>VZTN01012090.1:682703-1109603 GCA_013400515.1 Erpornis zantholeuca
CTGCCCCGGCCGGGCCGCTGCCCGCCCGCCCCGCTCGGCCCCGATCCGGAGCTGCCTCCGGAAGGTGGAACAAAATGGCGAAACCTAACATGGCCGTTCGGAGCGGGTGACTCCAAAATAAACAGCGTGTGTCCTTCCCTCCCTGCAGACCGGGTGTGCCAGCAGCCGGGGCTCTCCCTCTGGGTCCCCTTCCAGAACGCCGCCACTGCGGTCACCAACCTCTACAAAGGTAAGGGGCTGCCCCCCCTGCTGCCCCGGCAGCCCTCTCCGCCGAGCCGGGCCTCACTGTGCCTCCTGCCTCGGCTTACTCATAAGTAGGGCCTGTTAATGTCTCTTATTCACCCTGATAAAATCTAACCCGAGACTGCTTCCTGAATCTTGCAGGTTTTCCCTGGGCCACTTTAGCTGACGGTAGCTGAATCTTTTCTGTTGCCTCATGTCAGTGACTCATAAACTTAAAAGCTGTTTTACTTTGGGACCCTTGAAAAAAGGTGTCTTTAATATGTGTCTTTCTTGTGCATTCAAGGAAGTGTATAATGGTTTATTAAACAGTACTGAAATTCCCTGCATTGTGTATATTCCATGGTGCATTAGATGTTGGAGTGTCAGTATAATGCCTTCGTTTTTGTGGTGAAGCAGTGTTGGATTTAGTGTTCATAAAATTCTGCTTAGATGTTATGTGACAGAAAGTTTTATCTTCTTGTGGCAGTGAGGCTTCTTAAGTAAGCCTTGCAGTTTATTTTAAGCACTAGAATGTCATTATGGCTGTGTCCAGCGTGGCTGTAAGAAGGCAGTGTTAGCCAGAACTTTTATAGGAGTGTGCTCTGCATGTGGCTGTGCTTTAGTGCTGGTTTACTGGGTGTTTCTGAACTCTGCAGTTCTATGGGTTGTCACAGGAATTCTTGTCTGCAGAAGGATCATTCAGTGGTTTTTGGTTTGTTGAAGAGGTAGCGCTGAAATGATACATATCAGGGAAGGCTGAAATTGGCACATTGTGATTCCCATTGTTACTGCCTTCCATTCCAAGGAAGGGAAGCTCTTTAAAGTTCCAGATGTTTGTTTCTCTGGCTCGTAGTTTCAATTTTTTTCCCTTGAGGGTTTTTTAAAATTTTTTTAATTGGTCTGTACAGTATTATCAGTATTACAGTAGTTCTGTTTGTATGTTCTTCGTTTGCCTCCAGTTTTGTAGTTTTGTATTTGCTTTAAGCAGTTGAACTTGATGTGCTTGTGATGGGTGGTCAGGTTTCTGATAGATGTGGACAGAGCAAGGAGGAAATGCAGATGCACAACCCTCTCTGCCAGAAACTTGCCTCCTGCAGAAAGTGCTGTGTATGTGTGTCAGGTCATGTAAAGGGGCAGCACCTCAGTGCAGGAAGGTGCTGGCCTGAGGGAGTGGGTCACTAGAACATGGCTGGGGATGCTAGTCATTTGAGAATGGTGGTAGAGTAGCAGCAAGTAGTGTTAATAAATTGTCTGGAATAATTACAGTCTATCTTTAAAAATGGCATGGCTCTCCCTTACAGCATCTTTAGTATGAAGGTTTAGTCTGTTTATTTATGTTTGATTACTTTTGCTCTAGGCAAAATGAGCCCTCATTTTTGTTGGCAATGATGTGATTAACTGAAGAGTAGGTGGTCAGGGAAACTAGAATTTAAGTTGGAACCTGACTTTAGGCAGGTATAATGTAATGCTTCAAAAACCAGCACCCGAAACAAATGTTTTCTTCAAACAGATCTTAAAGTGGTAGAGTGCTTGAGTTACTCAGGAATGCTGTCTTTCAATTTTCAGTTAACTTGCAAGTCAGTAGGAATTTGGTGAGAACATGATAGAACCAGCTGAACATATCTGACAAGCTGGAGTCTCTTACTGTGAACTTGCTTTCCCTAGTGATGAACATGGCTCTTAAAAAAAAACTCCTATTTTTCGCATTCTCAGTACTGTTTGTTTTGGAGGACTCTGTCAAAACACTGGAGGGATACTTGGTGTGGTGAACTGAACTCCACAAACTGCTTCTTGCCTTGTCAGCTGGTTTCTGATCTGATAAATACTTGGATTTTTGAGGCATCATCTTTTTAACAAGAGCAACCTGAGGAATGGTGCATAATGAGAATGCCATAATGTCTTGAATGTCAGCATTTCTTCTGAATATAGATTAGAAGTTTGATATCTCACCACACCAATGGTTTTACGTCCTGAATTTTTGGTGCTGTTGATAGAAGTTGCATTCAAGGCACTTGATTATCTTCCAGATTGCACTAAAAAAGTGAAGGCATGGCTTGTAATGCAGGATTTAGAACTTGAGGCCACTGTGGAAAGTTTTAGGTATATGTTAGAATAAGACTTCCAAGCCTACAATTTACCTTGTTTTTATAAAAAAAAAAAAAACTGAATATTTTCTAATGTTAATTTTGACTTGGTAATTTCAGAATATATGCAGCTTGACTGCTTAGGTTTTGCCAGCTTAACTTTGTAAACAAAGTAGTTGTGGCTTTTACCATAAAAATCTAATCTTTCCAGGGTAATGATGCTTGAAACTTCTCTGGGCTGCATCAGCAGTCCGTGTTTGACCTCATACCTAATTTGCAGTTAGCACTTTGTAAAGCATTCTCATACACAAAGAAAGCAGGTTATTGATGTAAAGTCGGCCTCCAAGCCTCAGAAGGACACTCCTGGTATTTCAGGAAGTGATTGAAGGAATATTTTCACTTTCCAAGTTGGCTCCAGAGTATTCGGGCAGCTTTTACTACCAGTACATTGGAGTCTGGGCTGCTGTGGAGTATGAATGGCAGGAGGAGTAATCTGTTGTGTTGCCATTGCTTTCAGAGGAATTAGCATTTGTAAATGTAGCCTTTAGATTGTAAAGTAGTACTGGCAAACTACTCTTAGAGTGGATAAAAATAACAGGTTAAGTGTACTTTGTGTACCTGTTTAGTTTATATTCCAAAAGCGCCAAGATTTAACTCAGCTCAGTTTGAGGTGGTTTTGGTCTTCGGGGTTAGATTTGAAGTGCTCCTCTTTGGCAGTGTAGATTTCAGTGCTGACTTTTATGGGCTATGCAGTGGTGCCTTAGAATAGAAGTGCAAAACTAGCATTTAATAGTGGTTCTTTTTGGGGTCTGGAGTGTGAGAAAGCTGCATTAGATGTGTACCTCACTGTTAGTGAACCAGTATCTCGGGGTGGCTGTTCTTAAAGAAATACCTTCATGTTCTGGGCAAATGGCTTTTGCCTTGGACTTCATTAATAAAACAAGAATATTAAAATGCTGTTTAAATCAGCTTTGCCACTGTGAAGAAAATATATGGAATTCAAGTAAAATCAGAGTAGGTATGTCGATGTCTTTTAAGGAGCAAGAGCAACATAACAGTAGTTTATGTGAAACTGAAAGAGCTGTTGTTAAAGCTCTGTATGACAAACAAGATGAGCATAATTATGTAGTGAACAGAATTTGTCCCACCTGTTACTGTGGTTTGAAAGTTACTCAAACTGGGAGCCAGAAATACACTTCCTGAAGTTTGAAAGCAACTTAATACATGACATTTAAGTCTTTTGGAGGCACAGTTAGAACTGATGTGCACAGGTGATTAGTTACGTCAACAGAGTGAAATTGCATTTTGTAGTAGGATTTATTGCAAATAGTGTGTTTAAAGCTCTTGTATATCAAAAATTGCAGTGGGATCCTAAATGGGGAGGGATACTTTCTTGGCTTCCCTTTGTAAATGGTATGTTGCCTAATTGAAAGACATTGGGGACACCTGTGTTCTAACTGGTTTCAAAACTATGGCCTATGAATTGCCTCTGCGTTTGAAATTCAGCTGAATATAGAGGAACTTGAAAGAAATCTGAATTTTCAGGCAATTCCTTACCTGTCAGAATGCAGAAAAGCAGTTATTCCTTTCTTGTGTTGGTGCTTCCTGGCTGTATTGATACCCTTTGTGTGTCTAACTCTGTTGTCCATTAGTTTGAGTAGCTTCCTCAGACTGACAAGCTCTAAGTGTGTTTTTAAAGTAAATAAACAGTGCTGTAGTGCTGACCTGAAGTATAGTAAATGCTGTTTAAGTGGTGCTGGAGTTGCTGTTGACTATCTGACTTACAAAGAGGATGGGACATTTTGGCTAATACTCTCTTTAGGTTTAATGGAACTTCTCTTTGCTGCTGCAGCCACCTTAGTGCTGCCTTATGGTGTAACCTGTAGAAGATGTAGCTGCTTCTTTCCCATGGTTGACAGGAAGCCACATCAGTGCTATGCCGTGCTATACATTGCTGTGTAACACTAAAAGCTTTTTCTGTCTTCTTGCAGAAAGTGTGGATGCCCACCAGCGAAGCTTTGATTTAGGAATTCAGATTGGCTATCAGCGTCGGAATAAGGATGTGTTAGCCTGGGTTAAAAAACGCAGAAGAACTATTAGAAGAGAAGACTTGATCAGCTTCCTTTGTGGAAAAGTCCCTCCTCCAAGAAATTCTAGAGCTCCCCCAAGACTGACTGTAGTATCCCCTAACCGAGCTACTTCAACAGAAACTAGCTCATCTGTAGAGACTGATTTGCAACCCTTCCGTGAAGCCATAGCTCTGCATGGTAACAGTCACTTTTTCAATACTACTTGGTTAAAACTGGGTGGGGGTTCTTAAAGCATGTTTGGTGTATCATAACGTGTCCTGTACCTGGTGTTCCAGCTGAAGGTATCCCCTTTATTCTTTAAGGGAGAGTTTGCATATGTAAGGCATTTGTTGGCTGCTAAAAATTTGTATAGTTGAGTATTTTGAGTGAAGAAAAAGTATTAAATAAAAATGAAATTTGGGTCTGTAATATTCCACAGCTGTGAACTCAACAGTTGAGTATCAAGTCCTGGTAGTGTTTTTGAAGCATGAAAAGACTTGGCATTCATACCAATGCTAAAGTAAACAGAATTCTTGGAAAATGGTAATACTATGCTGGCAACTAGTTAAATATTAAGATTTGACTACTAGCAAATTTTTGGGGGCTTAGGGAGGGAGTTTAAGGCTTCTGTCTCTAGCCCCCTACTACCTTTGTTAGGCACTGGATAATGCAGTTTAGCTTTCTACTTAAAATACCCTGGAAAGGGTGTTTTAATTGCATATTTTGGAATAGAGTCCTGTTCAGAACTTAGTTCTAGTTCACTTTCAGGTTTGGAGGTCTTCCAGTGTCATACTGAATTGCCTTCCTTGCCATCACCAGCGATGTTGGTGGTGTATGTCTTTTCAGATATGAATATTCAGTAGCTTATTCTGTATTGGATTATAATTTAACAAGTGATAGACAAACATAATTTAAATTGATCTTGAGATGAGGCAGTTCACCTCTGGCTTTTATGCCTTTTAAAATTCAAAAGGGTAGCAGATATCTTGAGGTACAAACCCTAGACCATTCTAAAAGTAAAAATTAAGCTATCTAGAAGTGCAGCCTAAATGAAATTTTTACTGTCTGGGTATTCTCAGTGGGTGGTAGAATTGATTACTTAATTAGAAGAGTGAATTCCTGAAAATACAGTCTTTGCTTCTGCTGTGCTGTGGTGGTTTTTCAAGATACAGAATCCAGACACTGTTTCTGTCTAGGTGACAGCCTAAGTCTGGTATTATTTCCTACCCTGTTGCCGTTTAAAGCAAACGTGCTTCCACCCAGTCATTTCAGTTTTGGCATTTTCTGTCTCATACTGGAAGGGGACTAGGGAGTTCTGTGCACCCCAGTTGCTTACTCAGTGTAGATATATTTAATGAGAACAACTGCAGAAGCTGGCTCTCACTGTGATAAACACCCTCGTAAAAATTATTTTCTGAAAATATGGTTGAATTTGTGGACTTGGATGTAACTGTAAAAGCTCAGTCTCAGGTGAGAGGAAGCTTAGGTAGACTCACTTCAGCACACTGAGCTCTCTGACTACACTCAGAGGCATTTTTATTGCTAATATGGCTCTTTTTGTGTCCGTGTATCTGCTTTGTACAGAGGTAGTTTGTGGAAGTCACTTCTCTATAGCATGAGGATCTGAACAATAATACATAAAGTTTTCATATTTCATAATGTATTGCTGGTCATAGGGAAATTCTGTGCTCTGTAGTGGCTCTGCAGAGCCAAAATGTACTTTTCCCCTTCATCAGCTGGTTGACAAGATTACATGTCAGTCACCTTTTGGATTAGGTTCTCCTGATATCGGTTTCAATCTGGTCCTTGACTCAACTGCTTTTGTGCTAATCCTTCAGTGACTAGGCTTGTCTTGGGCCTCACAACTGTTTTTAGATTATTGCCTACAATGTCTGTATTTCTCCAGCTTCTCCCTCATTTTTTTTCTTTAACATTTAGGAAGTTGTGATTAAGCAATCTCATGAAGTCATTTCCTATTTATTGTAGGGCTTCTCAAAACTATGTTTTGATTTTGAAACCTGCCAAGGATCTTCAGGTGTGTGTAAGTTGTCCTCATTAGGCCTGTGCTTATCATAATTTTAGGCACATTGTTTGGAAGTGCTGCTTCTAGGTGCTGTGAGGGAACATGAGAACCTTGGTGATGGTGAGGAACAGTCCAGGCACTGAGGTTTTTAGGGGAGTTTCCAACTGGCATGTTAAGAACAGGACTGGTTTGTGCTGGTTGGCTTCCTGGTGGGAATAGAGTATTTGTTTATTGATCATGTGGATGGGTTGAATTAGATTTTGATGCTAAAACGTTGCTGCTTACAGCAAGACCTCTTTTATTGAAGCAGGGATAGATATGAATAGCCCATGGCACCAAGTAAAGCTCAGTGGAAGCAGAGTTGGTGTATTCACTTCTCAGAAATAGGTGCTGATAACGTATCTAAAGACCATGGCATTATAACTTGCTGGTCTTCCCCTTTGATGGTGGAAAATACCTGTCTTTTCATCATGCAACCCCTATATGCATCATAAGCACATCTGAACATTTTGACAGAAGCTGTGGTAACAAAATAGCTAATAATTCAGTATTTCCTGGAACATCAAACACAATTCTAAGTGTGTGCCCTAGACTAAAACATTAGAGAATAGCATCCTTTAGGTATCCGTACAATCTTTTAACTGAATGCTTCATCTGAAAAGAAGTATGTTAAGATTGGATTTTTAGCCTTGCCTCTTCTGTCTCCAACCCTGTAACCTCTGACTTACATTTTATCTCTGCAAGATGGTTGACAACTGTTTTTTGACAAAAGCTAGGGATGTTGAACCCAGAATTTAATTTTGTCATACTGATTATCAAGTCTTTCTACTGCAAGAAAACTTGTCTTGAAAGCAAAACAGTAGAAAGAACTTGTTGTAGTAGCTAAAAGCAAAATTACCATGACAAAAATTAAACATGAGAATGTTTAAGGTGTATGTGATCTTCTTTTTAACTCCATGGCACCTGTGCTCTGCAGTTGTTACTGAAATCTCAAGTGTTACTTAGTGAGAATGAGACTTTGGAACCTTACTCTTGAGAGAGTAAACTCTGGTAAACAAAGTCTATTCCCTTATTGTCAGCTTTTCACTGTTAGTATGCTGATGGGTAACCTTTGAAATAAAGCATGGCGGGCAACATGAACTGGGAATATTTGAAAAAAAATTCAAGCCTTTTAGAAAACCTGAGTAGTTATCTCAAGGTAATACATGGTGTTTTACTCTGAAGTGCCAGTGCATTTTTCTGAAACTTGAGTGAAACATCAGTCTGATGCTTGGTCTTTTAAGATGTGGTAGTAGAAGATAATAAATACCTTCTTTGTCCAACATCTCAATTAGAGAGTTGTGTTTTTAACTTCCATTAGCCCCTGAAATGTGATTGCAGCTAGGGAAGGTATGGATGTATCTTCACCTACTCTCTGAATGTGTATTGACATTTCCAGTTCTCTAAGAGATGAGTTTCAAATGACAGAATTACATCAGTCTTAGCTAATAGTATAAGATTCCCAAACACTGCCACGTGCTAGGCTGCTTTGTGCCTCCCTGTGGCTGGCATACCAAGTCTTGTGCACAGCCCATGTCCTTTATTGTGGGATGTGCTCCATATTTCACAGAGCACTCTCCCAGCATGATGTGAGAAAATGCTATGATTTAAGGAGGAGGAAGAAGCAAGCTTGGAAAGGTAATGTTGAAAAGCATTTGATTTGAGCATTCTTAACCAATAATAAGGTGAATTTGGGAAAAAAATAGGGCAACAGTACAGTTAAAGAATATTAATTCTTTTTGTCCTTAGCTTTAATGTTGATGTATATATCATTCATGGGATTTGGTCTGTTTGGGCTAGGGAGAACACTTGTGTGTGAAAGTATGTGGCCTGGCCCCTTAAGAGCCTGAATTTCCACTATGCTTTCATATTTGCTTCTCAAAATACTAAAGTACAATTTAAAACAGGAGCACTTAGCTGAGTTGAGAAGCAGCAGTTTGTAAGAGAGGGGATGGGAGAACAGAGTTCAGATTGGTGTGACATAGTTTAATTTAAAGGTTGTGTGTATATATAGCTGGTGATGGAGTTGTGCATTGGTATGTGCTGCTAAAACTTGCTCTTTGAGCCAGTACTGTGAAAGGGTGAATATGACATAGAGTGACAAGGATCTCTCTGCATGCCATTTTGTATTTATCTGGGGTTATTAACTAATTCCTGCTTTAGTCATACTTATCTAAGCATGAATGTTCCTTTTGATACTTCCTGATTAAAAGTTCTTGAAAACAATAGTTAATACTATTACTGTACTGAACAGTAGCTACCCAGTATATTATGCTGTGGTAGTGACCTGAGTAGGTCCTTACATGGATGTGGTTGTAGTGCAGATGAAACAGCATTTAGAGTTTGTTGGGCTAGGGGTGATAAACTTACTAATTTTGAGATGACAGTTTTAAGTATTTTGGAATACATGAAACATACTTTCAGTCAAGCATTCTATTATCTTGATAGTTTTGGAGTGTACATAGTTATAAATTGGCTAGTATTGGTCACAGCTCTTTCTAATAGTACTGTATAACCTTCATAATATAACTTAGTGTAAAATTATTGTTTATGAAGTGTCATATTGTTGCTGACTGAAAGATATGGCAGGAATGAGAATGTACTAGGTACTGCAAAGTATTTGAGCTATGGCCTCCACTTCAAACCTTTCCAATTTAAAAAGGGATCAAGAGCCATGTATACTTTCTTAATGGCCTCTAATAATTAAGATGTCTCTGGTAGAAAGGAGTGGGAGACTTTAGAGGTGGTTGTGAGATTGTGGGAAAAGTAAAGCCACCTTAGCAGCTGTTTGGGTCTCTGTCCTGTTGTATAGACAAAAATGATGTCCCGGTGGTTAGGCCATCACAGTATGAAAATTTGAGGTTGGGAAATGGTGCTTGCTGACAGTCATGTCATCTTACCACTTCCTAGTGTTAGTTATTGCTTTAAATGCTTTGGGAAGAGCTCCAAGTCCACTGAAAGCTTAAACTCAGAGTTATTCACAGTAAGTGGTTTTTCTGAGATTTCCTCTGCCTTGCCACAGTTTCCCAAGAAAAAATCTTTACTCTTTTCCTTGTCAACCAAAAGTAGATTCTTTGAGCACTGCAGATTGTTCTCAGAGATGTTGTTTTCATGAAGTGGCATCTTGATATTTGAATGTACGCCTTGAGTTTGCTTTGACTCTTCCATGTTAGCTCAATTAGCCAATCCTAAACTGTGACCTGAGTGTTTCATTTGGCAGTTCTGCTCTCCTGGATGGATGGGCAGTGCTGTGTAATCTGGTAAACTGCCAGGAACCGATGCCAGGTTGTCAGTCTGTTGGTGTACCCAGTCATGACTCTTACTAGTGCTAAATACCTGTGTGAGATGCAAGATTAACCTGTAGCTCAAAGTCCATGCTATGATGCAATATCCTTGTATTCTGATCTGTAGAAATTAATTCAAAGCTACTGTCCTGCCTTAGACACCAGGTTGTATTGAAGACTTAAACTTCTAGTTATCTCCTGAAGGTTGCTTGTGTATTTAAATGTACAGTGATTCAGTATTACCTAAATACTGAAAAGTCAGTGACTGCTTTAGACATTGCTTGTGAGCTTCGGCAGTCTGGTTTAGAATGTGCTACAATGTATTACAGGTGCACCTTTTAACTGTATCTACTATTTTAAAGAATGCTTGTTACTTGAAAAGGCTCCGCTTAAAAACATAGTTCTTGAGCGGTGCCAAAAAATGTCTTTTCACATCACAGGTCAGTTTTGGGGTTTATTTAGAATAATTTTTCTCCCCTTACTTGGGCACTAGATGTAATAAAAAGATGCCACGATAAAACTGAATTACTGTGTTGCTCATTTGGTATGAGTTGTATAACAGTAAGTGACTGATAAGTGATGTAAATTGTTAACTCTTAAGTGTAAGTAATGACACTGAACTTGTGTGGTCACAGCAATTTTGCTTGGAATAGTCATGTGGGGGGAAATCTCTACAATCAGTTTGGATTTGAAAAAATGTCACCTGTATGCTGTCAGAATTTTTTCAACTTAAATGTACAGGATGAATTAATGTTTTTTTCTAATGTATGTCATGCCCATTGAAATTAAACTACTGATCTTTTTGAATTGTGAAGTGATTTGTTACCTGCCCAAATTATGCATGTTGGTAGTTTATCCACGTTAAGGTATCTGAATTGGCCTTCTCTCATATGTCTGTCAAGTAGCTGCTTTACTTTCTTTGGTAGATACATGGGAAATTCTTTTCCTGATGGTTTTGAATTTAAGTTTGACCTTAATCCTGAGAGTCCTGTCACAAACCTTGTTTCACTAAAACAGCTTCTGCTGTTTAAATACTTTCTGCCATTGTGAATGAAAGATGTTTTGCAATTAATAAAAGCTGCAGGGTGCCTCTCAGGGTTCAGACCATGCTTCTGAGCCCTGTTTGAACACCACTTAGAGCTGTAAAGCAAAAGCCCTAAGAAAACATTAATGATGGTTCTACTGGTTGTTGCTTAATGCCAGATCTGTGTAAAAGTATTTCCTGTGCTGGTTACAAGTTCAAAGCTTTAAATGTTCATTCAGTAATGTTCAATAGAGTAAAGTTGGTTGGCCTGCTCCATCCTGACTTGTGTGTTAACCTGCCATTGCTGCAGATGGTTTTAGACTTCAGCTTCTAGCTGAGGTTTCTGGTGAGTGATGTCATAGCTCTAGCAGTCCTCTCTGCTCAGAGCCTCTGAGGTTGCCTATTTGGCCTACCAGCAACTGGTGGATTGGGTTTTGTTAGGCTTGACTTGTCAGTCAGTGATTTTTTGGCTGCTTACTTGACACTATATGGAGATGTGAATTAAATGACTTTGCACACACAAGATTTATGATGGCTGGACAGAGCTACAGAATGTTTGAGACTGGAGAAGAGAGCTCTAAGATTTTGAAGGTTACTGAGAGTGGAATCTTCCTGGACAGTTTAACATTTCCTTGTTCTTACTATTAGAAAAATACGCAGATTTATTGTCTTCTGTTCTTTATCTTGCCTAGGGCTAACAGATGTTTTTGTACTTTCCTATTAACACACAGTTTTGAAGAAGTTATGATAGCAGAGTTTGTCTTATCTCTGAACTCCTGTTTATCTCCAAATACAGCCTGAATTGCAAATTGAGAAGAGTAGTTAGGCTTCTGTGTACTAGTCCTTACTAAACTTATGTTTTGGAATGTCCCAAAATTTTGTAAAATTGTAATGTTACAGAAGGCAGAGTTTAAATTGGTATGAAGTTCATGGTTGTCTTTTTATGGCCTTGTTTCTACAAGAAATAAACTTCAGTTTGAATCAAACACTATTAACCTGAACACAAAACCAAAGTACTTCCAGGGTACGTGTGATAGTGATTTGTATCAGATCTGTCGATAACAAATTTTGGGTGATTGTCATGTGATTTTCCTTGCTTGTTATTTAAGTGCCTTTCTGAATTTAATAATACTAATGTGTTGGCCATGAAATAAAGCTTGTTAGTGTTAGCCATGAAATAAAGCTTGTATTTATAAACTAGCTGTGGTGTACCCTGTCTGCTGCCATACTGCAGTTTCCTTCAGGGAGTGAAAGGGAGCAGGGTGGTGGTGTTGAAGGAAGACCAAGTTGGTTCAAATGGAAAGTCCTTTGCAGGGCTGTGTAACTCTTGATCCAGTGTGAAGCCTTTAAATTGAGATACTCAAGAGCAGACTATGTCCATGTTTTGAATAGCATGTCATGCTGGTGAAGTTAATGTTTGCCAGAGTGTGCTATTACAGCCTGGTGTATAAACTCACTTTTAATGTCATAAAAAGCAGTTCTGGTAATTACTGGGTTATTACATGGACTGAAAGCTGAGAAGGTGTACTCTGGACTGGAATGGTACAAATACTAGGATGAAGTGCCTGTAAGATCTCAGCGGAATTCGGCTGAGTGCGATCCTTTCTGGCACATGTGGGAACTGAACTTTCTGTGCTATCTGACTGAAGCCCTTTTTCTCTCTCTCCCCAGGTCTTAGTGGTGCAATGGCTAGTATAAGTGTTCGCTCGAGTACCCCAGGCTCGCCTACTCACGTGAGCAGTGGCTCCAATGCTAGTCGAAGGAGAAATGGACTCCATGATGTTGATTTGAACACTTTCATATCAGAAGAAATGGCACTCCACTTGGACAATGGTGGAACTAGAAAGCGTACCTCAGCCCAGTGTGGCGATGTCATTACAGACTCACCAACTCATAAACGCAACAGAATGATCTAAACTGCAAAAATTTCAAACCCACCATGCTGCTTGAAAGCCACTTGATCCTCAGAGTACTATTGAAAAGGAAACATGAGGCCATCTTTCCATATTCACTGTTTATGACAAAGAATTCAATAAATGCCATAAAGGAAATTTTAGATATTACATTAGATGCCTCTTGTAACTGCGGCTTTCTTAAACTATATTCTTAGCAGAGGACATCAGATATTGTGTAGTAGTTAGCAAGATCATCATAGGCGAACATGTATCTGTTCCAAGGCTAAAAGTGACCTTACTTGTATTATTAAAGGGAAAGGAAGTTTCAGATGTTTATTTGGCTATAGAATTCTTTTTTTTTTGTCCTTTATTTCCTGCTTTGAGTATTTGCTTAAACAGTATTGCCAGTTTGACTGAAATTGTCTACAACATGACTTGGCATCTTTGTCAAAACTGCAGGCTTCCATTTTTGCAGCACTGTACCATGCACCTAGTTTCTGTATAGTAACAGTGTGCAAGTTATAAATATTGGACTGTACCCTATTTAGTTTTAAAAGCAGTTGATAATTCTGGTGATTGTGTGATAATGTAAAGAGGTGCTATGATGGTCATGCAATTAATACTTAATATTGAATCAATACAAGGATCTTTATTGGATTCACTTTGTGTGTTCTAGTGCTCTGAAGTAGCAATATTAAACTTTTCCCCAATGAACTTCATAGGCTTTTAAATCAGTTTGAAAAAATATATGTACTTACTGGTTTATCCTTGTGGTAATCATACACAGTGCAGACTGCACCAGTGCTGACCTAAATTTAGAGAAAAATGTCCTGTAATTGGAAAATAGGCTTTTCTGTTCAGTATTAGTGAAGGGTAGGTTTTGTGTACACCCATATTCTATTTTACATTTCTTGTGAAGTAATTGCCCATTGCTGGGGAGGGGTGGGAGGAGAGGGAATGTGGGGAATAGATGGAAAAAGGGGTGTGTGCTAACAAGTAAGACTTCTGGTCACATGTGGAAACTTGGACTAACTTAAACAAGATTCTGTGTGATGCCATCCCCTTCAGGAGGGAGTGACATGCAGGTTCTGTGAAGTGCTAAGAAAATAATTTAAAACTGGAAGTTGATTATAAAACTCTGGATAAACATGCCGTAAGCATGAATTTAAAAGGATAAATGGCTTTCTTTTTGTGTTTAGCTTACATTCATAGGATTGAACTCTGGCTGCCGTAACTTAAGCATAATCTAAAACTGAACTAGAGATCAAGACTGATCTGCTGCAAATCCGTTTCTGAATGGGGAAGGACAGATGTCAGTCTCAGAGTGTCCTGACTATTTTTATACATAGAGGGAGCAAGTCTTTGGTGGAGAGCTCTGGCTTTTAGGGCCTCTAAATCTCTGCCTTGGAGAGGGATAACACAGGAAGAGTAAGAAAATGAAGAGCTCCAAACCTGCATGTTGGGAAAGGGGTATTTAGTGAGGTGGTATGTATGCTTTAACTGGAAGCATAGGCTGATCCTGGGATTAAATGTAGCTATGCTAGATTCCCAATACTAAAAATTGTGGTTTCTGGCAAAGTTAAGGCACCTTGAGCTCCATGTTAATGCGCAGCTCTTCAAGACTTTTGCTTACATGCTTGTAGAGTCAGATCTCTTTTGTATTATCTTTGCTGTTTGAAACAGACTTCACTGTAGGTTTGCCATTTTTACCCTGGTGCCCTCTCGTTGATGTCTGTTGTCAAGGCAAGACAGCAATGCTGTGTGAGATACTCAAGGCTCTCTACTTGAGCATGATTTCCTTGCCTTGTGGTGCTTCCATCACATTTCTTTACACCGAAGAGTCCTTGAAGATGTCAGCAGTTGCACAGTACTGTAGTGAGAGGCTCTGTAGTTCATGGACAGCTGTCAGAACTGTCCCAAGTGAAGAGGTGAGAACTGCTCCAACCCCCACCTGTGTTACATAGCTGAACTTGCACATCACTTGAAGACTCAGTATATATGAATTTCAGTTACTGCTATTAACTACAATTCATAAGGTTTAGTTTATGTGAGATATTAATACTGCATAAAGCTAGTTTTCATTTGGAGACTGCATTTTCAGCAAAGATTTTGAAGATGGTATCTGAATATATTTTAGTATTTATTAGACTGAAGGATTTATTGGAAGAGGGATTTTTCTGTTCTAAAGGAAAGGTGGAGTCCTGAACAGAAAGGATATGTCTGAGAACCATTCTTCAGCTCTTCTGTTTATTTGTTAACTGGCTTGTACAAGTAAGATGCTTATGCTTTGCAACTTCTAACACACTTTATTCTTAATGTGGTAAAGGTGACATCGTACTGGTATCAGTTCTGCACACAGGGACTGTAGCAGTGCTGCTGGTCTAGCCCAAATACAGAGCCTGTTCAAATTACTTCTTCCTTTCCTTGCAGTGAAATGAATCTTGTTAATGCTCTGAAGCATTAATTCAGTCTATTGCCATTTAAAACTAAATTTGTCTGGCTTCTTATTTAATTTGTGCCATTTTTCTTTGAAAGAAAGCAGACTTTGATATTTAAACTGGTTGCATTAATGTTTTTTTTGCTTGTACCTTAATATTTGGCGACTTTTGATTGTTTTTCATTTAGCCCCAACTGTTTGCTCTTTTGACCTCTACCAGAATGATCAAAAATGCATGTATTCACCTGATAAACACAGGAGAACAGGTTGTCTCTTAAAAAAAAAAAATAAAAAAAAGTCCAGTACCTGTTGCTTTGAAGACTATTTCTTGTGCCAGTGTAGAAAACTGATATTCTGGAAGTAGCTTTTGGCTATTATCCAAACTAGCTCCTGGAGCCAGAAGTGAGTTGATTTTCAGTAAGGAACACTGACTTGAGAACTGTTTAGTTTGGTAAAATGGTGCTTACTTTTGCTTTCTCCTCTGAGTCGTGCAGTTGCCCGGTCTCTTCTCCATGTACATCCAATCTAACCTGAATGTGCGGCAGTTACATAAAGTACATCCTGCACTGAAGCTACTGAGCTTGGCTTGCTTATTAATGAAGTAAGTTTTAAATGTTCAATTTAAATCTATATTACAATAAAGTAATGCAAAAATGATTTTGGCTGAAATTGAAGTCCTGCAGTTAAACTTACTTTCAAATGTGGTTTACCCAGCTGGAGTAATAGAAACTCTAAGTCATAATAAACCTAATAAAAAAAATATAACTAATCAGGCTGCTTTGTAGTTCTTTAAGTTCCTGAATAATACAGTCCATAGGTAATCCCAAATAAGATCAGTGTGAGTTGACAGGCTGCCTTGGTTGTATGGATCAGGACTTTCCTTGAATGCAATTTGGTGGTAGCTGTTTGGTGTAGCTTACACACAGGGTTTTCTTCTGTCTATTTTGAACTAATGAAGGTACAAAGGGTGCACTACATTTGTACAAGATGTTCTGCAGACTTCAACATCACTACTACTTAAAAAAGGCATCTTAAAGAGATTTGAGTGGCATAGCTTAGGAAGTTAAGTGGTGTTGACTTCAATAGTAGAGTTTTCCAGTCTTTTGCAACAGACTCTTTGGACTTAAGTGAAATCAGGTGCTTTAATTAGTAGCATTTCCTGCTTCATGTGGTTGTCCCTAAACCTGCAAACTATTTTCCACTTGCTTTATCAACAGGTTTTAAAATTCCCTTATGAAGGAAAGCTTTATTTCATAGGAGCTTTCAAGTTAAAAAAATATCTTTTTAATTAATGTTAACATTTTTTCACTTACTTAGCCACTGAAATGTTCCAGCAGGAATTTAGGAAGATTCTTAAATGGCTTCTAAAACCCAGTATCTTCCAGTTATTAGCCCAGAGCTAAGTAGTCCTTTGGCAGCAATGAGGAGTGCATGCCTGATGTGTTCTGTTGGGTTCTCTGCACCAGGTGGAGCTGATGTGGTTGTGTAAGCCCCCTTGGGCTGCTCATTCCAGAGCCTCTGGTTGTGCACAGTCAGGAGCAAGGCCCTGGCACTCCTTGTCTGTGCATGGGACTCCTGGCATAGATGGAGCCTGGGGAATTCCCTCTGAGCCCTGAGTCAGCACTGGTGCTTTCTGCTGCCCTGGTCCCACTGGGCCCCTCTCAGACTCTCTCAAAAGGACAATGCACATGGGCTGGAGTGAATAAACCAACCCAATTCCCTTCTGTGTAGGAAGGAAGCACCACCTGGCTCTGGGGCTTTTTATGAAAGAGATGGAAGCCACGTGTTTCTCAGTGGGTAGTGAGCGTTCCCCACATGGCTGTGGTCGGTGCTGCTGCTGCTCCAGCGATTACCAGGGTTGTGAAACACCAGGACTGTCTTTTCCTTGGCCACGATGGGATTGGGGGAGGAGTGCACAACGGGCTAGGATCTCCTTGGAATCTGCTGTGAGCCCAGTGGGCAGATGCTGCCTTGAGAAAATCTTAAAGTTCAGTATTAAATGCATTGATCAGCTGGTTAAAACAGCATATGAGACCAGTCTTAATCGTGCTTTGTAATATCTCACCATTTTTCTATCAGATTTATTTTAAGTTTTAAATAAAGCTGACTCTAGCTGTTACAGAACAGCAAGCTATGAAAGGGAATCCTGGGCTCCCTGTTGGTGTTGTCATGGTGTAACAACTTTTGTATCTTAGAAAAACTCAATGCTTTTCCAGCTCTGAAACTCAAGCCACGGGAAATTTTTTTGGTATTTTGAACACCTGGTGTGTTTTTTCCAAAACATCAAAGCAGAGGATACAAAATGTTTGTGTTTAAAGTGGGTATGCTCAGAACCTTGTTCTGTTTCTGCTGGAGTTCTGAGAGGGCCACGTCTGGCTCCTGCCCATGCAGTCCTGTGTACCTGAGCTCACAGAGGAGGCCAGTGCTGCCTGCTCCAGAGGTTAGAGTTTGTTACTTTCCTGGGCATTTGCATTGTTATATTGGTGTTTAAACCTAGCTTTCCAGTTTCTAAGTGAATTCTTTGAGTACCTTCTATAATATGGGGTATGCAAGATCAAGATGGGGAGAAAATACCAAGTTCTGCTGTTTAACTGAGTAATTACTTGATCTCATATATAATAACTCAAGTCTCTAGTGTTATCTTTCTGTGAAGTGATGGTCTCTAGATCACTTTCAAACCACAAAAATCTCTGCATCTTTGGAATGCTTTAGGCCAGTCTTGTGGCTGTTCTTAAAAAATACCTACTGTGCTTTTTTGAATATATTTCAAATTTCAAAGCTCTGGGGAGAGACCTTTGCCATAAGTTTGCAAGAGTGATGTTGCCATATCCGTTTCATAGAGTACAGCTGGAGGTAACTAATGCTGTCTTCAAGAAAAGTGTTCTAATGCCTGTTTTCCTATTCTCTCTGAAAGCCCCAACCAAAAGAAATGCATGGTTTGTACTTAGAGGTGAGTGAACTTCTCAGCTGAGGGAGACCATCTTCTAGAGACTTGCATTGAACGCCCAGCCAGTAATCCAGCTGTTTATTCTACTGAGGGAGCTATAATTTGTATTTTTGCTTTCATCTCTAGGCTTTTCTGCTGAAAAAGCTCATCTGATGAAACCTGTTTTTTTCCTGGCTACATTTAAATTTTCACTTCCTGTGAAAGAGCATCTGTGATCTCCCATGGGGTAGGCAGGCTTTTTTCCTCTCCCTGGAGAAACTTGTCCTTAATGTGAGTCACTGAAGATGCGTGTCTTGCTGCTAAAATGAACTGTAAAGTCTTTGATATAAGTGATCACAGTTTTCAGAGTAGGAATCTGCTGAAGATGCTCTGAATGTTGGAGCTGCAGAGGCTTGTGTGCTTCTAGATGAAGAGTGTAGGGATGCAGCTCATTTGGAGTCTGAGTTTGTTAACTAAAACCTGATTTGTCTGCATCTGCTTGCTCTGTAACAGCTTCTGGTGTAGTCTTGCCAAAATCCAGAATTCCTTAGGCCTAAATGCATGTCCCAGAATACAAGCAGTTCATCTGTCCTGTGTAGAAATTTTGCAGAAAAATGGGTTGAACGTATTTAAATCCCAACAACTGGGTCTTTAATACTTTGAACACAAGGCCCAAGAGTTCCCCCAGAGTAATTTTCCAGGTTGACTTGATCTTTGCTGAAAGATGGCCCACAAGCCTTGTCTGCACCTGGTTTTCTTCCTCCTGTGTGTGACCATACCCAGGAAGTTTCTCCCTGTGCTGAACACAGCCTGTCTGAAGGTCCAGGTATTTCTGGTAAGTGCTTGTACATGGTTTGTGGTGGTTTTTCCAAGTTAATGTGGTCTAGGATTGCCCGCAGGTTGTGGGGCTTCTACCCCCGGAGATACTGCACACTCCATCCTGTTCTTGGAGCTGCTTTGAGCAGAGTTTGCAGCAGATAACCTCCCAGGCTCCCTTTCCACCTGAATTAGTTCAGGATTCCCTCTGTCCTGACCTTCTCAACACAGTTTTATCTGTGAGGGAGTAAAAGGCACTGCTGTCCTTGCTGCCAAGTCACACCTGCTGCTCAAAGACACTGACCACTGACAAGAATAGAGGAATTTTCCTTTCTTGTGAGGCACATGCTCCTCTGGAAACTTACAGGTTGTCATCAAAATTGCTACTCCTAAGCTTCAAAGCAGAAGCGAATCCCAAATTTGAATCAGTGGATTTCTTGTCTCCATCATGTACGTTTCATGAGCTTTGAAGTAACTGGGTGGATTTGGGCTGAATTGTGAATGTGCTGGTGTGTGCTGGGAGTTTGTGTCACCTGATGGAAGTATCACCTCCAAAGGAAGGAGGTTTTGATAAAGCCATAAAAATGCCATTTCCTAAGGGCTTATATACAATTAAAAGTTCCTAAGTGGTTCTGTATTAAGTCCAAGTCCCCTCCTCTCTAATGTTCTGGCAGGTTGGTAACTGATGCGGTGAACTGGGGAGTGAAATGTTGTATATGTTGGATCCTGTGTGTTACTGTAACTGTGTGTTCTAATCTGATTTGATCCAGGGGAAAGGGCAGAGCAGTGAAGATTAGATACATAACCAGTGAAGCCTCTAAGGTCGTTATGTCTGTTTCTTCTATGACTTGTTGAGAGACCCCAACCATTGCCTTACACCTCTTGTAAAGGTCTAAAACTTTCTGCGTACTGGACAGTGTCTCAGAAAAGCACCAAGTGGGCTGTTGGCTTCTTGAAATTGTTTTGCAGTTTAAACCTGGGATATTGCCTGAAAAATAGAACCCGGATTAGTTATTCTGTTTCAGCCTAAGACCTCCAGAAGTTCAGCTTTTTTGAAGTTGTTCCAATGCCTGAGTGAGCTGAGACTAAGCACAGATGGTCATCAGGAGATGCTGAAAAACTGAAGGAGTAAGTGATGTGCAAGAGGTGATACAGGAGCATTGAAAGGTGAAGGGAATTTTCCTGTGGGCTCTCACTGCCCTTTGGCTGCAATAGCTCTGGGCTTAGACTGGTTTGTACTCTTGCTGGCCCTGGTTCAGCATTGGCTGTAGTGCCAGGTGGATGGCTTGGGTGACTCCAAAAAGTCGTTTTTACGATGGTGCATTTACAGTATTACTTAGAGCTACACAAAGCTGAGTGGCCTAAGTTCCCAAAGAAAGCCATGATGGAGGGGAATCATTTCTCCTTTTTAAGGCTGTGGCTTTGGTTTGTGGTTTAAGCTCAGTGGAGGCATCTCTGGGTCAAAGGGGATTTCATGGGAGTGATGCTGATGCTTTAAAATATCTCCCAAGTTTTTTAAAGCAATGCAAAGAGCCTTTGGGATTATTTAGCTGCTATGCCTAGTCACTTTACCCCTTTGAAAACCAGACTTTCAGCAAACAAAAATAATTCCTCAGGTGATTCTTGCCAATGATTTTGCAATGTTCTTTGTGAAACAGAATGCCCAGAGTCAAGTAACAAGTGCTGTGCTCAGAGGCAAGGAGGTGATGGCTCTAAAAAGTGGTGATATGCTGTTGCTGCACTGAGAATCTCATTGCTCGGAGAAAAAAGCCCAAACTGCTCTCACCACAAAAATGAAGGTTTGGTCTGAAGGATGTGCAGCTATGTGTCAGCTGTCCATGGCCTGTGGTGCAGGGCAAGATGGCAGCAGCACTCCTGCCAGGAGGCTGGAGGAAGCACAAAGCACCAGGAGCTCTCATCTGCTGCCTTTCCAACCTGCCTGGCAGGCACTCGAGTGGGTGTGAATAAGGATCTCTCGAAGGAATACAAAAAAGGGCCGTCAGGGGCCATCACCTTGAACTTGCCCTTTCAAGTGTTATCTATAAATATGGTTCCCCAGAGCAATCCAGCTGGCACCCTCTAGTCAAGCTCATCATGATCTCAGATAAAACTGCTATCAAGTGGAGCCAGCTCTTCAGCTGCTTTATGGAGCCATGCCAATTTCCTACTTGGGAAGGAATTGGAGGAGCTTCTTCCCATGCCAGAGCCTCACAGAAAAGAAGAGGAGTGAACCTCGCAGCAGTGGCTGTGCTGCAGCTCGCTGATCTTTGCAGAGCGCAGGTAGAGAGGAGGAGGAGAAAATCCTCTCAAAGGTTACAGAGATCTCGTGTCCCTAAGTCCCATGTGGTGATGGAGCCCTTGTTTTTTTGGGAGTCTCACCCTGGAGCATGCCCATATTATGGCAATGAGCCAGCAACTGCCTAAATATTTTTAAAAAGCAGCATTTGTTCCCATATTAGCAGGCAGAGAAAAGGCAAGGTTGTGTGGGCAGCCCAAGGTGTGGGGAACAAGTCCTGGCTCTCCCAGGGTCTGGAGTTTTGCTTCTTGTGTTTTAGCCCAGATTTTCTTTTGGAATGTGGCATCCAGCAGGTTGTGCCAAGAGATGCTCTGCCCTTTGTGATGGCAGGGCTGCATCCCTCCCCTGTGGGTTTGCTTTCTAACAGTATCTTTGCCTGCTCCTGTGACAGGTGAGGAATCTGCTTTTTTTTAGCTGATGAAATCCTAAGATTATCAAATGAACAGAACTATGCAACAGAAAATCTTGAACTTACTAGCTGTATTTGTATCCTTAGAAGCACAGTGTGCTGTCATCTTGCCTTTATAAAGATCAAAATCCATCTTGACAGCCTGCTTTGCCTACTTTCTCAGTGGCTAAAGGCAACTTTGCAGGCCCTTGGAGCTGAAACTGTCACTTTTTGTTAATCCCGTGTGTTTCTTGCATTTAAACTTTCAAGTATATCAGTAGAGCTGGTGTAATCTCCATAATCATGACTATTATACAAGAGTAACCCTTGAATATCTAGCCCAAAGTTAACTCAGACAGCAGTGAAATGGGTGACAAGCCAGGATGCTTTTCAGGTGGTCTGGTCCAACCTGTGGCACTGCCCAGCCCAGCGAGGTGAGAGTCAGGCTGGTGCCTTGGTTGCTGCAGGGAGATGCATGAGGCAGTGGATGGAGTGGCGCTTTCCCACTTCTGCTGTTTGTATCTCATTCTGCTTTTCATTAGGAGATGTGTTGTGTCCATTATCTGCAACAGTGACACTTAATCCATGTGGCAAAGTCCAGGCTTAGCATTTCACATCGTGAAGTTGGTAATATGTTGCAAATTAAACATTATTTGCTCTCTTTTCTTTTCTCTCAAGTTTGTTTCCATACATTATGTACTCAAGAAATGCAAGATGGAAAAAGAAAATCAATAGTCATCGGTGCTAAAATATTAATGTTTCTTCAGACTGAACTCCCAGGAGTTCACTGCAGCTCTGACTGCAGTACTGCAGAGTTTGCAAGAGCATTGGAGAGCAGGGGTTGGGCCAACATGGGCAGGGAGAGAAGAGTCTGTTGTGAGCTCACTTGCCTGGACTCTCTGAAGGTCTCTGATGCCTTGCAGAGTGAAGTGTGCAGTGCCTGTCCTGTGTGTCAGTGTGGGAATGGCACCCTGACTGCTACCCTGTGCTCCTGGGAAAATCCTGACAGGGTGTGCGTCCACTGCTCCTGGGTGGATGCAACGGGACTGTCTGTGCAGCTTCTGCTGTCCAGCACTGTCCCACGCAGCCATCTCCCCCTGTGTGCCCTGTGCCACTGCCAGATCTGGGCTCTGCCACTGTCCCCATGTCTGGGTATCGAGGAACAATCAGGGAGCTAGGCAAGAGGTGCACCAGTACTGAAACAAATACAGTTATTGTAAGGTATGGGCATGACTTAGAAAGGATTACACAGCAAAATGGGCCAAGGTTTCCCCGTGCTGAGGGTGTCATCCCTCCCTAGTAGTTCAGCCCTCCCAGTTACCCCCTCACAGCAGGTTTATTGCCATTACTGCACCAGAAAAGTCTGTTGGTGACAGAAAGGAGCAGACTGTCCCTGTGATCTTTGCAGGCTGCCTGACAGAACTGGCTCTGTCCTTGCTGTGCTGGGGAGCTGCCAGGGGAGCTGACACCTCAGTTCCCAGCCTCCAGAAACGCTCCGTGTTTGCATCGTGTTCCTTTTGTTCAGGTGTCCAGAAGAATTTCCTTTTAGATGGAGACCTTCAGATGGGATTTATGTCTGAATGTGAAACCTCATCAGGCATGGGCAGTTTTGGGTTTCCCAGCCCATTCCTTGGGTGCTGCTGCCATCTAGGGTGTAAGCCAGCAGAGCCTCAGTGCTGGCCATGGGCAGCCACAGCCTTATCTCACTGTCCACGGCCTTATCACACTGTCCACGGCCCTTTCATTCCATCCACGGCCTTATCACACTGTCCATGGCCTCATTACGCTGTCCACAGCCTTATCACACCATCCACAGCCTGCTCTGCAGGGTTGGCTCCTGAAGGGCTCATGGCAGCCAGGCCAGGGCCCACCACAGCTGCCAGGGCTGAGCCACGTTTGGGGCTCAAACACGGACACACCACCTTACTCCAGCATTTCCTTTTCCAAGGAAAAAGCTGTGTAAACCACTGCAGAGGAGCTCTGTTCTGAGGTGTCAGTGTGGTGTTGGGGACACGGGGCTTTGGTTTCTGGCGTTGCCGGTGCCACAGGTGCGGTGACCCTGCTGGGGCTGGCAAGGGGCCTTGGGCTCATGCCAGGCTCTTGGCCCTGGCTGGCAGGGTGGCTTGGCTGTTGTTTAAAAGGTCCTTGTGCAGCCTGTCAGGGTGTGTGGAAAGGGTCAGAGATGGCCATGGTGACTCTGAGCTGAAGGCCCCTCTGGAGCAAACTCGTGCCATGTGTTCCACCCTAGTGCCACCTTTGGTTTTGTGTTAAACAGGTCTTGTCTGCCAATCCAAGAAGTTTTTACACACACTTAGAGAGAATGTAAGCCAAAGCCAGGCTGGCACCTGCCCAGCCTGAGGGGCACAGGGAGGGAACAGGTGTTCAGTTCAAACCAAAATCATACCCAAGCTTGAATCTGCACTAATGGCTCTGGCCCTGCATCAAGGACTTCAAAGCAAAAGGAGTTTTTATTAAATAGTTCCAGCTCAGGTGTAACTGAAATCCCATTTTACAGACTATTTCCATGTTTGTGAAGCCCAGGAAACAGGACTCACTTTTCTGCAGCAAACTGGAGCCTGGCTGGGATGCACTGATGCCACATGGGTTTTCCCTGAGCTTATCTGGGTGAAGTAAAGCTCTGAGCACAAATTCCTGGTTAAATAAATTTACATACAGTGTGAAATCCCTCCTGTCTCTCCTGGAGCCAGGTGAGGGGCTGCCAGGGCTGTTTGGCACCCTTTGGTATGGATGAACTGGGCACTGAGTAATAGCACATCTGCATCATTGTGACCCTCCTGATTGAAGGAATGGCCTTTGAGAAGCATGTGGACTTCAGAATGGGAGAAATGCCTATCAGAAACAAGCAGGTACATTTTTAAAGCTGTCTTTTATTTTTAACCATTTATGTAAGTAGAACCAAAGCTGTGGATCTGCATCTTATTCTGGCAAATTGTTTCCCCCTTGTGCCCCCCTGTGGTACCTCCCTACTCTGCTTTCCTTCAGCAATACTTTGTCTTTTCTGTCATTCTTCTCATTCCTCACGTCCTGTAATGTATTCATTGTTTCAAGAAAGTCTTTGTTGAGATGATCTGTAGAGCCCATAGTGTACAGTTGTGAGACAAAGACCACCAAGGGGCTAGCAGGAATTAGGTGTTTTCATCTGGATGGGAGATATGCTCTGTTCCAGGTTTCCTATGGATTCTGATGAATTCCAGCAACTTAGAGCACAGATTCTGACATATTTTTCATGTGCTATGACTGCAGAATGAACCATGGAACAGATATTAAAAGATAATATAGTTTCAAATGGTTTGACACGTTCTTTTGGGAAGCCTTATAAACTTATTTGTCCATGCAGGTAACTTTCCCTCCTCTGTTTCTTACAAATCAACTCTTTCCACAGCTACTGCAACCTTTTGCTCTTTTGATGTAAGTGTAGGGTTGATCAAACCTTAGAGTGTGCTCAGGAGTGGAGACATGACTTGAAACATGCAAAATAATATTGGAGTGAACATGCCTGTGGCTGTTAGTGCTGCATGCAGTGGAGCAGATTTAGAGCTGCTTGGTTTTACACCAAGACTTTGGGACTCTCTATTTACTTACAGTCAATAAATATTAGTAAATGCCAGTATTTACTTACTGACTTGCTACACTGTTTTGGGTTTTTTTCCTTTCATGTTTTAAAGTTATGTGAAGTTGAAATAAAATATTCTTCCATTTGAAAGAAAGCAGAAAACTGCACACCAAGGAGCCCTTTATGGGCAGTTCTCTGAATTTTCTTTTGGGTAGCTTCTGTTTTTCCCTTACCTTTGGAAGTACATGGCAGAAATTACTCATTGTTTCCCATTTTTTAGGGCTTCTTGGACATTTTGCCCCTCTCTGAAACACTCTTTGGAGTCCTGTGGGACTGGTAGAAAGGTGATTCAGTTCCTAGAAAAATGTTGCACTGGCACTTTTTAAGGTGTGAGAGTTTTAGATTCATCTCAAGTGAGTACATTTAAAGCTGTATTGATTTCAGTGTTCTTGGCCTTTTTTTCTTATTTGTTAATATGAATGTAGCTATTGGAGATAACTACTCAGTTTAAGTAGAGATGGACTGAAATCCATTGGTGACTCAGAGTGCAATTAAATGCTTTCTACTTTTGGATATTTAGAGATTTCAGAGGCTGCTGGCAATTTGTTATGAAAGCAATTTGGTTATCACAAGTATTATACATTGTATCTTTATTTATAGAGTTATATTATACCTTTTAGTGATGCTTTTGGGCCACAAGACAAGAGAAGTGAATGCTTTACTGAAGAGGCTTTCTGGATGGGGACTGTGAGGAATGGTGTTGTGCCTGCAGTGGTGACACTGTACCTCAGCAAGTCACTCTCCTGTGTGGGTCTCATTTCACAGGGTAATTATTGCCCAAATTCACCCTGAGCACATGGATCTCGAAGCTCCTTACAGAGGAGATGGAACAAAATACTGAATATCAGCCAAGAGAAAAGCAGCTTGCTAGGTACAGGCATCAGCTGTAACTAGAAATTTCAGGAAAAACCTTTAGTGTCACAAGTGGCTTTAAATCATTGATTAGTTAATGTTTGTGTCCTATAGAAAGGAAACCTTCAGCAGGCTCCCTTAGCAGCCATGCAGAGCTTGGAGGAGAGTTGTGGGGTGGATTTGCCAGAGAGCCTGGGCTGGATTTGCTCTGAGCTCTCTGATGTGGAGGCACAGCAGGAGCCTCGGCTGCAGAGTTCATGCCCACCTGGAGTGCCATGGTGTGTGTCAGCTCCCCAAGGATGGCTCTGTCCTTGCTGGGGTGAACCCTGCCTGGGGCCCTGCAGTAGGAGGGGATACCCACACCTGCAGCACATGAACCAGTTGAGGAAGCTCCAGCTCAGCTGCTGCTGCTGCTTCAGGCCAGAAGACCCCAAACCTGATGGTTTTGACATAAAGGAGATGATTTCACCAAAGAAATTGGCCTGAAACTGGCCATCATTGGCCTGATGAAGGTGCATTTCAAGGGTGCATTAAGGGTTGTGTTCTCATGTGTCATTATGTATGAGTTCTCTCAAGGAGGGGAGTTGGAGACCTTCATTGACTGTAGTAGCCAGGTGGCTACAGGAATTCCCACATTACAGCATGGCTCCTGGCAGTGGTGATTCAGAAGGAGGAAAAAACATTCCCTCTGTTGACACATCAGTAACAATTCTAAGGCATCTGAGGGACCATGTCTGTGGGAATATTCCCACTTTCCAATTGTGAAAAGGTTTGCCACTTAGTCTTTTAATTCCTTCAGCTGCTTTAGGGTAGTTAATAATATCAGACCAGAAAACTTCATCAGAGCTCCCCTTCAGAAATCCTTGGGCTGAGAGGAGAGCTGTTAGGAAACACTTTGTAACAGCACCATTGCCTTTAATACTGTGGTAAAATGAGGCTTAATCTGTGCTGTTATAATTACAATACAGTGTAAAAATCTGGATAACTGTCCAGATAGGGTGGGAGGATAAACCCCAATGTCAGACCCCTAATGACTCCCTTTGGCTTCAGTTTCCTCCTCTGTGACTTTGTGAATACATCTGACAGTGGCTGGAGTTCAAGTTACAGCCACACAGAGTAAAACTGAATGTCATTGAAGATGTGCTCTGGAAAGAAGATACAAACCTGCTGCACATAATGACATGGGATAGTTTGAGGATTATTTCTTCCTAAATGGCCTGATGCAAGAGATAACTCTTCTGGGACTGCAGCAAAGAGGACACAGTGTCCACAGGAGTTCTGCAGCATTTTCACATTTCCCTTAACCTTATAAACACCATATTTTATGGGCTGCTAGCAGGATGTCAGGCTGGGAATGTTTCCCCAGCCTCTGAAGGCATGCAGGCATGCTGTGGAACGAGCAGGGAAGCTGGTGCACACTGAACAGGAGAGGGCACTGGCACTCCAGCAGCTGTGCTGGGCTCAGCACCCGGACGGTGCCGAAGGAGGGATTTTTACTGCAGCTCAGCACACACACTCTCATCATCTTCTGCTCTTAGTGTGAGAAAATAGTTTATGAACAGAGTGAATGAGCTGCATTTATTGTCTGTGTCTTTCTGGAGAAAGAGAAATCCACTTGCACCAGGCGGGAACCTGCCCCTTTCCTTTGAACTTCACCTCCTGGTGTCTGGTGCAGCTCCTGTGAGTGTCTTTTGGAAAAACTCTGCTTTAGTGTCCTTTTTCTGCACCTGCATTAGGTATTCAGTACACAGACTAAGGTGACATTCATGTTGACTGAGGCAAACTCAGGTTGTGCATTCCCTCCTGCAGTTGTGGAAGTGCTGACCTTCACCCCAAGAACCTGTGTGTGCTGCCTCTCCTCCTGCCCCATCTCTCAGCCATGAAAGGCTGAATTTACTTCCTGCTTCACAGCATGAACAACAATGTGCTGGGCAGCAGTGTGCAAGGAGCAATGGGCCCTAACCAGAGGGTGAGGAGCTCTGAGTCAGGCTCTGTCCCTCTGGCCACCATCCCACCATCTCCAGTGGTGGTGCTCATGAAGGCCTCCATGCCCTGGCTCAAAATGCTGGACATAGACATTTTTTTCTATTTTTCTCCTTAAATTTCCATCCTTTTTTTGTTTTCACCTTTTTTGCTTTGCACATGGAAAGGATCTATCATACTGGAAAGAAACAAGTTCTGTTTGTTTTCAACTCTAATAAGTCTTAATTAGACCCAAAGTAAAGCTTTCGTGGAGCTGTCAGCATAATTACAGGCTGGGAGAGCCTCCCTGCTGAATCTAAATCCAGCCCCCAGCTTCCTGGTCCTGACAGAGTGTGGCAGAGGAAAGCAGAACAAGGCAGAGGAAGGGGGAACAAGGCAGGGGTGACAGCAGCCCCTTTGCTTCTCTCCCAAGTCCTTTCCAATTGTTTCTGCTCTGCACCAAGGTTTGTGAAAGGCAAAGCAGAATAGGCCTGACAGCAACGGAAGGAAATATATTTAGAAACACGAAAAATAGGAAGAGAGAATGTTTTATTTGCATTATTCACCAGGTTCTATTATTTATTACATTGCTGTGCTAGTGCATGGTTTTATAACTCCCAGAGAAATGATCATGCTTTGAGGGCCGCTTTGTGCTGCTGTCTTTTAAACACAGACTCTTGATACGAGGCATTCTTTGGCTATTGTTGCTGTGAGGGTGGGGAGACCCTGGCACAGGGTGCCCAGAGAAGCTGTGCCTGCCCCTGGATCCCTGGCAGTGTCCAAGGCTGGTTTGGCCAGGGCTTGGAGCACCCTGGGATGGTGGAAGCTGCCCCTGCCCATAGCAGGGGTGTTGAAACGAGATGATCTTTAAGGTTTCCTCTAACCCAAACCATTCCTTGGGTCTGTTTCAGTGCTGCTGGTGAATTTGTCAGGTCGGGTTTTGACAGGAGGAAAGGGAACACATTTATTCTGCTTGCTGTGTCCCCAGCTCAGCCTTCTGCTGAGGTTATCTTGTGAGCTTGGGCAAGAGCAGGCAGCAAGGTACAGTGGAGTGATTTCCATGCTGGATTTAACAAAGGTGATGGGACAGCAGGACTTGCTTTCCTGCTCAAGCAGGTCAGTGAGGACTTCACCCTCCCTGATGACCTTCACAAGCACCAGCTTTTCCTCAGGCTCATCTAAACCAGAAGGGCTGTCCTGGGCAGCAAAGGCACATTTGAGTCTTGCACAAGCACGTTTAGGAGGTCACTGCATTTCAGCATTGTTTGTGAAGGGCTATGGGGCTGCTGCTCTTCTCTGAGGTGGTTGGGACTGGCAGTGAATATGCACAGCTGGGTATAAGGGAAATGCATCAGCTTAGGAGAGACTTTCATGCACTTGTCATACTATTACAGAAATGAGAATGCTCAGGCTGTAAGTACTTGGCTGTTTTCTTGACACAGGAGAGCAGAAATTTGGTGTTTATGTGGTTTGGTTCCTCACTGCAGGTTTGTGGGAACACTGTCCCTTGGAGCAGGTCCCCTCTGCTGCAGCAGCTGCTGCCCAGCACATCTCTATAGTCACCTCAGATTAATATTTTTCCACTTGTGATATGGGCAAGATTTTTAGCCTGTCTCTAAAAATCCACAACTTGTGGAGTCTATGCCTTCCAACCCCTCTCCATAGGCAAATATTTCCACATACGTAAAAAAGTCATTTATTTGTGTGCAACACCTCATTCAGGTCCATGTGTCCTTTAATCAGGTTCTGCCTGAAAGCCCAGCATTAAAAATGGTCCTGAGTCAGTGGCCATCTGAACCTTAAACAGCCTGGAAAAAATAAGGAGCTAAAATGTTTCTCTATGAGAATGCATAAATATTCAAATGCTAAACTAAAAGGGCTCTCGTCTCATCCCACAAGCCATCTGAGACCATTGCTCATTCAGCCACGGGAGGATTTTAGTACTTTAAAAAAATTGCCACAAAACATCTGCAGTCTGCAAAGAGCTGTTCTGCAAAGCATCTTGTAGGCATTCTGTGATGCATCCCTGAAGGATTTATTACCTCCAGCTGGCTGCCTCGCAGCACATCCTCCTTCCTCCGTCTAGATGGCACTCTGCAGTCTGCAAAAGCCTTGTGCAAATGAGCACGGAGGGGAACTTTCAGCAGGCACAAGCAGGAGCCTGGAACTTTAGTTGTAATTTTGTCAAACTGTGGTTATGTGAATGGAAAGGGAGGAGAGAGAGGGGAAAGAAATTACATCAATGAAACCTTTTAGAGTTTGTGAGCTCTGGGACCTTAGAAGAGTCTTTTCTCCTGGAGCAGGTGCTGGTCCCGTACTGTTCACCTGATAATACGAGCTGAGAATTCTCCTTAACTAGTTCCACCACTCACCTTCATATTTCTTGCTCTTGTAAGTACTTCTGAGTCTTTCTGGTATGGGATGTTTGGCCCATCTGAGCTTGTTCACACTTTCTGTCCCCCAGTTCACACAGCCTGGCCTTCAAAAGCTTGCAAATAAAGCAAAGGGATTAGAAAATAAGGATGTTCATTAGCTGGATACTGACATACTGCTGAGCTGTCTCAAGGTAGTACTTTCTTACTTTTAAAGGCAAATTTATGGTCTTCTACAGGTTTATTTTTCTGATTATTCTTGGGCATGAAGAGAAATGTCTGGAGGCACCAAATACAAAGCAGGATCCAATAAAGGAAGCTTGGGGAGGAGGATGAATGAATGTATGGGGATGTGCTGAAATGACTGGGGGAAGTGCAGTGAGGAAGTATGAAGAGTGACGGAGGAGGTGGGAACAGCAACATGCATTTTTAAACTGCATTCAAATGCCAGCATCCCCAATAGAAGCAGAGTGCCACTGGTACCATCTTTCTGATGATCTGAGTTCATGGTGTGGATTTCAGAATGTGAGACAGTCAAGTTCCTTAATCTTTGCAGATATCTGGGGATGCCTAGGGTACATATGAGACATGTGTAAGCAACTCCCTAGGTAGCTTCCCGTGAACATGTGGAGTTTGTTGATTTAAATGGGATGTTTGGAGAGCATCCCAAGCTTCTGCAGGAACTCTTCTTTCCCCGTGCTGGGGCACTTGGCCCTGGTCCTGTGCTGGTAAAAATCCCAAGCACACATTGCTTAGATGTTTTCCACGGGCAGCTCTTTGCTGGGTGGCAGTTCTCAGGGCAGGGCTTCCCAACCCAGTGCCCACTGTCCCCAGGGTGTGGTTGTGCCCTGGGAGCCCACGTGTGCTGCCCAGGGTGATGGTATGAGCATGGCTCACGTGCTCCTGTATCAGCCCCCACTGCTTCCTGTGCGCTGCTGTTACTCATCGCTGGTGTGATTACCTGCATGCCTGGAAGCACTTCCTAAAGTTCTACCCTTTAATCTCTGCCCCTCTCGTGTGGGCAGCTCTTGTACAGCTGATTCTTGGCAGTGTGTGTGAGTTCAGTTTGCCAAACTCACTTGTTTAGTGTTCACCTGGTAGGTGTTGTCTGTTTGGGGCTAAGGAGCTCTGGGAAATGGTTTTGTAAAGCTGCTGCCCCATCCTTCAAATCCATGCCCTCAAGGCCTGCTGTCTGAGACAAGGTAGAAGAGGATGAAATGTGTGCAAATTAGAAGGTTTAAATAAATTAAATTACATTATCTCCTCGTGTCTATTGACCAAAGATGCATCAAAAGAAAATCTCTATCCATATGCATGTACCCATTCTCTCTCTCCAGCCCTGTCCTTCCATTCCCTGGCAGGGTCCCTTCCACAAAGCATTGCCTTTTGTGTCACATTTTGACTTGCATCTCAAACCCTCAGCTGCATCACTCAAAACTCCTCCTAAAATTAACAGATGCTCTAACAAGCACAGTTCATGGTGGGTTCATGTGACCCACTCTTTTTTCAGAGCTGCTTAACCCTGCTTTGGACAGCTCTAAATTCTGTTGTGTCTGATACCCTCCGGGCTACTTGTCCCACAGGGGTGAAGGCAGGAGAGTGATGGATACACTCCTGGTGTGTTGTCACTCATCATGCAGGCTGGGAGGTGTGACTGGATGGGCCACAGGACAGACCACAGGCTTGGTCACTCAGGATGTGAGTCACCTGAAGGAGCTGTGCTGTCCTGACATGGAGCAAGCAGGCATAGTGAGTCAGAGGTGGCCTGGGCCTGCCATGGTAGAGCACCAGAAATAGTCTCAGGCTCCACAGAGGAGCTGGTGACGTGGGGACAACAGGAATTTCAGGATTCTGACAGTGTGTAAGGGGGTGGCATAGCTCCAGATGGGGTTCCCTGTGGTATGAGCTGGAGCAGACTTTGAACCTGTGCTGCTTTAAGAGCTGAAATAGGTTTTGATGTCTGTCTGCAACACCCTCACTGCACTGAGGAGCCTCCGACTGCGATCTGCTGCACAGAGGACCTGCCAGGACCCAGCAGCAAGATTAATGTGTCTGGGAATTTCCTGGTGAGACTTTTTGTGCTATTTACCAGAAGTCCCTTGAAGGCAGAAATTATTGCATTAAAAGATTAAGACATCATTAATCTTTTTTTTTGTCTTCCATTTTCCTTTGGCAGGCTGGCTCAGTATTACTGGTAAGATTTTTTTTCATTTTTCTCCATTCAGAAGAATAAGATTCTTCAAGTCTTTTCTGTGACTGTACCATCCTCAGGTAAGAAGGAACCTCGAGAAAATTTTGGGCAGCTGAGTGAAATTGCTCACTATTGTGAACACTGACATTTGGACTTCCTTGCTTTCTAGGTTTCTTTTGAGTAATGTATATAATTCATGATTCTTCATGAAAATAAGTATTTATAAGACATTGCCACTGTCCAAAGACCTTGCCTGGGTGTGAGGGGAGCAATGTGGGTTGGAAGGTGGTTGTAGATGGTTATAACCATCTGCTGTGATGGCAGAAGTTGAGATGGAGAGGTTGACTTGGTGGTGGAGCTTCTGGGTGGTTCCCAGCTATGGTCTGGCTCCAGAAAGAGTGTGGTTGAAGCATAGTTTAGATGCCCATTTTGGAAATATTTGGAAAATATCTCCTAACTTTTTAAACAGAAAATTTGAAATGTAATCAAGGAAGAAATAGCTGCCATGATAGAAACAGGGTGAAATTTTTCATTTGCTTTGGTTATTGAGACTCTGCACCACGGGCCATAGATATGACAAAAAGTTGTGCTCTGGCTCCTGGTGCTTCATTTATTTCCATCCCCACAGCTTTCCTTCTGTGCCGCGTCAAGGAGGGCCCTGGCTGTGCCTGGTACTACTGCGAGCAAAGCATTTCTTAATTTATGTGCTAATTAACCTGACAGAGCGACTTGATCGTTGGGAGCTTGAGCTCCGGGCAAGCCTGTGTTTGCAGGCAGGGTTCCTTCCCTTTTATTTTAACTGGAGCAGGGAACGCGAGGCTGGAGCAGTGGGAGGCAGCGGCTCCTCCGGGGGCGGGGGTTCGGGATGCGATAAGCGCGAGCGCTCTGGAGGATGCGACAGCTTCAGAAATATCTGCTTTCAGCCTCCCCTTTTAATGGAAGTTTTATTTTAGAAAGTTTTAGTTAACGTCATTCGAAAGTTTATTTCCATTTTATCTTTTAAATAAAGAGGCTGTAAAGCTCCTGGCTGGGTTTTTCATTTCAGCCGGCTGGGAAAAGAGAGGTGAATGGGCTGCTTGTCTCCCGCGGGGATGCTTTAGGGGCTGCTCGGCGTGCTGCTGCCGGCAGCGCTCCCGCCTGACCTACCTAGGGCCGTGACTCATCGGGGCAGGTGGGGCTGCATCCGTGCCCTGTGACACCACTGCAAAGCCCCTGGCACTCGTGCCACTGCGTCCTGGGGCCGCCGGCTCTGCTCTGCTCCCCGTGCTGCTGCGGCCCCAGCCTGGCTCCGCGTCTGGCCAAACCCGCTGTGAATGGAGCAGAGATGAACTGGGCCCTGCTGGCAGGGCAAGGCAGCTTTGTGGGGTCAGGGCCAAAGCATTTGCCCTGGCCACTGGCGTGGGTGATGCCATAGGTTTTAACTTTTATATTTTTCAAATTCTGTACTGCCTAGTGTAACTCTGAAATTTCCTGAAGCTCATTAAGTGCTGTTCTCTCATGCTCACACAGACAGAACAAAGCCTCTCCAGCTCGCTCTCCAAGGACATCCAGAGTGTTCTAGGCTGAAAAACTGTAAAGCATCATTTTGGGGAGAGGGGGGCAAGCTTGGGCAAATTCCATCCATGGCTGGGTTCTGCTTGGGGAATTGATGCTGATATCAAAGTGTGAGGAACTTGTGACCTCTCATCCATTTTGGGATCCACCGAGGCAGGACCCTCTGAAGCCCAAAGTGTGCACCTGAAGGCCTTTCAAATAAATACCTCTTTTATTCCTGTCTGGTCTCTGTTTCTAGGTAGCCATTTAAGGGGCAGGGGTATGCAGCAGGCACAGTGTGCCAGGGGGTCCCTGTGTCAGCCCACACCTCGGGGACGCCCCTAGGATGTGCTCTGTGGGGAACTGCAGCCCCGCTGCTCTGCAGGCTGAGGGCTCACCCTCCCGTCCATCACCTCTTCAAAAATAAATCTAATCTGCCTGGCTGGTCTTTCTGTGCTTTTCCTTAATTTCTCGTTTCCTACATGCTTGGCATAAGCTACTTTTAAGTAAGGTCATATAAAATGAAATTCTTTTCCTAAAGAAGCCAGTTTTGTGTTAAGTGGGAGCATAGCAAAAGCCAGTTCCAAAGCTGGACTCAGGGCACTTTGGGGCTAATTCCCTGCACTGCCACAGGCTCCTTTCCTGCACTTGGGCAAGCCACTGGAAATACTGTGGGCTTTTGATGGAAGTCTGTGATGAGAACACCCAAGTGCCTTGGATGCTGGAATTCTCTGTGTTCCCACACACAATTCAGCTGCTGGTCTGCAAAAGGGGTGAAAGTGCAGCATTTGCCTCAGAGAAGTGGTGAACACAAGAACAGTGATGGTGTATCTCACCATGCAGTCTTCTCTCTGCCCTTGCCTGTCTCTCCTCGTGGCTGGACCAGTCCCTCCCCCAGGAGGGTGAACATGCACATCCAATGTGTGAGGGCACTTTGTTACTGAGGAGCTTTTTCAGCCCAACACCAATGTTGGGACATTTGGACTGGAAGCAGACTTGCTGCTCAGTTTGCTCTTTGGTTTCCTCATGTGGAATAGGGGGATTTTGAGCATATGGATAGAGCTAAATCAAAATGATAAAGTATTTCATTTCAGACTGAGGGCATCCACACAAGAATAACTCTTCCAGAATAGCTTATCACACAGACAAACTAAAAAAACTAATCTATTTTAGCCAGAGGAATGAAGGAGGCATGGAGCTCTGGGTGACAAGCACAGCTCCCACAAACACATAAATCACAGATCACAATAGGCTCTTTTAGAGCTGTAGAAATGATAGTGCTGTTTTGGTAATGGAATATCCTGATCCCATCTCTACGTGCATGTACTGTATTTATATTCTATACATGTATATATTCCAATTATATATATATATATATATCAAATTTACAGGTGTGAGCTTTAATTAAGAGCTCTGATGTGTACTTTTTACTAAAATAATATGATAGAAAGGAATGTGATTTATCAAAGAAACACTGCTGAATTTATGACAAGAACAGGGAGATAATGGGATTTCTGAGAATGTATGGATGTTCTTTGCAGTCATTTGAGAGGGAAGGATATGGGGAAACTTAACTGAAAATGAGTTTTTTCTGAAATTGTTTTAAACCTAATGTATTTGCAACTCCTATTTTGTGGATGCACACAGATCCTTATATGAATACTGATTTTTTTAGATCATTTATTGTAACAAGTAGTTTTTGCCTGGAAAAGATGCCACAGATTCCATTACAGTATATTCTGTCATACTGCCAGCCTTTATTTCTTTTCAGTCAAAGCATTCTAACAAATTCCAGGCTTGAATTAAATCTGCTGTTCTGACATGTGAAACGTTGCCTAATCACTCTGGAGGTTTGTCATCTTTTTTTCCCCTCCTTTCAGCTGGATGATGTGCAGAGTCCTCCCCAGCTGATCCATGCACAGGTTTGGGTGGAAGTGCTTGTGGTGGTTTGGAAAGCACAACAGACGTGTGACTGCAGAGGATGTTTCATTTATGTATAATTGGGCATAAAGGCTTGGTGAGCTCTCCTGTGCTCCTCTTGTGCACGATAACCTGACCCCAGCACACTCTCTAGTGAGCAGAAATAAGTATTCCTGCCTTCAGGCTGGCATCAGTACCCGCAGTTCTGCAGAGGTGAGGTGGGCGGTGGGGAGGGCGTTGTCCTGCTCCTCCCTGCCGGTGACTTTGCTGAGGCTTTGTGGGTGTTGGGCAAACTGTGTGGACCTGGGGAGAGGCTGTGAGGCTGCTGGGCAGCTCTGCTGAGGCTGCTGGAGGCAGTGTCCTGTGTATGATCCGTCATTTTTAAAACCTATTGAATCCTGCCTCAATGGAAAGGTACAGTAACGCAGAGCCAAACCATCCTCAGGCTGTTCATTTGTCAATATGAGGAATGAACCCCAACGATCTCAGTGTCCTGTGCTGCAAGCAGCCCTGACAGGCAGTTTGAGCTCTTGGCTCCTCAGGTACTCCCTGTGGAGCATCCTTTTCTCTTACTCACTTGGAATTTTTCCCACTACCATTAACCTCATTTTTGGTACTATTAAGGGATGGGTCACACACAGATCAGAGATGGGGCAGCTGGGGGGAGCCATTAAGCACAACTGGGAGGGGTTTGTCACCTGCAGGACCCCCCACACCCTCCTCACTTGTGTGTCCAAGCTAGGAGGTGCTGCTTTGCACATCCAAATTCCACCTGCTCCTTCCACTTTGGGCTCCTGACTTCAGCCTGGCATTTTGTCCACGTCACTCATGCTCCTCACTGAGGGGAGTGGAGCTGAACACAGCCCAGGGTTCTGCTTTAAAATGTTTGCTGCATTTACTGCTTCTGGCTGTGTCCGTTTTGGCTGGGCCAACAGCTGCCTGTTATCAGATTTTCTTCCTCTCGGAGGTAATTGCAGACTGGGGCTGAATAATCCCTGCCACCTCTTGGGAAAGCTGCATAGCCTGAGCCACAAAAGCCTCTTACTATCAGGCAACTTTTCCAGAGCCAATATGACTTCAGAGTCTTGTCTGAAACCTTCATATATTTTCAAGCCTATCCTTGCAGTATGGTCACCAGAGCTGCTCACAGCATTTAGCAATGGTATCTTGGATACTGGGTGCTGAAATAACACCATTTCCCTGTGCTTGCTTGTTAATCTCCTATTTATGTAGCCCTGGATTGCTTTTCCCCTCTTAGTAACAGCATCACATGAGGAGTTCACGTAGGGCTGGTTCTGTACAAACCTCCTCATTTCCTTTCCTTAATTGCTGTTATCTGTATGATTAGCATGACCCGTGTACTTGGTCCTTAGACAGCCACTGTGCCATTTGCAGCTATTGAGAGCACTTTGCTCAAATAAACGGATATTGCCAGGCTTCCCAGATCTGTTCCCATCATTAATGCTGTTCCTGGCACCCAGAACTGCTGTGCACACACTGCATCAGCAATGGCTTTGTGCATTTCTCAGATAATTGAGTAATGTACTGAATAGGGTTGGATCAAGGACAGAAACCATTTGGCTATGTGTCTGTTTATCATGTAGTACCTACCAGTTAACTGATTTTAAAATAATTTGAGTGCCTTTCGTTTTTATAAAATACTTTTAGATTGAAAAGCTGCTGCACCTGGAAGTCTGCTTCAAGCTCATCTCTCTGTCAAAGTACTGATGCAACCCAAACACCTGGTTTACTTGACATTTTATTTTCCGTGGTTGGTGACATGCAGATTAGCTGATCTTTAGTTCCCTGATACCCCATTTATTTATAAGTATTGTCTTATACTGGGCTTTATCCATAGTCCTCAGATGGATCTTGATATACTTTTTAAACATATTAATAGTTGGCTTGAAGTGCCTGGGGGTATCCTTGGCACCTTGTCTCCACATGCTTGCTGGGAAGTAATACAAACCTGCTTGTGTAGGAGCTTGTTTAATGAGAGTTTGTCATAAGAGAAGTTCTGTCCAGAGGTGCAGGTCCCAGCAGTGCTGTGAAACACACTCAAAGTTCAAATATAGCAACCCTGTTGGTGACAACTAGCAGCTTTAGCTGGCCTCAACTCAGTGGTTGCTTCTGTTGGAGTTGAGGAAGGCAGGAAACCTCTCCTGCTCCCCTGGGGGTTTCATTTATCCCCAGAGCACCCCACTTAAGCCCATGGGAAAAGCTCCCCTCAATCCTGGGTGAACTGCAAACACCAAAGAAGTGAGAAAGGTTTTTGTTTAGTGTATCACAGAGATTGTAGCTGTAGTTTTAGGTTTTGCTCTATATATTATATAGAGACAACATGGAGAATCTAGGGTGTTGGCTTCTCTTCTTCTTTCTTCTCCTTCTTCGTCCTTTCTTCTCTGACCTAAGTTCCTGTGATTTGTTAATTGGTAGAAAGAACTTAGTGTAGAAGAGACATATCAATAAAATTGATACCTACTGGTTTTAAAAACAAAATAGAATACTTAAAACTTGCCAACAGGTTGATAAATATATAAAAGGTACCTGTTCGGGGTAGCCATTTGCCATTTTGCCATTGTACTCCTGGAAGCCACAGCACAGCCTGTGCTTCTGAAACTTTGGTAAGAAAAAATAAACAATCCTTGAAGCAGCAGAGAGAAGTCTTGCTTCGTTTTTCCAAAATGAAGAATTGAAAAAGAAGATCACCAGGGCAGGAACCAGCGACAGGGGCCAGCCAGGCCCCGACAGCTTCTGGATGGCGTGGCCAGCCTTGCCTGTCCCAGCTGGCTCTGGCCCCAGCCTGGCTCACAGGCAGGAGGGCAGTGCTGGCAGGCCCTGCTCTGTCTCCCTTCCTGGGGCTGGGCTGGGGCAGTCATGGGCTGGGGCTGTGGAGGTGCTGCAGAGTCCCAGCCTGGCCTTCCCTGTATAGCCAACTGCTCCTTAGGGTCTCCATGGGCACGATGGAGACACTGACTGAAAATTCTGCTGCAGATCACCAGATGTTGATAAATGTCCACAACTGTCCTGGAATGGATCCAGATCTGAAATGAGGTTACCTTGCACGTGGTTTGTTCTGTATTCCTTAAGAGCCTACAGAGAATTATTGCTTGTACAAATAGGAGGGGCTGGAGTGTCCTGGTTTTGGGTTTCTATATCAATACTAACAAGCTCCTCTCAGTGAGAGCACAAAGAATATTGGCTCTCCCTGGCCCCTGGGTGTGCCTTGCCTGTTGCAGTGGTGAGGGAGGCCCAGTGGGAGCAGAGGGAAGGGTTTGTCTCCTCCTGGGGCACTGCATTGGAGAAGCCTGTGCCTAAAAATAAAAAACCACCTTGTCCATAGGTGCAAACCCACCCCCAGCCAAGCCTGCAGCCATGCCTGGGCAGAGGCAAACTGTGCCCAGGTCAGCAGCACTGGTACATTGGACTCACAACCTGGCTCTGCACAGGTAGAAACTGCTCATCCTTTGGGCAGGGCCCAAAGCCAGGCAGCATTTGGCTCTGTTTCAGCAGCACGTGCTGCTGCTGTCCTTACTGTAGCTGGTTGCTTGAAAAGAGGGGGCACACCATAGCTCGTGGGGTTCTGCAGAGCAGTAGCCCAGTCTTTCAGGAGGAATTTGCCTCAATCTGTCCCTGTTAGGGATCTTCTACATGAAGATTTTTTCAGTATTGCCTTCGGATCAGCCGGTACCTGCCAGGGCTATCCCCCAGGATTCCTTACTGACAAATCCCCCAACAGAAGAGGCATATTCACATCAGTAGAAAAACAAAACGGGAAGAATTAAACTCGAAAATACAGGTGGGAAGGGAAAGGTGGATTTTCAAGCCCTGTGGCTGTTGTGGAGCGCTCTGCTGACGTGCCAGTCCCCTGCGATGCACAGCATATGTCAAGGCAGCTCTGTTTAAAGGGATAACATCAAGCCATCTGAAAGGCTGCCTCCTTTTTTTGTTCTTATTTCATCCTGTATTACAGGATTTTTTCAGGTTTTTCAGTGGCCTCCTGGGTAATGCTTTATTACAGTGACAGTGTGGAGTTCTGGTTTGTAATAATGGGATCTATATAAATAATACTGATTCTGCTGCCTCTTGTAATGCTTCCTGCCTGGGCACACTCAAAAGCTCTAGAAAATGTTAATTTCCTATAATTTGGGATAGAGAAGCACCTCCAGGTACTGCAGAGGGCATGGCAGCAGTGTGTGTTTTGCTGGTCAGCTGCCTATAACAGCCATACCTTGAGTCAAGGGCTTCAAACAACTGAGGGTCTTTTTGCACCCAAAATGAGTAATTAAAATAATTGCATTTTTGGGTATTGGGGTTTTTTCCCTTTTGTCATTTCAAGGCTTTAAAATAGAGGCAGGTAGTATGGGACTCAGTTCCAAGCACTGCAGATGCTGGATGAGAGGAGATGAGGGGAGATTCAGCCTTGGAGAAGAGTCAGATGAAGGTAGGGAGAAAGGGATTTCACAGATTATGACTTGATGTACAAAGAGATGAAGGATGCTGTGACCCAACAGACTGCAGTGCTGTGTTGAGGACAGGCTCTTTGGCTCGGACCAGCATCCCTGGTGCCATAATGCAACTTTCCTTATGGTGCTGCCTTGTGCTGGATCAATCAATAGTCAGATACTGAAGGATAGGCTAAGGCCCCCAGGCATCCAGGCTCAGTTTGGGCATTTATGTTGCACTAAATAACCTGTGCTTGGTCAGGAAGAGGAGGGTGACCCAAGCCCCTGGGACTCTGTCCTGCTGGTGCTGGGGTGTGCTGTTACTGGTGAGAGCTGGTGGGGAGGGAGATGCTATGTTTGGTGTGGAGCAGAGATAGCAATGGAGCCCAAAGGGTACATGTGGCACTGGCAAGACAAAACAGCAGTGATGGTGAACAGGGTAAAGGCTTAATGGATTTCCTCAAACTGTGCTCTCTAAGGGCCTGGTTGACAGCATTTGCACTGGATTGATATGAGTTTTCAATGAAATGAGGGCTGGGTTGTACAGCAGTGCTGCCACTTTCCTTGGCTGACCCGCCGTGCTCCCTCCTCTCAGGATAACAGTAAAATGAATATTGTACAGCAGAGAGAGCAGCATAATTGGCTGCAGACAATGCATGTGCTGTTCTGTGCGATATCGATTGCTCCTTGTCCAAATATATGTACCTGAAATCAGTCCATTAAGCAGAGCCTGTTGGGCGGATGCCAATCCTTTCACACCAATCCTTTCACGCTGCTGTGGCTCTTGGTGCATCCCAGCTGTGCCACGAGCCCCATGCACGATCTGCTGGCACTCCACAGTCTGGCACACAGGGACACACAGGCACAGGTGGGTCACTGCCCATCATGGTCCCCCAGCCACTGCCTTTGTGTGTGACTCTTCTTGGCTCTGTGGGGATGTCCCTCCCTGCACTGCTGTGGTCAAACTCCCAGTGATGAGTGGCCCTGGTGCTGTGTGTGCATCAGGGTTTTGTGAGGCTGCAGATGAATTCCAACATTAAACTGCTTTTTTTTTTTTTAGGTAGATGAATTGAGGGGCAAGCCTACCATGGCTTGGTAGATGTAGAGTTGGCATCATGAGCAGAAGTGATACAGGTGCTGTTGGGATACATCTATGTCACAGCACACAGCCCCCTCGGCTGCTGGAGGTGGTAAAACCAACTGTGCAGCTGCTCACTGGGGTTCTGCTGCTTGGTCATGCTGGGGCTGTGTCGTGTGTGGTGCTGTGCTGGCCTGGCTGCTGCCACCCACCCACCCAGGGCCACTCACTCTGTCCAGTCCCCTCCCAGGCTCCCTGCTGAGCCTGTGGCATTAGTGGCAACACAGCTCACCAAGGCTCATTGGTGGGTTTTTTATTACCTTTTAACACTTAAAGGCTTCTAAGTCTCTGCATTCAGAGATTAAGAGTGGCTCTCTTTCACCAGTGCAGAGGGTTGCAAGAGAAGGAAGGTCCATGCTGCTTTTCACCATCCTTCATCTCCAGTCTGTGCCTAGTAAAGCCACTCAGCAGCACGTGCCAAAGCTGTTTGGTCCACATATTCCTACAGTTTATTCCATATAGATCTACACATACATGAACAGGAAATATTCCTCTGTTAAATCTAAGTCAATAATTCCTTTCCTCCTGCAAGCATTTAGCCTCTGAACAGATTCTGTAATAAATTAATCTTCTTTATCACTCCTTTAATCGGTTCTGCAAAACCAGCGAGCAGTGAAATCGTTTCCCCTATTGATTGATGTATAATGTTAGATTGATGTACATACACAGAAGGATGTATAATGTAAATTAGTAAAAAGCAAATTACAAGAGCTGTCGTGGTTTGGTGCTGCTGCTGAATTTGTGCTACAAGGAGCTCGTTCAGGGTTAGTGTTTCAGCTGGAATCTTGCATGAAGGAGCAGCATGCAAAGGTCTGGACTTTTTCTGTGGAGTTAAAGCTTGACTAGAGAAAAAAAGGGGGTGTCAGATTTTTACATGCCCCACACTATCTATTCTAAAGAGAGAAGAGCAATATGCTGTGAGGTGACAGACTGCTAGAATCAACAGCTGAATTTTTAAGTAACACAGAATGATGAAGGACCTCAATGTTTGGCTCTTGGGGAGCTGTTGGTGGCAGTAGTGGCTGTTGGGAGGGGGCTTTGGGTTCATCTCACCTGAGGTTTGACATTTATTCCCTGGGATGGGACAGCATTCCCTGTGGGCTCACTCTGCAGGGAGCAGAGTCTGATGGCACATCTGGGTTGTTATTCAGCTCACCTCAGCTGTTCCTCCCTCTGCAGTTTGAAGGGTGCTCTGTGTGGGCTGCGGGCATTTAACAGTTTAAATTAATGTTTGATATTTAGGTGGGATGCAAATGTGCTTAGGTACACAATCAGTTTTTCAGTGTCCTGCTGTGATATGCTGATGTGAAAGGCTTAGTTATGAACTGTGCTTATTGTGGCTCTAAATAATGATTGGGGCTTCCCAAAATTCTATTGTTTTAATACAGCAGTTGGCAATGGCTGAAACACCTCTACCTGCTTTTTCCCAAGATAGTGTGGGGAAGGAGAAAAGCAGAAAAGGAAACACAATAAAATGTCCCTGTGGTATTTTTTCTATTACATACCTGCCAAAACCTGTAGTGGTGTGTTAAGACAAAGGGCTGAGCCCTCAGTGTTGTCCAAGGGAAAAAGCACAGAAAACTCTATTAAATCCTCTGTATTGCATTGACCTCTGGTTTGCTCCCATCTTTTCCTCGTTTCTGTGATGTGACTCTCATCAGCTGTGGGGAAGGGTGGGCAGTGCAGGTGCTGTTCTTGATTTCAGCTCAGAAGTTTGAGGCACACAGGCAAGATGGATTGAAACCATCAAGGCAACTGGAAATCTTCTCTCTTTGCTGGGATTCTCCACACCACCCAAGTGTTGGCTTTGTCCTGCCCTTGGACTGCTCCTTTGAGCAGCCAGTACACCCCTAACCTCCATCTGCTGGCTCCTCAGCCCTCCACTGAAAGGTGCTATTTGCACATCAGGGAGCCTGGAGCTGCTCACAGCTGATGGAAGAGGAAGAAAAATGGTTTTTTGACCTGGTTTTTTCTTCCCTTCTTTGTTATGGGGAAGAATGAAGGCCTAGAAACTTTTGTGAATTCTGTCCCAGTATGAAGAAAAAGCTGAAGAGGAGTTAGGAGAGCATGTTAATCCTCCTCACTGTCTGGATGATGCACTGAATTGCTGCTGAGACTCAGGCATGGTGGTGACAGGGGCTCCTGCTCCTGGGGACATCTATCAAACACCTCTCAGAGCAAAGCAGAAAGGAAAGGTAAGTTGGAAAAGGTACATTCCTTCTCCTAGCAGTTTTTGCTGTGATCCTAGTTCACCTTCTTTCCCTGCAGAAGGGACCCTCATGCACCAGGGCCACTTGTGTAGAGAAGCATCTCTTCCCATTTCTACCCAGTAACTCCCACAACTAAATAAGGCCTGGTTTTTAAAAGCTTAAAAAAATGTGGAGAGCATCAAAGATCAATTCAAATAATAAATATAACATCATCTAGTGAGAAATTGCAGAGACCAGAGCTGGGCTCTCTTCTGAGCTGCACAGCAAAGGGCAAGGATGAGCTGTTTGCAGCAAGTGGGACTGTGGTTAGACAGGAGAATTTCTCTCTCTCAGGGTGGGCACACATTGCCATGGGCACCCAGAGAGGCAGGGCAACCTCTGTCCTTGGAGACACTCAGAGCTTCTCTGGGCACAGCCCTGAGGATGAGGTTGGCTCCAGCCTGAGCAGGGGCTGGAGTGGGGATTCCTGCCAACCTCAACCATTCACTGCTTCTGGGCTTCACAGGGGCAAATTCTCTGTTACTGTTAAGCTATCATTTTGTGGATCTGTTTTTATCATGAAAATATGCTGCTTCATGAACACTGGTGTCTCTGAGCATTCATTATTCAGAAAAAGTTTGTCTTCCAATTACACAAGATCATAAGAAGAAAAGTGACTGGTTTGTCAGAACTGCAGAGCTAAAATAAGCTGCAGCAAGCACATTTCCTTGGCAAGGAGCTGGTGTCTCTAATTAGAAAAGCTCTGGAGAGTTAATCTACTTGGGTGTGAGACCTATTGCTTCCTCCTGCAGCATGTGATGGCTGGAGCTGAGCAGCTTTGAAAAAGGCATGGAAGCTGGGCTTCAGATAATTTATATATCTTACTTGGGAACTTATATATATATATATATATACATACACACACGAATTTCCCAAACATGAGGTTTGGTGTGCTTCTGTCAGATGGCTGAACTGCAGCAGGGCTGAGAATTGACTGGGAATTGAAGATGTAAATTCTTTTAGTTAAAAAAAGTGCTGAAAGTCCTAATCTCTGGCAAGCAGCTGCTGCAGAGAGTGGAATAAGTTACTGTACTACCTAGCTGTGTGGGAGCAGTGTCCTCAGCAGGCAGGAAGAATAGTGGTTGCTTGGCAGTGCCCTAGACTGGACTGGTTTTTTGTTTGGGGAGGTCATGCCTCATCCTCACAGAAGTGTGGGCAACAGCAGGGGAAGGGGTTGTGATAATGATCTGAAACAAACCTTTCCTAGGCCAATAACCTCAGCCACACTGCCAAAGAGATAACCTTGATATTTCAGTGACTATCAAAACTGTCTTCTGCTCTCATGCTAATTCTCTCCAGAGCAGGGGGAGCAACTAATCAACACTGCAGCAATCAGTCAGGTTTCCCTTGGCACATGATGAGTTTAATTATTTTGCAGTTCACTCCGTGTTCTTGGTAGCTGTAGTGATGTTTATTCTGGGAAGCTTCTGGGACTGAGGTGGTAAAAAGGTTTCAATTTCAGACAGGAACTTACCAAGTTGGATGCTTGGCCTGGGCTCCAAATTTCCTGAGTTTCTCTGAAGTCTTGGTTGGCTTTATTAGACTTATCAGTCCCAGTTTCTTTTCCTGAGACATCTACCACATGTGACAGTTTTTACACGGATACTGATGTACCAGACTTGACTGATGAATCCCATCAGACAAAAATAGCTTGTGTGTATCAGTGATTGAACCAAACTGCTTGGCTTAAAAGCAAAAGCCTTATCAGATTTGGCCAGCACTTTGTGTCCTCCCCAGCAAAACTTCCAACCCTCCCTGCAGCCCAGCAGTTTGTGGGCTGGAGGCACAGGAGCTCATGGTTAAGGCAGGAGGGACTGGGGGCACTGGAGCTGCACTGGAGCTGCACTGGCTGTCCTTGGGCTCCAGGAAAGCTCAGGGTTTGTGAGCCATGTCCAACACGTGCTGTGGTGCCTCCACTGGCAGAACTGTGTGGCTCACTGGGACTTATAAACACCCACCTGGAGCAGTGGGCAGCTCTCTCTCAAGTAGTCAACAACCACTGAGCAGGTTAGCACTGGCTTAGACCTCACACTTACCCAGAGGCACCCACTGAGTTATTGGTTAGTGAAAACCTGGGCAGGACTCCCTCAGACTTCAGGCAGCTGCGAGTTCATTCTGCAATAGGTGCTCTCCTGGCCAGTTGCACCTGGATAGACCCAAAGTTAATTTATTTCATTTTAATCATTGCAGTTACTTACACATATCTTTTCCATAATAGCATATTCTCATATCTGAATTGTCCCAATTTTGCTCCTTACCCATCTCAAGCTCTGCAAATAACATAAAAAGTGGTGCTGTAGGAATCTTGATTCTACTGTCAATCATGCATGCAGCACAATACCTTTGAAAGCTGCAAAATATATTTTTATTATTGGAGGCAAACTCCCTGGGAATGTGCAATTGATTATTCAAACCTCATGGTGCTGCTGCAGAGATTTGTGTGGCTGTGACTGACTTTGATTCCCTGATAGCCTGTCTCATGCTCCTGTCCCCTAATGGAGCTGATAGCATTAAGTCATGCAGTTAATCAAGTGAAAGAAATTGTTTCTCCTTATTCAAAGACCTGATGACTTTATCCAACAGGGAGGGTCTCTAACAGAATGAGACAAGGAAAAGTAGATGAGATAAAAAACATCCACAGGATTCAATAAGCAGTGGAATAGGAGTGCCTTTAAGGGCTTCAAATTTGGAATAGAAAAACATTCTGAATGATCTATGGAAAGCCAGCCCTCTGGCCGGCACTTTATTATTGCATTTTTCTGTATTAAGGAGTCAAAGACCAAGAATAAATTCAGTCCAGGTAATGATACACAGAATTGTTGATTGAGAGGCTGCTCAGGAGTGTGAGGACAGTGTGGAGCAGGGCAGTTCCTTGGAGGAGGCAGCTGGCAAAGATGGGTGCATGGTCCCAAATTATCTATGTGTGAGGGGTTTTCTGCATGGTATTTCCACCACTGACAATGAGGAATTAAAACAAAATTCACTAATCCACGAAAAGAAAGGTCTTCACAGGGCTGGGTCCTCCCAGGCAATGATTATCCTGATAAAATTAGCTAATACAGGAGGGTCAGGAGGAAGCATAATCCTCCCTCCTTTTCATGCTACCCATTATAACAATGATCTGTGCAAAACCAGTTTGACTATTAGCTCATTCCTACAAACAACTCCAAACCATTTACAAGGATCCTTGTAGGACTTGCTGTGAGCAGATGCTGAAACACTTCCAGTGCTGTCGAGTTTAATTTATTAACTCCCTGTTACCTTCCCACTTGGCCACGTGGAGCTGTTGTCTCTGGTACAGGAAATTCCTGCATTTCTGGGGAATGGCAGTGGGCAGAAGGAGTCACTGCCTCTGAGGGGCAGTGGCACTGTGCTCTTGTTCACAGACTTGAAGAGATGGGCGATTAAGGAGCGATACATGGATGTTGTGTGAAACTGCCATTAGAGATAGGCCCCACTCTGAGCCCTGCTGTGCTCTCATGAATTTATAGCAGCTCTGCTACACTGAAACTGTTCCAAGGTTTTGCTGGTGAGGATGCAATCAAAATCTCTCCCATGGGGAGCAGAAGTGCTGCAGAGGAGTTTGCCTCCTTCACCAGGTCAGTTTGAAGCTTGGCTGCCCTGCAAATTTCTGTTGCTTTTATTCTCAGTTACAGACCAACACAAAAGGTAAGGAATGAGGTATTTTCACCAGGTGGTGAGGTTCTTTGGAGCAGTGAATCCCTCAGGGAGGCAGAGAAACAGAAACCACACTCCTTTTACTCATGGTATGTAAGGGATAAAACTGTACAAGTTCCCAAGTTCACCCTTTACCTTAGACTTTGGTGAGAAATAACCTTAGTTAGCAAAAGTTAATGAAATGCTAGTGGCAAAAATTAATGAAGATTATGTGGAATAAGGGGCTGCAGGCTAAACATAGACTAAAATATTGCTAAATGAGTGTTTTAAGGGAAATCACAATGCATTTTTTCTGGCGAATGCTTATGCATCTTCCTCTCCATTCAGACAAGATCTTACTTGCAATCGGCGAGTAAAGGCATTGTACATCAGTCTAGAGTAGCCAGCACAGCAATTGTAAAAACCCCCATCATTTTAGAGTTTATCTACTTACTTTTAAGTGATTGTATAACTCCCTTGTGTCAAGGAAAGTCAAGGTTTTACTTTTTGAAGCAAATGTATCCTGCTGGAATAAAGAGTGCAGAAAACGCTTGTTTGCTGGTGAGTCACTACTGAAATTATGAGATTTGAATATCTGGAGCCTTGAACTGCAAGTTGTGGATTCAGATGCTGAAGAGGAGAAGCAAGAGCCATGAGCACTTCCCTCAGCATGGTGCCACACTGGTGAGCTTCTGGTCCCCAGCTTTGTCACATGTGTGCACCTCTTGGATAGCAAAGCTGGGAAAGGTCCATGAGAAATCCTCAAACCTGGAGTAAGGAAGACTTCTCAGTCACATCCCCATCTTAGTCCTGGCTAGGATGGTTTAGAGCATCTCAGCAGGTTGCTGTTTAGTTGTCAAATGCTCCTTAAGGCAAAAGATCTGAGTCTGAATTTGTCACAGCATGTGACCCTGACAGAGCTAGAGCTGCTCAGTGCTGTGGTGTCATTCAGGATATTATGCTGGCATCCTGGAATTTATTGCCCATGTTTTGCCACATGTTTGAAGGCAACTGAAGGTGAGCTGGCATCATGTGAAATGTGATGTTGGCCAGGTAATCCCTTTAGCATGTGTTTAAGCTGTTGTGGGATTGACCATGCTGGGTCTATGCTGAGCACCACAGGCTGAGTTTACACTGCCCAGTGCATTCAGCAAGAGTTCAGGAATCTGCACCCTAAAGTGTCATATTCTCCTCAAAACACTGCCAGGATCCTAATCTGCAGCACTTACCAACCTGCATTTCACTCTTTGCTGCACTTAGTTTCTCACAGATTTCTATTGTTTTGCTCAAGATAAGCAGAGAATTGCTTTGGAGCACCATAAAGTCAAGAGTTACCTGCATCCATTGATGTTTCAGGCTCATCTCTCTTTTCTGCTGTAATTACTACAGAAAGCAGGAGGTGATAATGGTCAACATCAGAATTAATGCAGGAAAAAAAGAAAACATGAAAGGCCATTGCATAATGCAGCAGGCTTTGAGTAGGAATGTAACAGATCCTCATGAAAAATTTCCCTGGGAGTTTGTAAATACTGATTTTCTTCTTTCTTCTTGCAGTTTCTCACTCCATGTCCACAGTGGCTTTCTACTCCCTGGTGGTGAGCCAAGGCAGAGGAACTCCAGACAGCCACTGTCCCCAGCATGGTCCCTCCCCAGGTCATTTCTCCCAGGCAGACTGGGAATCACCTTGGTGCTGGGATTGTTGAGTTTTCCTGGTGGCTGGGGCCTTTTATATCCTTTCACTGCTGGATCTGTTCCACTGCTAGATGGTAAAAGTGAAGCAGCTGTGCTGTTGGTTTGTTTTGGGCTGCTCCATTGCTCCTGGCCTGTTCCTCATTTGTTTCTTTGGAGTGTATTCAACCCTCCAGGTGGGTGCTGTCTTTGCCCTAAAAGCAGGGGTTTGAGATGTTCTGCTGACCAAAGACTTTTCTCTCCCAGAACAAGTCCAGCATGTCAACCACAAGTGCTCTGAGCAAGGAGAACTTGGATGGGACTGTAGGATTAGCTGACTGTGATCCCCTTTGTCATCCCTTTGTGCTGGCTCACTTCAGCTAAGGAGGCACCTGGGAGAAGTTTGGTGCTTACCTAAGGCACACCTTGGTGTTCCAGCCCAACCTCTGGGTAATGCTGGTCGTTATCTTTGCAGTATTTGCCATGAAAACAGTCACAAGGTTGTGTGTCAAACATATCATTTAGTAAATGCTTGGTCACCTTACAGAATTGATACATAAAGAAAGTAGTCGCTGCCAATGCCCAGGAAAAAACATAAACCATGCCTAAAAATAGAAGTGTGACACCTCACTGCTTGTTAATCAGGTCTTGGTCAGAGAGTATTTCATTGACTTCCAATGTGGTGCATGTTATTTTTAAGTCATAACCTATTTTTAGCCTTCAGGAGAGTTTTGCAAAAAGAAGGAGATATTGCATCATATACATGCAATTATTATTTTAGTAATAGCATGATATATGTTGTAAGCAACAGGATAGGAATTTCCTTCATGGAACACAACCTGCTCATCAGCTTGCCAGGTATTATTCCCCCACGTTGTGGGAATTCTGGGACAGTGTCAGGAAATTTTCTAACATATTTTTTCAGCATATGGGTAATTCAATATTTTTAGTATTAAAATGATCTGGTTTTTTTTGAGGATTAATAAATTTGGAGTGATAGTAAGTGATTTTATTTGAAATCACTGATATATTTACTGGCTGTTTGGTGACTATGTGGGCTTTCCTTGCAGTGACCTGTCTAATATCCTCATGAGTAGTTCTGTATTCCCTCTCTGTCCCTGTGCAAGGACAGCTAAGGAGCTCTCACACCACGTTGCTGCTGCCTGCCAAAGTGGGGGCATTTGTCTGAGTCCTTCCTGGCCAGAGATTGGTTGCAGAACAGGTCTGACAATAACATCTCTGAGACTATTATGCTGCCATTAATTCAAGCTGAACTTGGCCAGCAGGCTCCAAACTTATCAGAGTGCACAAACAGGCAGGCAGAACAAGCAGAGTGACTGCACAGTCTTGGGAAAGGAGCTAAAAATAATAGTGTGTTTATTTCTTGAAGAATGAAATTGGGTTTGATCTACCAGGCTCTTGAACTAATAAGGGTAATGAAAATGAGATTACACTGGCTGATTTATTGTTTCTAGTGGCTATTAATTATTGGGTTTTTCTTTTGAGTAATTAAAGAAGAATTTTTCCTGCTTTAAGTGAGTGCACTAGGTCTCATTAATCTGAAGTCTTAAAAATATATTTTTAACCTGGGGAGCCTAAGAAAGCACTAGTTTCCTTAGAGCTGTTCATTTGCAATGTGGGACCATGAAGCTGTTCTTACAAAAGCTTTTTTGACTCTTTCCAGGTTTCTGTGAGTGTGTAAGTCCTATTTACACCTTGACTGTTTATTGGCATCTTGGTTCTGCCTTCTTCTGTTTCTCTCCTGGACAGATCCAGAGTTCCTCTGCAAAATCAGTCATGGCTGAATTTAAGCAGACAGATATAAAATAAATACTGGATAATTTATTTTTTACCCGCAGACTTCAGTTTCCCTGAGAGAGACCTTAAAACAGAGGCATGTTGCAGCAATTTTAGGTGCTTTTTGTTCTGAGGGCATATTGTGGAGGCAGCTTTCTGCCATGGCAGAGCCAGCTGCTGTGGGTTGCTGCTGACACAAGTGTGGATGGACAGCAGCAGGATGATGGCCTCTAAAAACAGGACCTCTTGCCATTCTGTATTCCTGTCCGTGTGTCACAAGTGTCATAAGGTCAGGTTTGTTCTTCCTCCCATATTTCTCTTCTGGTTATTGCCTTCATTGAAGGAATGAATTGATTTTGTTGGTGTGGGGTTTCATCCTTGCAGTGGCAGGGCAAGAAGGACCAAAGCTGTGCTGTGGCTCCTCAGGACAGTGCAATGTCAGCACAGAGCTATGGCTGGGCTGGGCTCTGCAGAGCTGCCAGTTCCTCATGCTCCTGTTAGGAGGCATTTGACCTTTCCAAGGATAGAAACATCAGCTGCCCAGAGTGCTGCGGGAGCAGAGGCAGGATTTCCCACCCTTCCCTCCCGAGAGCAGGAATGACCCGTGCTCAGGCTGTCCTCCCTGCAGACCATGCTCCCTCAGGGCTCCTGTCCATAGGTGTCAGCACAGCCACAAAGGAAAGTGTTGTATTCAACAGCTCCTAAAGATTGTTGTGAGAAAAAACAAAGCCAAACAAATCATGTCCCCATGAAACCCAGCTGCTCTGGGCAGAGCGTGAGCACAGAGCAGGGAGAGAGACAGGAGCAGTCTTTGGTTGAACCACTTGGGTGAATGATTCAAGCACCTCCAGCCTGCTCATCTGGCCCAAAACCTGGCCCTCAAAGTCTGCAGAGCACAGGTCAGAGGGCTCTGGCTGCCTTTGGGATTGCTGCAGTGGTACCAAGCCAGCCCCACAAGCTCCAGCAAAGCCAAGGCTGTGTTTGGCATCAGGAATGATCATCCCTGCCCGAGTGGCTCCTACAGGAGAAGCTGTGCTCATTGCAGTGACTTCCAGGTCACAGTGACCTGTGCCTTCAGCTGGCTGCCTGCCCTTGAGGGCATTTATCAGGGTGGGCAGGCTGGGTGCTGGGGATACCACCTTCCTCAGCAGGTCCCTGGGAGCAGGTGGGATGGCCCTGTCCTCTCTCCACATCAAAGTTTATTCAGCTGCAAAATTGCGATAGTAGGAAGCTTAATCTCTGGGCTAAACCACTATCCAAGTCAAAGGTGGGCTCTTTATTGCTTGTAGTAAATAACAAGCGTGTTCCCAAGGCTCTGTAATTAACCTTTTTTGTAAAAGGGAAATCAATTTCCACAGTTTCCTTGCAGGACTTCTCCTTAGCATTTGCATCCTGTTTTGAGAGACCTAACATTCATCATCCTTCAGTAAATCCTGTAGAGAATCTTGAGAGCTGGAAGCAGGAGTGTCCAGCTTGGAGCAAGCTCCTGCAGGTACAATTTCTATGACAATTTACCTTTGATCTTAAGACCAAATTCCTCAAAAAAGGAGCAATCCCCTGCTGTAGGAAAGGGAAGGACAATTTAGGAATATTCTCCTTTGCTTTAGGAAAGCAAAACCCAAAATGTCAGGTTCCAGGAGAGGATTAAAAATTTGAATTCTGAATTCAATTGCCGATAGGGAAATCTATTTTAGAGCAATCAAACCCACTCAGATCCATCTCCTGCTTCTAATTGCTAACACTAGAATATGGCCAATGTTAATCTGCACTGCTGGGGTATGTGATAGAGAATCCAGGAAATGAAGAAATGGCAGGAATTTGACCCCTCAGCAGAATGTTCTGCAGAGAAAAACATATTTCCATAGAAATAAACATCCTCCAAAGGTACTCCAACAAGCAGGTCCATGGCAGAGAAGATCAAATGTGTAATTATTTGCTCTGCATGCTGTTGGGCAGCCAAGATTTATCACTTTACCCAGGGAAAATGGAAAAATCAATGTAAAAAAAGGAATGGGATAAGTTTTAAGAGTGAAAAAACTAAGCTTTTCTCAGGTGTCCATAATTTAATACCATTTTTCACAGAGGGTTTGCAGGGCTCTCTGTTCTCTCAGCATCAGAGATGCTGCTGAGTGCAGGTGAGCACGAGGGGAGTCACTCTGATCTGGTCTGAAGGGCTGGTGCAGAGGGTTTGGTGTTGGTAGAGGATGAGCTAAGAAGTGTAAACCTGACTTTGTGCCACAGAGAAACTCTTTGAAAGTTCCAGATTTGGAAAATTCCCTCTTTGTTTTAAATTAAAGGAAGTTTGATTGTATTTCAATAGTATTTTTTTCTGAATTGATGCTATGATTTTTTCAGTATTGGAATATGGAAAACATCGAGTGTGATACAAGAACCTATAATGCTACAGAATCACAGAATTAACTAGGTTGGGAAAGACCTTTGAGATCATCAAGTCCAACCTATGACCTAACACCACCTCATCAACTAAACCATGGCACTGAGTGCCACATGCAGTCCTTTTTTAAACTCTTCTATTTGGAAAGAAACTTTTTCTTTGCTTTAACTTTTGACCTGTTCTAGGTGAGTCACTGGAATTGTGGGACTGACTTAAAAAAATATCCAAATCTAGAAATAAAAGCTTTTTTTCTGGGTTTAAACCCACTTCTTGCTCTGATATGGGGCATTTTCAGGGTTATCTTTGCAGTGACAGGTGACAGAATACTTTTCCCAGTGCTGAGACATGGAAGCAATGCATGATACAGTCCTGGGAGCTGCCAGGGCTGTGGGTTTGTTTATATTTACAGATTAGTTGGACTTGTTCTTGGCACTTGTTTGGATTTAGCTTAAGAATAATGCACATTGTCCAAATGACTTCCTAATAATAAAAACCTACAGTCACTGTCAGAGCTAAATCCCAATATTACACTGCAAAGTAGCTGGAGAATTTGCTATTGCCTGAAATAAAAATCACATTTTCCCAAACAAGGCTGTAATCAGTGGGAATAGTTGGTTTTCAAGACTTTAAAAACGGAGCCAATAAAAATGCTGTATCTTATCTTATCTAGACTTTGAGTACCAAAAAGCATTGGCGTCTCTCAAACAGAATTATTGTTTTTTAAAACACAGGGAAATGAGAATGCACCCCTGCAAATTTAGCATTTTGAAAAAATGGTTTCTTGAATAAGAATAGTGTAAAAGCCATCAGAGAGAAAAGTGCTGCTAGGAGGAGGATGTTGCATAAGGTGTCTGAGATAAAGGTTTTACTGTTTTTCATGTTCTCATAAAATTTTACTGAAATGGAAGATTTTCTCTTTAAATGTTCATTGTTATGCACATGGTTTGCAGAGATAATAGCTACCTTTGCCTAATCCTCATGGGCTGATTTGAATACAGAATTGGTATCATTCTCCAATTTCTTTGAACCTGGGGGAAATGTATCAGGGTTTGTTCCAAAAGAGTTAGTGAGTTTTAAGTTCCCCCTAAACATCAGAAAGATTTTAGTCCATGACTGAAATCAATTGCAATATTTATCTGTTGGCTTTAATTTTTAAATATCTTCCAGTACCAGGGCCCAGAGCTTGACTTGTTTTTCAAAGCAATTTGAATTTTTCAAACTCAATTTTAAATTTATTTTTGAAAATGCAAGAATTTTTCTTTTCTTCAACACAACCTATAAATGTACTTGGTATGTGTGAGCACACATAGTGAATGAGAGTTCTATGCAAGTTTCTTTTTTTCAGGCTGATTCTTAGAGTACCACAATTCTGTTCTGGACCTCTTGCTCTGCTGGGTCCAGGGAGTGCAGGCAGTGCTGTGAGGATGCTCCCTGAGGGTGCTTTGGCACATTTTGGGTGTCAGGGTTCCAGTTCTCCTATTGAAGGAGTATTTTGATTATCTAAAATGGAGTCACAACAAGATCCAGTTATTCAGCAAATCTGTTCCTCCTGCTGCCCATTCTGCCTCTTGTCCTGCTGCCCTGTGTGAAGACATATCCTCAGACTTTCAGTGTGACTAATTATGAGCTTTTCCTAAACTAGAAGTCATCTTTAAAGAAATAGAGTCACTTCAGACCTCTACAGAGCCATTGTTGACCCTGGGGAGTACCTGCAGTGAATGGTTGATGCAGAGCCCTGTCTTGACATTGTGAGTCAAAGAGATGAAGCCATTGTAAGACAGAATGTTTAATTCTTCCTGTGAGTCACTGGAGGCAATACAAACATCAGTCTCCAGCCTACATTCACTCTCTGTCATTCACTTCACAGAAAGCAGCAGCTCTCCTCAGGCTGATGAGGAGACTGATGGAAAAAAACCAAGCTTCTGAGGAGGTGTTTCCAGGATTGTGCAAAGATTTGGGCTGGACCTGGATATGGCCTAGAAAGCAAAGTGGGGGGCTCTGGGTGCTACTGCCCATGCTGCTGCTTTCCTTAGGTGCCCAGACCCCTGTTCAGAAAAAGAAATGTTTCATTAAATTGTCTAGTCAGGGAACAATTGATGTCTGTATTTAGATTTATGGGTGTGTTTAAAAGACATTCCTTTTAATGGGACTGAAAGATGTGCTGAATTTTAAACACACTTTTAAATACTTTCTGAAACAGTGCAACCTTACTGTTCTGAAGCTTTTGAGAGAGCTCAAGGCCACCTTATTACCGTGCTGCAGGAACAGTCACATTTGTTCTTGGAATTACATTCTTCATCTTCTGGCATTGTTGCATGATCCTCAGCTGAAAATTGTGTTCATGGATCATGGGATGAGCACTTCATCTAAGCCATGATGAAATCTTACTGATTACACAATAACTTGTAATTTGTTAATTAAAAATAGATGGTGGGCTCCCTCATAGTTTGATTAACCTAGTAGCTTTCACAGTAAGAACTGAATTAAATCAGGGGTATCATAACAACTTTTAATTTAATGTTCTGGAGGGGTACTGAGTGCATCCCTTGAAGTGCTTTTACTTATGAGACAGCTAATTTGCATGAGTAACCACTTGGCAGCTGAAAAAACCCAACTTGGAAAACATTCTGCTATGGAAATTATCTTAAATCTTCTAGTCATGCGTGAGAAGCTCCATCAGTTGTCTTTTGGTTTTAACTCGATATGTTTTCAGTGAGGGATGTGAAGGACAGGGGGCTCTGACCTCCTGTAAACCTGTGAAGGAAGTGACAGACATTAAGATATAAACCTAAGGACTACAGCCAAGATACAGTTTGATTACAGATGCACTGAGTGATTTGGAAAGATAAACTTCGTGTGACCCTGGGGAGAGGAATGCTGCTGAGTGCTCAGGATTTCGAGTGAAGCCACTGAAGCATTCAGTAGTTCAAGGAAAAAGTCGTCTTTTTAGGGCTAAAATGTAAATTTACATCCATTTTTTGAAGTCTGAGCATGCAGGTGAACGATCTGTGCCTCCCTTCCAGAGGCAGGCGGGTGTATAACGAAGAAGTGCTCTGTGACTAAAGCATCATTGCTGGCTTTGGCAGTGGGAGGGGGAATTGGGTTTGGAACAGTTAGAAATCAGGCTTTCCTTAGCTGGAACACCTTGCTGAGGCTGGACATGGGCTTGGTGGGTGCTTGGGCAGCTGCCAGCCCTGCTGTTTGTGTCTCAGGCTCGAGCAGCCATGAAAGCTGTAAAGAACAAAGTGGGAAGGCTTCCCCCTCTGCACCTCCTTGTCTCCTTTCCATTCCCCAGCTACCTTCTTCAGAGAAATGTGAATGCATATTTTGGGAATGCTGCAAGTAAAGAACCATCTCTTATCATTATTTTACCTTAAAAAGCAGAAAAGAGTAAGGAAGCCATTTACAGATATTCATTGCTCTCATATTTGGAATTCTTGTGTATTTCTGTAGAATAAGTGATTATATTTATTGCTTTCCTTCGCAGAAATCTGGGTATTTTGTATCACCCCAGCACAGCTTATCTCTATGGCTCTCAGTGGTGTAGAATGCATTAATGATGTTGCTGTTTATTACATTAAAAGCAGCTTTACAAGAGAAGACATCAAGTCAATTTTGGTGCAGCATTTCTGTTTGGAACTGAGCTTTTGTGCTCAGCCTGCAAGTGTGCCAATATAGTTTTACTCAACTTTTCAAGTGTCTGAAATGCAACTGGAATTTTAAGAATCTTAAGTAGAATATTTTTTTTAAGATCTAGACTGTAGCAAAACCTTTATTCCCCAAGAATGTAGGTACTAAGGCTTCATCTATCCAGAAGGGTTGTTAAAGACTGAACTAAACTATCCTATGTATCTTATTTAGCTCTGGAACCTGAGGAAAATGTCTTACACTCTCTGAGGAGTCAGTCCATGCTTTGTTTTTCCCCCAAACAAGTCACATACCTTCACTCCATCACATCCTTGCTATGAGCTCAAGAGGTGCCCTCAGTATTTTTCAGAGAACTCTCACCTTGATTGCTTCATGTTAATTGAACAATTTAGGATTTGCTTATTTTAATAGTTCAGACTTATGATATTGATCTCTTCTATGCAGGAAGGCAGAAACAGAGTTTCCAGCCCCTGTGGCCACTGGGGAATGTTTCTGTGCAGAACATCCTTGTGTGGAAAAGCTGCAGAAAGCTGTTCCCTGGAACAGAACCACTTCACTCTCAGCTCTTCCAGCTCTCATTTCATGCAGGTGCAATTGCAGTGGTACTGAGGAAATGGTTTCTGTCTGCTCCCAAGGTGCTGGGAAAATCCAGCCTTTCAGTTTCCAGTTAGACAAAGGCAAGATCTCTTGCAGGATACCTTTGGCTGCCATCAGCAGGACACAAAAGTACTTTTGATGCTGGATGTGCTCTGAGGGCATCTGGGAGGAGAGTGGGGACCCCAGAGTGGGAGGTGAAGTATCTCCTAAGCACTTGTGCCCATTTTTGTCTCCTAACCAGGGCTGTGGTGAGCCAGGGCTGGGCACTTGCCTGCTTGCTGAGGTGATGGATCTGTGTGTGCATGGCTGAGACTGGCTCAGGGAGGTGGGTCCCAGACAGCTGAGGTGTCCTAGTGGGGTGAGAGAACTCAACTGGACTCAGAAGCCATTTTGACACATCCAAGAAAGGCAGGGGTGAGGATGAGGAGTTGCACTGTTGCCATGTTGGGTCTCACTGAAGGGGGGAGCTGCTGGAGGGTGGGTGCACTGAGAGCACAGCAGTGAGCACCCCAGAACCCTGCTGGGGGCTCTCCTTGATGTCACACATTCACTTGACTGCAGTTTCCACTAGCTTTGGATGTGTCAGCTGAGCTGCTGCTAATTCTTTCCTAATCTCCTTCAGACAGTTAAGAAAGATTTCCCCTGAGGCTGGGGTAAATGCTGGGCTGTAGGCAGCAATGGTTTATAATCCTTTCAAGAATGTTGGCACTGGTCTTTAAGGTATCTGTAGGTTATGTCAAGAGTATTTTTTTGGAATCAGAGACAACCCCCATGCAGTGCTTAAGCAGATTACACACACCATGCAGCGAGGTTGCTGTTGCAGTTTTTCTATTTTTACTTAAGAAGGTCCCTGAGGATGTAAGCATGGGTTTTCCTCATTTACCAGCTGCAGCAAAGAACATGAAATGGTTATTCCTTTGCTTGTGTATGATCAAAGAGCCTTTTGCAGGGATGTGATTCCAGATCATGAATTCAGGGTTTCATCAAAGCTGCTGCTCTACTGGCCCACATACAGGTAATTGCTTAATGTACCTGCTTATGTTCCACATACCTCAGAGATAATGCAACAATAAAAATCACCAAAGCACATAACCAAAAATGGTTATTGCTTTCCCCTTGTTGAAGGATAGTACAGGTCTTAGGGAGATATGTGGCTATTTACAAAGGACCAACCCAGTGAGGTAACACCACCTGCTTCTGCAGGCCAGCTCTAGAGTTTGTGTGTGTGTTTGTGGTTAATGCTGATGGTTTCATTAAGTCCCAGTGATGTGCTAATTATTTTAGTTTTGTGTAAGTGTTCCTTATGAGTAGATGAAGGCTCTTATAGGCGACATCTTGAAAAAGATGTAATTTTTATGCTGAAATTCTAGAGGTCACTGGGATCCTCATAGAAAGAAAAAAGAGCAGTCACCTGCTGGGGCAGGGTTGGAAGCTGGTCACCACCTGGGCTACTGGAGGTGATATACAAAGGAAAGTCCTTTAAAGCACAAGCACTTTGCCCTATCTGTGAAATGAATGATCTTGTTTGAACAAGAGTTTCAATCTTGTATATTAGTTGTTCCTATGCATCGATTCCTCTATTGAACTGCAGAGATTTGCTCGTTTCTGCTCAGGCTGCAACTGATTTTTCTTCACAGAGAGCACGATGCCATGAACCTGCAGTTTCTGGTGTCAGGATGGTAATCCACAGCAGGCCTTTTAGATCACTCAGGGTATCTTCAGAAAATATGCTTGAAATCTAATTTCTTTCTCTCTTAGGAGCTTTAGAAGTCACCTGCAGTGAAGTAGAAGAGGATATGCCTTAATATATGTAAGTGTGAGCCATGAGCCACTGTTGTAATGTGTAAGTCAGAGTAAGAAAATATTACAGTGCATTTGGGAGAGATGAACATACTTCCACTAATTTTGCTTAACAACTGTGCCCTTTTCTGGCTAATGCTCCTTGGATTTTAGTGAAATACCATGGCTTTGCCAAAGACACTTTTCATAGGCAGTAAACAAAAAAGCCTTGATGGGAACAAATTGCCAGAGAGAATATTGACATTGCAGCCAAGTCTCTGCAAACAGGAGGTGGGACATGGACTGCTGCTCTGCACTGTCAGTTCACTGCAGAAAGGGGACATGCAGGGATGATGTTCTCTCAGAAGACATTAGAAAACAAGAGGTAGAGGTATGCTAGAGGATCAAGAACAATTGCCACAGCTATATCAGGGCCTGATAGGTAGCTGTGAGTCTCAAGGGAGTCCAGCCCATCTGCTGTAACTGTGCAGCAGCCAGGAGATGAGACAGGAACCAGACCGTGCAATATGTCCCTGTGGATGTTAGTGACAAATCAATCCAAATCTCTTGAGCTTCAGGACATTTTTTCTTAGGTCTAGTTTCAAGTGAAAAAGACAATTATTATGCAGGAAGCATGTGTAATAAAATTTTAATTGATAAGTAAGTCCTGATAGGACCCAATATCTCCTTGCTGCTATTTCCTTTGTTATTCAGGTCTACTGCCCAGTCAAGTCTGTAATCCTAAATCTTAGGGCTCTGCTCTCTCAGCACACTGTATGAGACACAGCCATTCCCAGGGGATCTCTCACCTGAAAAACAAACCAGGAGAGCAGAAAAAGAAAAGCAAAATGACTTACTCAAGGTTATGAGGATCTGCAGTAAAGCCGGGAGTGAATTGAGAGTCTGTGGCCATGGTCTGTTCTAGTCCAAGTGCATTCCATACCTTTGTGTGTTCTTACTGTACCCTGACAGCCACTGTGCCTGGGCTGGAAAGTGAGCCCAGGTTGGAGTATTTATAGCTCAGACAGTTATAGCTGGAAGATGCCCTTGAAGAAGTGGAGGGGACACAGAGACCTTCTGGCCTGCATAAGTAATGCTCCAGCACAAACATGCCCGTCACTGCACACCCATACTTGGATGGGGAAGGAAATCTGCTGTGACAGCTCAGGCACAGCAACTGGCAGCAGAACAACGTGTTGTGTAAATAGGGCAAGGCAGATCGCGTCTGTAAGCTGATTAGGTTTTTGTATTTCCAAGTAATTAACAGTTATGAAGGAGGCTTACAAATGTTCTTAACACCATGGAGGCATCCCTAGGTTTGTTAGAGAAACACACTTGGGCAGCTGCTGTGTTCTTTATTGGGACCAAGGCTGGTTAATGCCTTCCCTCTGTGGCACAGTGACGGTGCAGGCTCTGTGGGCAGCACTGCAGAGACAATGTGCCCCATAACTATGGCTCAGATGAAACCTCAGACAAGGCAAGCATGCAAGAGAGAGGGGTGAGGCTGCAGAGTGGGCTATCCTTTCTCCCCAGGGAGTCACCTGGGTCTGTGTTTCCAGCCATGGGAGATAGGCAGATACATTCAGATCTGTGAGTTCTCTGTCTCATCAGGTCTGCCACAGTAGAAGCCTCACATGAATTACACTTTTGCTGTTACATATACACACATCTTGGTTTGTGTCCCTCTTCTTTCACCAAGAAAATAAAAGTAAACTGATACTTCTGACAGAGTTTACATATGGATTTTAATCAGAGTGAGACTTGAGAGTTCAGATCCCTGGAGGCAGAGAGTAGGAAGGGTAAGAAAGTTGGTGATGCAAAGCCTGTCATTTCCGACAGCCATAGTGACTGGAGCTCACTTCTCATCTTTCCTTTATTTGCTGTGGCATAAAGTGATCCCAGAGCAGGTATTAATGACTAAGCTCAACAGCTAAAAAAAGTAATTGGCATTTCATATTTTAGCAAATTGTGTCTGTATTTCAAGTTGTATATCTTCTCTAGTGTCTCTGACCTACCAGCCTTTGTAATTGATCATTTTGGGTAATAAGTTAGTTTTTATCATGCAAGGATTGTTTTTTTCATGTGGCCAGTTGCTGAGGCTCTGGATGTAGTAAGGGTGGCAGCATTGGGCAGGGAATGCTGTTAACAGTTTAAAGACACTAAGACCAGGAGTTTGTATGACCCTCTGATTAATAGACCACAAGTTCCATCTAGTGTTTCCTACATGGAGTCTGAGAACATGTGGTTGAATGCTGTGCTTCCTAATTTAGATTCTCAATTGCTGACAAACCCACCCATGAGTGGTATACCCACTGTTTAGTTGAATGAATGTTAGGTTTGATTTTTAGTGTGAATGTGGCTGACCATTTTTCAGGCATGGTATCTTGGTTTTAATATTTTTTTTCGTCTGAAATTTTCTAGTCTCAGATATCTCCTCTCTAGGCTGGTAATTATAGCCAATGAACAAGGTGTCTGCCTTTGAATATCTTTCTAAGACAGAACTCTTTCAGTTACTTACAAAAATAATGGATTGAAGAAACTCAGGAGTAGATGTATAATTAGTTCTGAGATGATTAAACTGTGGGAGTTACAGCACAACAGGAGCTACCAGCAATGGCCCAACAGGAAGGGACAAAAGAAGTTGGGTCACTCTGTTTGTAGCATGTTAATTTATTTTATTTATTTGTCCGAACTGGAAGAACTCTGAACTATTTGTGGTACTTCAGTCCTTGTAACTCTGCTGGGTTTCTCATGGGTGATGCACTCATCCCCCTACAGGGCCATATCCAGTAGGGACAGAGGGTCATGGAATGGTTTGGGTGAGAAGGTACCTTAAAGCTCCTCTCATTCCACCCCCTGCCTTGGGCAGGGACACCTTCCAGTACCCCAGGGTGCTCCAAGCCCCAGTGTCCAACCTGGCCTTGGACACTTCCAGGAATGGGGCAGGATGGCCAAACATTTGTCTATGGATGATGGCATCTGGGCAGGCAAGCCATATAGAGTTTTCCTAGAGCAGGTGCTTTGGGAGCATTTATCCTCTTGTTTGGAAAGGGGAACTGGAGTCTCTGGGGTCTCTGTGAGCTGAGCTGAGAACCAATGGCCACAGCACGTGCTGGTGGCACGCTGTTGTTGGAGCTGACTGTGGCAACATCCTTGTACCACGGGGACACCAGGGGTCCCTGCACACCTGCAACAAGTCCATTTGGCTGTGAAATCCATGCACTTGGGCTACAGCTTTTTCTTCTGCTCAGTGTGCTGGAGAAGTACTTTTCAACTGCAAGGTGTGCCCCTGCTGAGGCAATCCCTGCAGAATAAGCAGTAAGCCCTTACACCTCTGTGGGAATGAGGACTGGAAGCATTCTGGTTTGGTGGCAGTGGGACATAGCCTAGATCCTCTTGGCCTTTCAGCCCCCAGTTTGTCCTGTGCCCATTCCCAGCACAGCAAGTACATACGTGGTCAAGGGAATCTGCAGAGGAGGATGAGGTGGAGGAGTTTGATAGTTCCAATTCTCATGGGATACAGACAAGGATTGCCTTTCTTCCCCTCTTCCACATCTATAAAACAACTGCTCCCATGGACATTGAATTTCATTACTGGGAATACATTTTGTAATAGCTCCTGACACTTCTTTCTCAACTGTTAATTTAGTTGAGCTCTCTGCTGCACAGGCTAATGCTTCAGTGTGGAGGCAGTGGAAAATCATTTAATAAAACTTAACGCTGTTTTCATTTCATGGCTGTTATTATCAAATATTAGTCATTGCTGAGAATCATTCCTTGAACAGTTTGTTCTTATCATCTGTATGCATTTGGCTATCACCTCTTTGAAATGCAGCAGCATCTTGGGTGGTAAAGGAAGGCAGCTTCATCTGTGCATCTTGAAAACAGTTGTGATCTTAACAAACAGGAGTTATTGTAATTTCAGCATCTTCTGTGGTGGCTTGGCATAAAATATGAAGTTTTAACTGAAGTTTCATGAAAAAACACCAGAATTGAAAAAATTACCACTGGTTCTGTTACCAGTGAAACTTGTTTCTCACCGAAATTGTGTGTGCTTGGTTCAGTCACGGTTAAGAAACATTTTCTTGCTGCCGGGTCAGAAATAACCTTGGCCTTCTAATCAACATGATTTGATAAGAGCTGGGAAGAATAGACCCAGACCTTGCAAAGCTTTCTGTATTGTGTTTATTTACTGGCTACCACTGCTGCCTGTTTATATGAACAAAGCTCCATGTACAAACGTTCAAAACACTTTCAAGACCAGTAATGTTTGCAGTGCAGACTGAAACCCTTTAATAATGTTTATTTCCTCCTCATATTCATTGGGTAGTGAAGATGTGTGCTATTAGTGTTACTTTGGTGAAAAATCAGTGCATTCTCACCTGTGATAAGGTATGAATGATCTATTGAAAAGGGTGTAGCTGTCTCGTCCAGCCATGCTGCTCTCTGGGGGCAGAAAAACTTTGTGTTTTGTGTTAGAGTCTGGATCTGGGGAAATAACAACCCTCAGTTTTTAACGCTTGGGAGATGTTTCAAAATATACCCTACTTTGCCATGTTTTCTCCTTCTAATCTTCCATTCTGAATGACACGTTTTCCAGCCAGACAAAATCAATTTTTTATGTGCTTGTTTCTGATATGTATTCCACCCAAATGGCACACAGCAGGCAGCACTACTTATACTATTTCTTTTCTACAGCTCGGGTAAATTCTAAAAACTTGGTCTGTGTGATGGTGCTGTCAGCTGCATTTTGCACTGCTGTGGTAGGACCAAACCTGGACCCCCAGGAGACATAAAGAGGTTTGTAAGGAACTCTGGGAATATCTGGAGCATCCAAAACACACACATTAAGTGTGTTTGATGGGATGGTGCCAACACTCTCATGGATCAAAATGGCAGTGGTGAAGGAGAAAGTGCCACTTGTGGATTGTCTGTGGGGTTTGACATTCATGCTTTAAGCAAAGCTAATCTCATCTGAGCTGTGTGCAGACCCACGCTGCAGGGGCTTGCTGAGGAGGTGTTTATGGTAGCAGCACTGCCCCACGGTGGTGGTGAGCCAGCCGAGCCTGTCCTTATCGCAGTTTTCCCTGTGCTTCCCCTCGGATGCACCATCACCATCAACACGGGAACCCTTCATTTCCTTTCTGGCGTGTGGGCGTCTTGAGTCAACTCTCCCTGGGTGCCTGGCAATGAGATTTTCTTACCCTCACTGTGTTCGTTGTGCCTCTGCGTGAAAGGCAACGTCTTCTCTGTGTAAATGAGGAGTCTGGGTGTTCAGGGGACTTTCTGAGAAGGCAGCAAACTTAACTAAAAATGAGAAGAGATCTCTTGTTCTTTTCAAGGTCATCCCCACTCAAAATTTACTTAAGCATTAATTATTTGGTAAATGTTAAAAGGGATTTTACAGAACTGTCATGGACTCCTGAGCCAGAATTTTCTCCATCTGGCAGAAACTGGTCCTCCCCAGACTTTTTATCCAAGATGTATTGGTATTTCGTGAGTCAGATAGCAAACCTGATGCTGTAAGAAAACCAAATCCCCTGTCACTCAATTTCAGTTAATTTCTATTTGGAGTAAGAGGTGTGGGAAGAGGGAATATCTCTAATTGTCACATTTAGAAGGAATGGGTAAACTTCTGGGTGCAGAACTGTTTCTCAGGAGACAATGTAACTTGTAGGATAGCTGTGTCTTCCTGCCAGGCTGATTTCTCTTCTTCCAGCCATTCCCAATGACTCATGTTCCATCTTCCTTTCCTACCTCAACTCAAAGAACTTCCATTGTTTTCCTCCGGTGCCCAGCTCTGGCTTTCACCTCTTTTTCTTCATCCCCTCTGTGCTTCAGAGAGCTGAGCAGTGGGAGCAACCCAGGGAGACCTTGAGGTCTTGATTGTGCTCAGACTGAATCAGAGGTTCACAGGTATCTTTGGGTAATGCTGGTTTCCATGCCCCAATCCTGCTTCCCTCTGAGCTGTGCAGGCTGTGTGCCTGTTGGCTTGGGCACTGGAGATCCTGGATTCCCAGTCGGAGTATCTCGTGCTGGAGTGGGATCCCTCAGGATAAATGCATGTCTCTAAATGCAAAATGTGGTCACTGCAGTGTTATTTGAAAGGTCAGCCTGCCATATTTATACAACGACATTGAGGGTGACTGCCTGCCTCATATGATTTATGTGGGCCAGGCGTGTGGCCAAATACTAATAATGCTGATTAAAAAAGTCACTGCAAATGTTGAACCTCTTATGTTTATAATCTTATTAAAAAAGAGAAATTTAGTAAAAGGGAAAATAGGTGCATATTCAGTGATAGAGTCTTATGGGAATTTTTTAACAATTTCAAAGCAAAACCCCACCCTTGTTGCAGTCAGACATCTGCCTGTCGTTCTGACCCATGTGATACAAATGCAAATAACAAGATTTAAAATTCAGGCAGCTGAACTACAACCCTAAGCAAATCATCAGCAAAACCATTAGAAGGGTTTGGTTTCTTCAAATGCTGAAAGTATTCACAGGTTTTTTCTTGGGAGGAGAGGAGGGATGAAATTCATAGAGAGTTCAGAAAAATAAGAGGGTTGAAAAGCACCATGGTGGATTTTGAAAAGGGCTGTGGGCAGTTATCCATCTCAGAAATACATATTCAACAATGGGTATCAGGGTCAGATGATTTATACATGCCAAAAATCCCATTAATGCAGACATTATGTATTAGAAAATTCCCTTTTGTAGATAGAGATCATCAAATAACACCACCTGTAAATAATCAACAAACCTTTGAAAAAGAGCAAGGATTAAACTCATCCATCACTAATTAGCACATCTGTAACAAATCCAGAGAAAGAAAAAAATCAAAGGGAGGGAAAACAAACATCTTTATCATCTTGTACGTGTTCCTCATTTATAACTGTGCATATGAGGGGTGAGTATCAGTATTATAGCTGGAAGTAGAGAGAAATGACAAAGCAGAGGGCAACATTTTCCTTATTTTACAACAGTTCTGAGGCTTTCTGGGGGCTCAGGATGTGCCTGAAGGTGCAGCCTGGCCCATTCAGCCCTTCAATGCTCCAGTGGGAGCTTGTGGTGAACTCTACCTCTTGCTGGCCATTCCCAGATCTGTGCTCATTCTGAGGCCTGCCAGTGTTGGGGCAGAGGATTTTGTCTTCTCTGTGTGATTTTGTACCATGCAGCCCCAGCAGCACTCAGCTCTCAGAAGCACAGGCTGTCCCAGCAGTGCTCCAAGGATGGCAGGAGGCAAGGAGAGCCTGCAGAGGAGGCTCCTTGCTCGTGCTACAGGGGTTTGAGCTCTGCCTTGTGCACCTGCACAGGGACCAGGAGGCTTCCTTGAGACAGAGAGGACTGATTGAGGGTTTGCACAACAGCCCCAAATGTAATTTCGTTAACCTGCTCTCTTGTAAAGTCCAGTAAGCTCATTCAGTTCTGGGTATTTCTTCATATTTTTACTGCCATGATAGTTTTGATCTGCTCGCTCACGGTGAAATCTCTCTCTATTAGGACTTCAGCATTTGTTTGTTTCTTTGCTAAGCATCCTCTGATAAGTATTGCAACATACTGCAAAATGTTCTTTTAAATAACTATACCTGTAGCCATCCCAGTAAAGGAACTTTATGAAGCAAAACATTGTTTCCATTGTGCTTTTCCAATTACTTTGTGGTTCATAAGGTTCAGTAGCTCACAATGGGTCTCCCAGCCATTGCTGCAAATCTGCACAGTTCTGCTCTAGGTAAATTACAGGATAGTAAGAAAAGAAGCTACTTCACTTTCTGCCAAGCCTTCCTTTCCCTTGACTATCTCCTGCCTCTCTGCGTTCTCTCTGTTCTGCTCTTGCTCCAAGGAATGAGTGTCTGAGTACTGCTGGTGGATGCTTCAGAGAGCTTCCTGGAAAATCGGTGAGATGGGACTTGAAACACTTTCCTTCTGATCTGTGAGGATCCTTTCCAGCTATTAGGAGGAACAACCCCACAGGTTCCTATGGCTCTTCAGGAAGCAGCTATACTTACCCTGCTGCCTGCAGAAGGAAAGGAGTCTGGCATCCCTGTGTCTGTCCTGTGCTGTGCTTATCAGGGCAGCTGGGATAACATGATCCTATCGTTCTTGGGAAACTGTGGACTTTGAGGAGAAGCAAGCCTGTTCATGTTTTTTTTTTCCCCTTGTTTTTTTCTCTATGCTCTCCACTACCTCTCCCTCTGTCACCTCCTTGTCTCTCCCCAGCTTCTCTGAGCCGTGTGTGCTGGGAGCAAGCTGTTTAAACTCCCTCCTGCTGCTGCTCTGATGGTTACAGCAACAAACAATGGCCCTGTGGAGAGATCATCGGGAGCTGCTTTATCTGCCGAGGGCAGATCACCACGGTACAGCGAGGAAGCAAATGTTTATTTGGAGGAGCACACAGTAAACAATCACCTTTGCAAACCCTTCCAGGACTGCTGAATCTTAGAGAAGAAGAGAAACCCCCGAGACCTCTCTCTATACCCCTGGCAGAGAGGACTTTCACGAGTTCAGGTTCAAAGTAGAGATTTGGACTTTGTGCAGACTCTGTGTGTCTGCCCATCCCTCCTAAAAGCTTCTGGCACTGTCAGACAATTTCACCTGTTTGATAGGGAAATGGTGGCTTAAAGACGTGGTTCCTGTAAGACCCACAGCAATAGATGGGCAGTGAGGAGAAGACTCCAGATAGCCAGGTCTCACTAGATGCTGGAGAGTCCAGGTGGACTTTGTCAGTGCCCCAGGCACAGAGAAAGCTCCCACTGAAGTTTGTAACTTCCCAGACCTGAGGTAATTTTGTAGAGCTCCAGATGTGGATGACAGGGCTGCTTCTTGTTCTAGTTGTTATGCAAGTTTCCAAAACACTGCACGATGTCCAGATGAAATCAGTACAACTTCCATGAGGCTTCACTGGCCAGTGCAGCACATCCATGGAGGTAATGGATGGGAAAGAGGTGCTGGCTCATCAGGAGGAGAGACTTAGAACAGGAGTGAGGGCAGCAGCGAGAGAAGCACTGGAATATGGCAATGGAATATTTACAATTGATAGAGGAGAGCATTTATGACTGGGATCCAAGTGAAGGTGGCTCAAGGCAGGCTCTGAGGTGGAGCAGGGTGTTTATGTCCCAGCAGGAGATGTCAGAAGAGAATGGGAATACCTTTTCCCTTTCTGTTTCATCACATTTGTCAGGAAGAAACACAGGCTAAGGAAATGCTGAAATCCTCAGAGGAAGCTGGAAAAGCTTTTAATGTCTCCAAAACTTGAAAAACAAAAACTATCAGGTGAAAACTGATCTATATCACCTACTTTCATCTTGAGTATCTAGAATTTACAAAAGCTTATCTAAGAGTGTGGGTCTTCCTCGATTTCTTCTAGTCCTGTTCACTACCAAAGATTAAACCTTTACAGACTTGGGCTGGAAAATTGACCAGAAATTGTTGATGAACCAAAATAAAAATGGGGGAAGCTGAGTAAACCTAAACCAACTGTGTTAGGTGTCTATCTCTGAAGAGTCATAAAATCTATTTGGGAGATATCGGCTACAAGTTTAAGCATCAGGGTAGCTTCAAGTAACTCAGCTTATTTTACAGGTGTTTTAAAGCAGACTGGAAAAGAACAGGAGGATTGCTCATGTTGCTGAAGGTCTCCAGGACAGGACACACTGTCTCTCTGCTGTGCTCATGTAGGGATGTGCCATGAACACTACAGCACTCAGCTGCTTCCTGCCTGTGGCTGAGGAACAAGAGAGGAGTCCCTGTGAGTGGGTAAGGGCTCTGTTACCACTGTATTTTACATTTACAGAAACATGACATTCAGAGCAGAGAATGAATCTCACATGATAGCCCTTTCTTTTTCTCCCTTAGATTTTCAGTTCTCATTTATTCTTTATTCCTTAGAGAGGGATCTGTGTATTTACTGGAAAAACCCTGGCCTTTAATCAGAACAGCTCAGCTAGTGACAGTAAATTTGATAGCTGTACCCATGAGATGTCGTGGTTATTTATTAAAGGCTCACTGATGATAAAACCTTTGGATAACAGTAATAGTAATTAGAAGCATTTAGTCCCTTTTTGTTGTAGCAGCTCGGGGCTGCGTGCTACAGGATGTGAACCATTGTTCATATTGCATGAAGCTGAGTTTGAATACCTTTCTGGGTGAACCATATTTATTTTAAGATAATACAGCTTTTCACTCAGCAATTCCACTGATTATCTCAAACATATGCCATATACTGTCATCCCAAAAGGTTAAATCCTAACTCCTACTTATTCTTCCCCCAGGGGATGTCAGTATGGAGATGCAGTGTTTCAGCAGAGTCTGCTCCCGAGCAAGCTGTTTAAATCCCTCTGCAGATCGGGAATATCCGTGGTTATTATGGGTTCCCAAGGGCCAGATCCTGAAATGGGAAGGTATTTCTGGGGTAGGGCTGTCTGAGAGGAGGCTCTCACCCTTGCTGGGTGGCAGCTCAGGCTTTAGCTCACTACAGTGCTTTGCATGCAGCTGCCTGTTAATTATAATTCTAATTAATTTGAACTTCTTTCCAGACCAGTTCAGGAGCTGTACAGACCTCAGATAATTCACATGTGCATGTGTAGAGCTGCATGGGCCAGCCCAGTGGGTGCTGTTGTCCAGGGGGATGTTGATGCATCCCTTTGGAGCACAGCCCACCCCAGAGTGTAACCTACAATCTTACGAGAGCACAGGGAGTTAATGAGGATGTGTAAACCTGTGTCCATCCACTGAGAAGGAATTTAAGTGTGGTTGTAGTGCCTCTAAGGTGAGGGTGACACTGCTGTTGGAAAGATAGACTGGTCATCATCAGTGTGTTGGTTGTAGCAGCATTTGGTCAGTAGCAGATCAAAATATACTATATATTGAACTTAATCTTGTATCTAATTACAAATATTCTATAAATTAAGACTTTTGGTTCCAGTGATAGCTTTTTTTCCTAAATTAAATCCTTGAGATAAAAAATAATTATCCTGATGTAGAAAATGCGCCATGTTATTCAACACAGTATTGAAACCATGCCTTACCCTTTCAGTAAACTGTGATCTACAGAACACATCATTTTTTCTTTTTCTCCATTTCAGTACTGACAGGTGGATAATAGAAATGTTCTGGACAGTCAGAGTACTGCTGGAGATGACATATGAGAAGGTGAGTGAGCAACTCCATTCCTTCATGACAGATCTCTTCTGCAGGACCAAGAGGCAGATTTAAACTCCCCAGTGAAGACTATTTGAGAGTATCTACTGCTCAGTATTCAGCACATCAACCAAACCCAGGTTTTTTCTATTCATTCTGGAAGAGGGAGAATGACTGCTCCACACTGCCCTGTGTTTGCAGGTTTGTATCTGTTCAGGGCCAAAGTGACATGAGCACAAACTCTGTCAGGTTTGTTTTTATGGGTTGTCTGGGCAGTTTTTGGTGAAACAACTGCTTTTCAGCTCTTTGTCTCAAGTCTCTCTTTCAAAATTTGCCTGTATTTCCAGAAAATCACTGCTGGAGTGCATTTGAGGAGGGCCTACTTCTAGTTATGTGTGTAACAGCTGAGACTGAAGAGCCTTTGCACATGCTTTCTTCTAAGCATTAAAAATACTGAATCCAGAGCTGGGCAGGGAGAGGTAAGGAGAGCAGGAGACAACCCCCAAAGATTGAGGCAGTTGATCTAGTGCTGGAAAAGTGTTCCCAGGTGCCTTTCCAAGGAACAAAATATGACAGTGTGGCTGTTCCCTGCTCCTGAAAAAGCTGCCTGAGCATCCAGAGCAGAGCCACTGTGCAGTCCTTAACCAGCCATGGATTATCAAGGCAAGGTTTCCTGTGTTTCAGGATTGTGAACATACTTAGAAACATAATTTTGTCTAAAAGTTGGGCATAAACCTCTATCCTAGACACGGTTAAGGATGGCTGAGGAAGTTTTTTGACATGCTGGCAAGATGCCCTGGGCAGTGACCTGGCCCAAGCTGTGCTGCTGCCCAGTCACACCAGTGACAGCTGGGTGAATGCAGGCAGCATGGGGCACTCTCTGAGCCTAGCTCTGCTCTCCAGCTGGGCATAGCTCATCGCTGGGAGGTCTGAGACTGCAGTGGAACAGGTTTGGAGAGGTTGCAGAGCTGTGCAGGGAAGGTGGAGGGACACAGAGCTCTGTCCTGGTCTCTGGGTTGGTGGCTTGTGCCCACAGGGAGCTGTGCCCATGCAGAACCCCAGGCAGCTCTGAAAGGAGGCAGCTCTGGCACTTGTGTACACCTGATTTCTCTGGCCCTGTAAAGGTTTGCTTGGGACCTGAGTGTGGTCACCAGGTCATGCTGTGTTTGTGGTTATTGCTACTTTTGTTGGAAAAGCAGAACTGTCGTGTCTCATTTGGGTAAGGCCTTGCAAGCCTCAAATTGTACATGAAATCCATGGTGAAAAGCAGTTCAAAATTCTGTGCTTGAGTGTATTCCGTGTCCTAGAAACTGTTAAACCCTTTCATGTAGTGACAGGAGGTTAGCATATCTGCAGAGAGACTGCTGCTGGTTTAGCAATAGATTAGTTGATGTAAAAAGCTAAAGGTCTTCTCTATGTGTTTCAACTTCCTAAAGCCAGTCAGAAGCTGGGATATCTAATCTAAAAGGACTGGAACAAGTGTTTAATAGCCTGAAGGCAAGGGTCAAAATTCAAAACCACCAGCGTTGTGATGTTTCCAAAGAAGATGGGGAAACATCTCATTCCCCAGTGCCAGCAGACAAACACAGAGGGTAACAGAGGGTGCTGTGAAAACTGTGTGCCACTGCTACAGGGCAGAGGGTTTTACTTACCACTGATGTGTCCAAAAAAGAGAAATTAGAAAACTTTTAGGTATGGCTCCAGTAAATGCCAAGGAAATGTGTTTATTTAATGCATCTCTGTTACAAAAACAGTCCCCATGCTGTTTTCAGCTGGTGTCAGTGGGTTGTGCACAATTATGATTTGTTAAAACAAGCCCCTAAGCAGGATCTTTGGTGCTTTTAGATCTATCCTCAACAGGCTGGAAAGGACAAACCAGTTGCAGACATTTGGGCAACCTGTTTACCTTTAGGTTTTGATATGTTGATTCTGAGGCTTTTCAAAAAATTTGGTTTTATTTTTTATTTGGAGCATTCCCACTTTGTCAGTTCTATGCTAGCAGAAGGGAAGGGAATGAGAATTATTTTGGCTGCACACATTTTACCTAACACTGGACATTTGGTACCACCCAAGGTTTTCTTCAAATCTAAACTAGGTTAGTCTCGTACCTCCTGAGCAGGCAGTGTGTCTCAGCACAGTAAGGAAGTCCTAACTTGTTATATTTGATGAGACCTGAGTTTGTTGCAATATGAAATAAAGTTTCATGAGAAGGGGATGTGTTTCTTTCCAACTGAATGGGGTCACTTTTCCCTTGTCATGCATAATCCTTTATTATACCATCAGAATTATGGTACAAAGTCCACTTAATTTCCCACACATAATGAAGACAAGCACCCACAACAACTTGTAAAGGCTCTTTGGCAAGTGAATATTTAATTTTTGAATGCATATATTTGCTCATTGTTAGAAGATACAAAACTAATTATTCCCTGGGCGTTACAACAAAATTAAAGCAGCACAGCCATGGTGTACTTGTACAATTCATTTGTAATTGCAGCAAGAGAGGGGGGAAATAGAAATTTCATTAGGGAGAGGCAATGTTTTACACAGCTCCTGTGATAAAGGACATCCCATGTATAGAATGAACTCTGTGAATTTTGTGAACACCCACTCCGTGGCTTCCATCAGCATTTGCAAAAGCTACAATGAAATTTCCACTTGAATATGAATGAATTATCAAGGATGCAGATGTAGAATTTCATGGAGATATCCTATACCATCATTACAATACAGGCTTTGAAGAATCTAGATCTCAGGATGCTATATGAGCAGAATAGAGTGATATAGCTCACTGCATCTGCAGAAGGTCTCATGAGATGCAAAATGAATAGCTGAAAGGAATATTCCTACTAGGGGAAAAATGAGGCTTCAATGTGTGTCATAAATTTTGCTAACAGAATTTTAAACAAGGATACTGGTTATAGATTTCAACACCACCACTCCCACCTCTGCTTGAGCAGCACCTAAGTCTTCCTTCCTTTTCAGAAAAGTCCTGTTAAAACAACTCCATTGCAGCACTAATGCTGACATCCAGGTCCTGCTGCTGCATGGGAGCATTCTCAAGGTCACTGCAGGCACTGGAAACTCTTGCTGATGTCAGCTGGAATTTGGGGTTTTATTATCCTTTATTAATGTGAAGAATGTGACGTTGTTGTAAACCACCATGGCACTGGGGGGACTGGATAAGTGCACAGAAATCTTAGGAGACAGCAATTCCTCTTTTTCATGCAGGCACACACACTGTGTCACCAAACCTTCTAGATCCATTTTCAATGATAGGAAAAAACCTTGGAAAGCTTGAGGAGCAGGGTGATGGGAACATCAGGAAGTTCAGTGAGGTAAAATACAGCCAGTCCTGCCCTGGGGACACACCAGCCCCGTGGGCTGGGCACTGACAGCTCAGGGGCTCTGCAGAAAGGACCCAAGGGACCTGGGGCACTGCAGGTGTATTTAGGGGGGACACCTGCCCCTGTGTTGGGCTGTTCAGGTGCAGCATGGCCACAGATCAGACACTTCTCTCAGCACTTCCCTCCCTTGTGAGGCTGCACCTCACAGCAGATGGAAAATTGTGGATTTGGTTTATCCCAGGGCTGCAGAGAGGTCACCAAGGGGGAGCAAGTCCAGCAGGAAGTCAATGGGATGTTCAGGAGAGTGCAGCACATGGTATATCAGGAGAGGCTGTGAGGGCTGGGCTTATTTATCCTGGAGAAGATAAGATAAGGGGGCATTTAATCACTGTCTATCTTTAATGGAAAGGGACTGTACAGATCATGGATTCAGACTCTGCCCCAGCGTGGTGCAGAGGCAGTGGTCATGCATTGCAGCAAGGGAAATTCCCTCTGTTTGTATATGGAAAACAAATCATCAGAATGAGGGTTCTGCAGCACAGGAACCATATTCCTTGGAGAGGCTGTGGGCTCTCCATCCTTGAGATTTATCAGAAGAGAGCTGGCAAGGCCCTCAACAACCTCCCTCAGCACAGAAGTTGTCCCAGCTTTAAACAGGAGGCTGAACTGGAAGCATTCATAGGTCCCTTCTCACCTCAGTTATCCTCTGATTCTCTGACTTTATTTCAGAAGTTGCTAATACCTGTGAAATTTGGTCCTACCATGAAAAAATGGTTGTTAGTATGGCACTCCATCCTTCAGTAAATATGTTCCATGTGGATATTTATAGTCCTGCCTGCTCCCTTCAGTGAGAACAGAAAGTTCTTCCTCCCATAAGCTCTGTACAGCTGCCAGGAGAGATGGTGGAAGCCTTTCCTCCTCTCACCTACTGTGGATGTTCACTGGTTTCAGTTCCACAGCCCCTGCAATATCCAAGGATTTGTGCAAGTGTTTGAAAGGCTCTAATTTAAAAACAGAACTGTCTCTTCTAGGCAGTGCTAGTATCCGTGGGTGAGTTTGATTGGCTTGCAGATCATGTGTTGATTTCGGGGACAAGAATAAAAGGAGGAAAAAGCCAGTTTCCATCTGCTCATTGAGCTGCTCCCATCCCTGGGGACACACACACACACATCTTGTGTCCTGAAGCCTCTCTGACAGTGCTGTTGGGTGGTTCCAAGCAGATGTGGGGCTGAACACTTCCCTCCCTCTTTCTGCCCTTCCTGGCACCCCCTGTGTCCACCCTGGAGCTTTGGGCAGCTGGTTCAGCCCCTTGGATCCTGGTAGCCTCGGGGTAAAATAAAAGGGAATTGCTTGGACACCAAAAGCTTCCAACCAAGATGCACCTGGTGTTTGTGAGAGCTGTTCCCTGATGGTGAGTCCGGGTACAGAGCAACAAGAAGTTCTCAGGAAGGTTGGATTTCAATGGGGATGACTCTTTTTCCCTGCCAGCGTTTCTCTCTTAGCTGTGTTCTCTCTAATGAAATTGCCCATTCAGCGCTGGGTTTGTAATTTAAACTGAGTGCTGTAGATTAACAGTTGTTGCTGCTTTATTATTGAAATGAGAGTCATGGGATCAATTTAACTGTTCCTGGCTTCATTATTTGCTTAAGACAATAGACTCATCTCTGCAAATTCTATTGCTTTGTGGGTATTTTTAGCTTAATTATCATAGATATTAGCAACAATCAACAAAGATTTCTTAGGAGCATGTGCTTGCTCCTTGGAACACCAGTTTTTTATAGATTTTGTACTTTTAGCTTGTCTTCCCTTTTTGTAGTCAATCCAGTCTGCTCTCAGAAGAAAGCAAACAAACAGAAGAAAGAACACAACAACAAAAGGAAAACGATCCAACTTACTTTGCAAATACTTAAATGTTTTCTTAGTAGTTTATTTACAGAATTAAAATAGTGAAGGTTATATCTTCTATTGTATATGTAGCTAAATATTCTGTGCATTGAGCCTGTGTAAGTACAATGGGGACTTCAGCTGGTTTGGGGTGGGGGTGATATTTAGTATAGTTCATTTCCAAAGCTCACTTTGAGATGAGCTCTCAGTAAGGCCTGACTGATTCCAGGTTTCCTTTGCTCAGCAGATGCTAAAGGCAGGCCTGGTGCCCCAATGGCTGCACCTTGGTTGTGGCAGGTTTGTCCCTTCCAGCTTGGCCAGGCAGAGAGCACAGGTCCCAAGGCAGAGATTAGTGCCTCCATTGAAGGAGTTAGAGTCAGGTTCATTCGACCTGGATTAGCATAAAAACCTAGCTTACAGTATTGCAAACAAATTCTTAAAAATATTCTTTCAGTATAATTTCCTAGACTCCCAAATCATGCACTCACCTCATGCTGATAATTGGATTAGTGTCCCCCAGCTGGGCCAGAGTAGGGGGAGCAGGTGTGAGTGGGATGTGCTCTTTGTCCACTGAATACACAGAGTTTTGGATCCTGGCATGAGTTAAAGGTTCTTATAAAACTTTATGAAGAATATGTAAACAAAAGTCTGTCTGGTGGGTGGAAGGATTGCTGGATACCCCAGCAGAGCAAAGAAACCAATCTGCAGTTTTGTTTACACCACCTCTTCCATTTAAAATATAGCAGGAAAAAGTCTTATTAGCATTTCTTAAGAATGTCAGAAAAAGGACTAGGTGGATTCCTTCATCTGAAGTGTGAAAAAAGCAATTTGAATATTTAGTTTCATATAAGATAAACATGCTTGTCTTCCAGTCAGCATTTTACTAACCATTTAGATTATTTCTACATACATTAACCATAATTGCTGAAAACCTATTACTCTGCATTCAAACTGCATCCCTCACAAGGTAATATTCTAAGATGTTTTCCTTTTTAAATAACCAGAATTATCCTTATGTCACAGGCCTTTGTGCCTCATCCTCTCTCTCTCTTTTCTGCTTTTCCCCTTCCTCCCGAAACAGGTAGGACAGTAGGAGAGCAGGGCAACTTTTATATCCATTTTAAGAGATGACAGACATCAAAAGCCTAGTGGAGAGTGCTGTAGTGGCTCTGGTTTAGCACTGCACCTCAAATCTTGCAGGGCTCACATGTGTTACTTAGGTGGTTGGTGGAATTCTGCTGCATTCAGCCCAAAGTGTTTTGCCCAAGGATACAAAGAATAATTAAAAATGAATACACAAAATCGGGTTCAATGCCACTTCCTTTGGAGTGTGCTCCTAATTTCTTCAGTTGTAACTTAGTGGTTCAGATTTTGGACATGTTCCTGGAAAGGTGAGCTTTGGCATGTGTCCTTATCAAATGAAGCCTTCCTGACTGAATTTTTGATGTCCAAACAGAGGTCGGTCACAGGCAGGGGGCAAAAGTACTTGTGTGGCTTTTTGCTTGATGGGTTTAGTTAAAGGTGAGACAATGCCAGATTGTGTCCATGTGCCAAATATTGGGCAAAATACAGCAATCCAGAGGCAATCCTGGTGGGAGCTGGGAGCCAGCAGATGGGCAGTGTGGCTGTCCCCATGTCTGGATGCTGAGCAGTGCCATGCTGGAGTGGTCACTGTCCAGGGGCTGTCCCCTTTCTCTGGGATGGCTCCACACACAGCCTCCCTCTGCAGGCTGCCACCACTTGTTCTCACATTCTCCATCATTTTGCCTGCAGTAGAGACTCTCTCTTCTGGAAAATAACAACAACCAAGATTTAATGAAGAGATTTAGCTTTCCCTTAATAAGACCACAGCCGTAATGGAGTTTGTCTGCCTGAATAGTCCCATGGCACAGGGAGAAATTCCAATATTTCCTTCTTTAGCATTATTTGACCAACTAAAAATTCAAGCTTGTATTGAAAGAATACAAATGGGTTTCTCCTAACTATCAGAACAAAGAGATGCACACATATCTGTAGGTGGTATGGAAATGAGCATTTGTGAGTCTATAGCTGCAGGAAATAAATTGTTCCCAAATGATTGTTATTTTTTTTTTGCTATGCCAGTTTAGCATATCCCAATTCTGAGAGATGCTAGAGGAGAGTTTTCAAGTAGAAGCTTTCAGCGAGACTCTGAGGTCTGCACAAAATAATGTCAGACCAGAAAATTGAAAAAGTATTCTAGTATTTTTATCTAGTATAAATTGAAAAAGTATTTTAGTAAATACTGCTTTATGCAGTGAGTGCTGCAGTGAGTTAATATTCACCCCACCTGAGGTGGGTCTGCAATTCATACCACTCCTGTACAGGGTGACCTTGTATCTCCCAAATCTTCTGCTGGTGAGCTCCACAGGCTGTTCCTATCTCCTGAAATGCCTTTCTTTTGCTGTGCTGGGCATGGATGTTGTCCTTCAGTGTCACCTTGGAGCAGCGTAGCAGAAATTTCAGTGTGTCTCCTCTGTGCATCTCTCCTTTCTTCAGTTGTTTTGTTGCAGCCATGACTTTGCTTCTTGAAATAAATATCCTGCAAGTTACTAACCTGTCTTCCATCATCTGAAGGCCGATTTTTCATCTAGACTCTCTGAGGATGTCTGAAAGGAGTTCCAAAGGCTCTGTGTGCTGGGGAGAAGGTGGCTCTTTGCACGTCACAGAATTTTTGGGAGTAATACTAACTCATTCACACCTTGGTTGAATTAGCATTGACTAAGGAGGTGACAGAAACAAAAGACTTTCTCTTTTAAAGCCATAATTCAAACTCTGGCACTCACCTATTTGGATAAAAAGCTTTGTTTTTGTAGTAAATGTTCTCCTATAAGGACCCATTGTTCAACCAGGCAGACACTGATTTAGAGCTCTAAATTCAGTCCATGGTCTGAGCTTAAAGCAAATAATTTCTGTACTATTAATTTGATTTCATCAAATACTGACATCAGTACAGAGACCTCTTAAGTCCTTGCTAGGATTCCTCTCAGGTTCTATCTCAGAGTGCCTGCCAGGAAAGCCAACATGGTGGGGTTTTGAATGCCACATTTTGATACAGAGCATAGATTAGGACTGTACAATGAGATATGTTGATGTCACTGTGTGATAATATTTGATCAGTGTGGAGGTTTTTGTTCTTTTTATGGTGCATGGATTGTGTGAACTGAAATAGAACCTGACAGCAAGAACCTGACATGCAGTCCTGTCCCACACAGCCAGAAAACACAGCCAGGGGGAAAATCCTGCTCTTTGCACCCAAAGTCAGGCTGCAAGAGGGAACACACACTGGGTGCTCACTGAGCTGGCCCCAGTGGAGGAATGGAGAACTTGGAGAAGATCAAAGAGTGTTTGCCTCTTGTTAGCAGTCCCTTACTGCACACCCTCCTCCCTTCTTACACTCTGCTCTGCTTGTGTTGGGATGGGAGATTTTCCATGTAATTAGTTAATGAGGAAGGAGAAGAGGATCCCTACTGATACTTTGAGTGCAGGTACAAGAAGATTAACAGTGTGGGACAGCTGGGGTGGAAAGCCAGGTATGATTATTTTCCATTAGCCAAGCACACCTCTTCCCTGATGAGAGTGGCTATAGCATGGCTCCTGCCAGATCCAAGGAGCACACATCTGTCCTCTTTGTTCAGGTTGTTTGTAATGTGCTTTGGGATTTTCTATTTGTCACGGCAGTTCAGCTGAGAAATGTTTTAGGAAGCAATTACCATCTGCCTACTGTCTGAAGAAAGAGAAAACCAATAAGTTCTGGTAAGGTAATGACCACAATTTCAGGTCACAAGTTTTCAATCAAACCTTGATTGAGATGAGGAAACCATGAGGGACCATTTAACATGGCAGTAACTCCCATTACAGCATCTTCAATATCTGACTGAAGCCAGTGACTGTTCTATTTCCTTCCTGTACCAGCATCTTCCCCAAGATGATCTCTGCTCTCAGCTTTCCTGCACTGAGGATCCTTTGTCCTCAGTGACTCATGGATGGGCCAGTGTTCTGTGGGACAGAAGTTTTGCTGTTGTGATTTATCCATCCTAGACTGTTGCCAATCACTGCAGTCTCAAGGCTCCTTCAGCAAGGACAAAGGACTCGGCCTTTGGTCCCACAAATACATTTGCTCACTGGAACTGGGTTATTATCCCATAAAACCTTTCATCCTGTTAATGAAGAGAGCATGAAGCATGTCAAATAGACAGTAATTGATATAAGCTGAATGCTGCAGCCTGGCCTGATAGCAAATGTTCCAGCCTACTTTATTTGCAGAACTATCATCCTAAAAAATATTTATGGATGGAAGGATTTTCCTACTCTTTCTAAGGCTGGGAAGTAGGTGGCTGGTGTAATCCTACCCATTTGTTTTCAAATAGTTATTCATCATTGGATGGCTTTCTCAAAAGGATATAGAAACATACTTTGCTCAGAACTGCAGAGAAATTCAAGAAAACAACAACATGTTTGTTTTTGCCTGGCTCATTTATTGCTTACAATTTGTCTGTGCATTTAGGAAGACAAGGTGAATTTAAATGCAAAGCAGCAGAGAAATCCACTGAGAGGAAGAGAAAAGAGTCTGAAGCCATTACAGACAAGTGGAATAATTGGTGGCAGGAATCTGAAAAGAAAATGCATGAGCAAACAAACTGCATCTTGTCTTGTTTTTGGGAAAGTAATTTTCAATTGCCAACACTTGAGTATGGCTGGGATAGGGTACAACAATGCAGCCTCTGCTTATCAGGAGAGAAGCTCAGCACTGAGGGCTCAGAGCAGACCCAGCTAGCCCAGTGGTGCTGCTCTGCTTCTGACCTTAGAGACCTGCTCTGTGCAGAGAGGCTCAGGTCTCCTCAGAGTGCTCTGTGCTCATCTGAGCTCCTTCCTTGTGCTGAAAAACAAAACAAATGGTTCTTGATAAGGGGATGGGAAAAGACAGATAGTTCTCTCAGTTTCTAATTCAGAGGCCTGTGCCAGCACCCAGTGCCATCTCCAGCACGCTGGGCACCCACTATCCAGCAGTAGCTACTTACACATTGCAGGGAAGTTATTCCTACAAGCCTGGCTGTGGGATCAGATCCACACATTGGGGGTGTTAAAATGGGTGTAGTTACTGTACTTTACTGGTGCACAAGGTCTGCTGCCCTGACCTGAGCTCTTTAAGTGCTTCAAGGTTAACACCACTGATTTCAATGTGGTGGAAAATACAACAGCCACAGTATTAGAACTATTCCCAAAGAGCTGTTGTTCATTGCAAGACTTTCTGTTGTAGGTCATAAAGCTCAAGTGGAGAAATGCTTTCTCAGGAGATCATTCACTTTTTGCTGCTAATTTTCAATATTAAGAATCATCTTGGCCATGGTTAATAATGTTGAATGATGTGTTATTCCATCCAATGGGATAAGTTGTGAGAGATTCAGTGACTTGGAGTGAGCTGAAAAATGAAGGGGAAGAGCTGAACCAACCAGAACTTTACAAATTCACCTAATGGTAATGAATACTTGCTCCCTTCCTTCTCAGAGGAATCAATTCAATTTTTCCATCCTGAGAGGCAAAGAAAATGCCAGTCCAATAGACTGTTAGTGTGGATTGGCTGAAGCTGCAAAGAAAGAAAAGTTGTCCAAGTGTCCACGTGAGAGCAAGAGCAGCTCCCATTGTGCACCTTAATGGCAGTAGAAAATGCCCAGCAATTTTGCAGCATATTACAGGGTCACCTCTCTCATTACCATGGGATATGCAGAAGGCAGAATAACATAACTACAGATACCACAGTCCTGTCTGCTTCTCAAAATGCTTCTCCTTTCATTGCCATTTTTTTCCTTTATTTTTAATAGCAATGGAATATGCTGAACTGCAAATGCTGTTACTTGCTGTATTTTTCCTCATTCCTGGAGTTAAATATTCATTTCCATCTTGTAAAAATAACCTGTTTATTCCATTTCTAAGTCCTGCATGAGACGGTTCTCATTTTCCTCGTTCCCTGTGGTTTTATCACAACTGCCTGCCCACCTATGTGCTTTGTCTCAGCTACAGAGTTTTCCTTCTCCAGAAAGATGCCAAGTTCTCTCCTGCAGCAGAGAAATGATGGTCAGTGCAGAAGTCTCTTTGTGCTGAATTAATTGCAAGCCTCCCTGTTCATTTCAGGGAAAGCAATATAATGTCCTAACTTATCCTGGGTGATTTGGGGCCTCATTTATTTCTCTGGTTGTTTCCAGTCAGTCAAAATGATTGCATGCTCTGTGCTCCCACCTCCACACCCCTCCTGCATGTCACCCCATCCCTGCAGGCTGTGCCAGCCCAGCCCATCTGCTGAGGGGGCTGCAGCCCTCACCAGGGACCAGGAGAGTTTCAGCAGCAACCAGTCTGGTCACCAGTGCCAGGGGATGGGCAAACCATGCCATTGTAGCAAAGCAGACTGAGGATGGATGGCCAGAAAAATGCACTTTCCACGCAAAAAAAAGGTTCCAAGTCCCAGGGATACATCATTAAGGGGTGGTGGAAATTTTTATAGGATGGCCAAGCATGTCTCAGCCCCATGGGGGCAATAAGTCTTGGAGCTGGAGGGTGGGCTGGCTGCTTTTCCATAGCTGTACAATTCTTTGGTTTCCAAAAATAAATGTTATTTTATTACTGGCTGCCTTATAATTCCTCTATTATTTTCCATTCAGAGCCTGCAAAATTGAATCACTGACCATCCCCTAAATCTACCACTCCTCACACGGCTCTGGTCTCTTCTGAACTCAACCAGAACCATCAACTCTTGGGCAGGCATGTGCAGATGGATCCCTGGAGCAACCACAGGACACATTTATGAGTAATTACCTATCATCTAGAAGGTTGCAGAGCAGCAGCTTAAGTGTGACCTGCCTTCTGCACTTATATCCAAGTCAAGACTAAGAAACATCTCTAGCAGATGGGAAAACTCTCCAGCCTCTCAAAGCTTTTCTAAGATGGATTATTTTCTATCTAGCACCTATCAGAACAATGAGAGCTTATCCAACTCAGTTTCTTCTACATCTGCTTCGTCTTCTTTATTCGGTAAGGATCCAAATCAGTGTTCATCAAAATACTGAGTGAGAAACTAGCCAGCATAAGGGATTAATTTTTTGACCTATTTTGTGACCTATTTTCTCATTTGTATGCTGCTAGAAGGTTGCCTGCTTGGTTTTGACACCCTGTGTGTGACACATGCAGAAATGTTTCCTGACCAATTTATGACAGAACCTTTCAGTCCCTGGCCTGTCTCATGCTGCTTTCACCCTGTTTTTGTGCTGTTCCCAGTGCAGGACTGTCCCACACCAGGCAGACAAGTGGCACAGTCTCTCTCTGACCTGCAGGACAGTGTTGGGAAGGTGACAGTCTTTCCTTAGGAGCTGTTGGGACACTCTCCATTACCCTCACGAGGAGCTTCACACACACATTTGCTCTTCTATCTGTAATACTCTTTTTTATACCACGCTGGCAGAGAGTGAAAATACAAGATTCACTTTGGTTTTGGCTGGTTTTGGAGATTCAATCTGGATGCTGATCTGAAATGTCCTTTAGTGTGGAAAACACAGCTGCTGCGAGTAGAGAAAATTATGTAAGCAGAGGAGTGAGTTTATGGTGTTTCAAGGGACTGCTCTAGACAGAAGAGGTGCCTGTGGCTCCTGGGGGCAAGACATGCACATTGCTCACTACCTGTGGCTTCACTCTGAGCTGGCTTCAATCCACACCTACACTTCTTGTTTGTTGTTTGCTTCTCCCAACTGCAAAGAAATCATCCAGATGGAAATCACTTGTCTGGCTCTGCGTGAAAAAAATCCAAATCCTAGCACTCTAAAAGCACTCTAAAAGCTTGGCACAAATTTGGAAGTACAGAGGAATTTCTTGAACTGCAACTTTCTAACAACCTTTTCCAAAACTCAGAGGTTGAATTTGGCCTGAGCTTTAGAAAATATCCAAGCAAAACCTGTTATGTGCAAACTGTGTCATTTCCTTTTAACCAACACGAAAAAAAGAATGAAAAGTTGACATTTCAGTTCTACAAACATCTCAACACTGGCTGGTGACTCCACTCCAAGGCCTCTGTTACCTGTTCCCTTCCTACATGGAATTTTTTGAGACTACACATTCAGAGATTTTTGGGAAATTTATGAACAGGCGCCAAGGAAATCTTATAATTTCAGTTTTGTTTTTTCCTTTAAATTAATCAAACAGTTAATACAAACCATTTGCAACATCAAAGTTAAACACATTTTAGAGATGGTGGCACATCCTAAAGCAAAACTTATAGGAAATATATGAAATCTCTCCAGCAGTAACTCCTATTTTTAACCTCATGTCATGAAGTCATTGATTCTCTAGAATTTCCCAAATGTATCCAGAGTAAAAGCAGTGCCTTGCAGTGGGTTTGACACTATTTTCACCATGGTCAAAGTGAAAGCTCCCATTGTCAGCAGCAAAACCCTGGAGGGAATGTGCCAGCCAGGAGAGATTAAACTCTAAATGTTCTTTGTATTGTACAACAAAAAGCATTGTAAGGTTGATTACAATAAAAGCTTTCCAAAGTGGCAGCATTGGGTTCCTTCTCCTTTTTCATCCTCCCTTTAAGCTGTTATATAAAGAAATAACATTTCAGCAAAGCCAATGGTCATTCAGTGCTCAGGATAAAATATATTCTTTTTTCAGGGACAGAGAGTGACCAGTGCAGTCCCTGGGGCTGAGTCGTAGAGCTGGATCTCTGGCAGAAGCCTATGCTGCTGCTTTCAAAAAGGAAAAAATTACCTTTAACATACCCTGATGTTGTTTTGAGGTTGGACAGTTCATGTCAAACTTCCTAGTCTCTCCAGAAGGCAGTTTCATTAATGTCACAGCAGTCTGATAGGGGTGACAGGACTTTTGAAGTGTGCCTATTTGTTTGTGGCTTTTATTCGGGTTTTTGCAATATGCTTAGTTTAAAGTCAGAATACTGAGAAACAATCCCAAATATACTCACTGAATTTGAAAATCTTTCAGACACCTCCAAGCAGCTAGAATTAGTCAAAGTTCTGCTGAAGTCTTGTTAATCCTGTCCTGTCAGTGGGTAAGACCTTGTTTTCCTGGGACAGACCAGTGAGATGGGATCCCATCCTATGCTTAGAGCATTCAGAATGGTGCAGCAGTGCAGAAATGAATAGCACAGATTGCTTACTCTTTTTCTCTTCAGTTGACTTCAACAAATTAAATGAAATTTACTTTGGTTTACTTAGGGAATTCAAAGAAAAAGTCAGAAAATGAAAACTAAAGTCTTCTGCTCTGTTGAAATTAAATACATGACCTGCAGCTCCCAGCCATCACCAGCACACCTCGGGTTAATGCAGCTCTGTGCTTATCCAATTAGGAAAGAATGGGGCAACAAACAAGATCTCATCAAGTTGATAGACCAGGAAATATTTGATCCGAATTTTCTCCACGGAAAACCATTCTAAGTGATATGAAGGCTTCCCTGTACTCGTGCTAGCTGCATTTTCTGTGAGCAAATCATCCTGATAGAAATTTCCCAGCAATCTTTTTCAGGAATAATTGGGTCATGATAATGCAGTGCCTTGAAGAGAGCCTGGAAAGATTAGGCATGCTTGCTTTGAAAAGATTAGCCACGCTTGTTTGGGAAAGGAGGGGTCACGATAAAAATAATGACTGCTTTATCTAAGCATCTCAGGGATCTTTAATTGTGGGTTGATACAAGGGTGGACAGATATTTGTTATTAAAATGACAAGTTCAAACTCATAGAAGGGAAAGCAACTTTTATAAGATTTGACACTATTCTACAAATAGCAAGACAAGACAGAAGTGACAAAGGTGGCACTGAACATCTGCAAGTCCAGAGTGCAAATGTTCCCAAACAGAAAGAAATGTTGAAACAAACCCCTCTGTGTGCAAAATGCCATAAAGACCACAGAATGCCCCAAAGCTGTGTGCTTTTTGTACTATTTTGTTTTGTTTTTCAGGTGGCTGAGAACTAACAAGTGCAACTAACACAAACCCACCCTGTTCACAGACAGGGCAGGGGAGAGCCCATCAGGTTCATCTTCCTGTTCCAAAGAAATCATTGATGATCCTGATGTTTCTTCAGCCTTTCTGTTAACAGGGCTAAGATACACATCTAAGCACTTCCCTTTTCCCTTTTGAATCCCTCCATTTTCCTGGTGCAATGAGAACTGTGGTTATTAACTCTTGCATTTGTATACAAACATCAAGGATGCTTCATAGGATGCTTCTTATTCCTATGAGGGAAAAATCTATCCCCCAGATTTTTAGGTTTTCATTGAGTCCACCACCATTTTGTAGCTGCTTGTCAATTTTTTTTTATATTTTTCTTGTTACTCTATCTCATTATTGCCAACCCCTAAACTAGAGCAGCAATACACAAATATTTCCTTCATGGAGAGCACTTCAGGTTTGATCATCAGTTTAGGCCACCTCACCTTAGGTCAAGGAGGTCAAAATTACCCTCTAGAGTAATGAATTTACCAAGCAGCACCTGGCTATGTGTCCCAGGTGAGGTGGGGGCCAGACCCTGGAAGGAAAAGGAGGGGCCCCATGAGCAGGACTGAGCTCATGTGGGGCTCATAATGAGGGCAGTTAGGGCACTCAGCTGCTGTAGTGGACTCAGAAAGTTCTTCCTAAGAGGTAGCAGGTGTGCTGCTATTGTTTAAGGCTCTCCAGGTGTGTTTTAGCAAGGATGGTAGATGAAAGCTCAGGTGTGAGCACTCCCACAGGCTGCCTGTGAGGCTTAGGGGAAGCAAACCAGCCTCTAGATCTGCTCTGGAGTGGTTTTTTCTGACCTGTTGCCTTCGTGTTGGCATCGTTTGCTGCTAATTACTCTCTTCGTGCTTCTGGGAGCTGCTGTGTGGGCTTGGCAGAGGTGCCAGACTGGATATTCGTGGGCTAGGGGTTACATGGTGCCAGCCGTGCCAGGGGGAACTGTGCTCGCAGAAGAAAACTTTCTGATGTTTTTCCCCTCCCAAACATCACTTAACTGGTTTATGAATAATTGGAAGAAGAATTTGTGCTTGGACTTTTCTGTTGATGCCTCTCTGTGAATGAATCCAAGCTGCACCCCTGCTGGACACCTGCCAAGGTATGTCTCTGTTTGGATTTGTATCATTGGAGCTCTGGCTGTGTTTCCTTTTTGGTATTCTGCTGGAGCAAATAGCAACATCTGAGATTCTCTTTCAATGCAGCAAAGTGTATCAGCAATGTGGTCCTGCAGGTCTTCCTGGCTGGTGCAGAGTGCCTTGACTCTCTGTGGAGCTGGTGTGGGTCTGGGATAGGATCCCTGTTGTGCTTTTAAAATACCTCACTGTAAATCTTTGCATTACACCTTTGTGTTGTCCTGCTGGCTCTCTGCTGGAGGGGGATTTTGACAAGGTTCTGTTTTGAAGGTTGTGGTGGGTCACAGAATGTTCCTGTGTCTGTGAGCTGAGCTTATCTGACTGAACAATAAGTGGCCAGAAGTAGTGGTCACTTTGAGCTGTCTGTCTTTAACCTGTGGCTTGGTTCAGCTTTGTTCCTGTCCCATGAACCAGCCCAAGAACTGTGTGGGGAGGGTGTGGAGGGAAGAGCTGTGCCAAAGCAAGGCTCCAGTGGAGAAAACACGGAAAATTGCAGCTTAACTGAAATGGTGTTAGTGCTAATATATGGAAGACAAAATAGGATTTTTTCTTTAAACTCTAATTGTGACCCTTTGGAGAGTGTGGGTACTTGGCATGTAATGGAGAGGGAGCAAGTGGAGGCTCCAGGCTGGCTGGAAGGTTTGGCAGCCCTGTTCCCTGTGGCACTGTGCTTGCACTGGTGCTGCCTGCCCTTCCTCCTGTGAGCCCCTGCTCTGCTCTTCCTCTGAACCACTCCGGGCAGGTGTGAGTGCCACCAGCACCACAGGGAAGGGCCTCACAACCTCTCCTCAGCAAACCTTTGGTGTATTTTAATATATGTTTATTTTTCTTTGTACTGTTTCTGCTGAACCCAAAAGAAATGGGATCAACATACAGATTTCTAGAAGGAATTAATTATTGTTTTTCTGGGTAGCTCTCTTCTGCCCACATTGCTGGAAAGCTCTGGTTCCATGTTGTGAGTTTTTGCCCCTGCACAGCCCTTGGTACTTGCCATGATTTGTCTCAGAGCCTGCAGTGAAATGTGGCACACTGAGGGGCTGGTGCTCCTACACTGCACTGTAGAGTTTCTTTCAGGTATATGAGGATTTTAGCTGTAAGTATGGCTCTAGGATATATTTGTGAAAACATCAGCACTGAATACCTAGTTCCAAGCACAGTTGCAATTGATCTTCTGAAAGTATTTAAAGATTTAACCTATGGCCACTCTGTTTAACTCCTTCAAATTTCTTTCGTGCGCTGCCCCTCTCTTCCCCCTTGTAGGAGTAATGAACTCCCAAGCCATGTTGGTTTGGTGTTTGGGTCCAGACTGTGTCCAGAGGACAGGAAATCTGTGAGCAGGTGAGAGAGCTGTGTGTAAAACTGCCTCAGTGATGTCTGGGATATTTAATAGCAGAGCCTTTTATAGCACCCCCTTTCCTTTGTCAAGAGGCACATCCAGAAGGACTTTCTGTGGAGGCAGCTATAGTTCCTGTGTTATTCTCCCATGGAGAGAACATCATTCCCTGGAGAATTCCTGTCCAGATTCAGGAGGTCTGGCTGTATTTACAGATGCACCAGCCTTTCCAGTCTCTCCAGTCACAAACTCACTTTGACAGGCTCTGTCACCACCCAAACCACTTAATGGATCAGCATTTGCTCTCTGGTGTTTTCCCCAGCAAAAGCATTTTCTTTAGCCAGTCAGCAAATGGTGCTGTTGTGATGGATGGAGGCAAGAATGGAGCAGCCTGTGGGAGCTGACACTTGCTCAGTGACAGAGCAGTGAAGCAAAGCCCCCACACATGCAGGGGCTCACCTCGGCACGGTCCAGTGCAGCCCTGCTGGCAGCTGAGCTGTCCTCAAGGTCACCCAAATAGCCTTGGAAGGGCCTGGCCTGAACATCAGAGCTCTCACTGTTTCTGAAGTTTACCTGATGCATTTTTATCACACTCACCTGCAAGTGATGACTTCCATAAATTTTCCTGGAAGGTGTTTTGTTTGTGTTTATCAAGAGATGTGTTATTGCCTTTGTGACACCATTATGACAGCAAATGCAGCACTTCTGATGGAAAACTGAAGGGTCTTGTGTTGTCAGTGAATCTTTAAACTGAATAAGGTTTTGCTTTTAATGACTGCATCCAAAGAAATGTAGCTAAACATGTTTGTTTTGGGGGAACAGCTAGAGTTGGCTGAGCTGGACTCCCTCAGTGGCTCTGTGTCATGAGTGTTGTGCTATTGCCCCCAAACCCTGGAGCTGCTCTTACAGCAGAACCTCTGCAATGGGCACAGGCCAAAATTAGGGCTCAGCTGTCTTGTAGCTGCTCAAAACCTTTACCATTTATTACTCTTCTGTAAATATTTTTAGTGGGAAAGCCAGATTCAGCTCCCTGTCCTGCTTAACTCCTGCCTGTGGTGCCCTGTGGGCTGGGGGATGTGTCTGGGGCTGCTGCTGGAACCTCCCCTGCACCACAGAAAATGTGCTTTGTCCCACAGGGCTGGGAGGGCAAGAGGTAGTGGTGTCATCTTTGATGTAATTGAGATAAGGCTGTGAGTATTTAAATATTGGTTTTAATGAGGAAAAGAATCCATTTACTTAGATACCTTAGGTGGTTTTTTTTTCCTTCAAATATTCAAGGACAGTAGATGATGCCTTTGATTTCAATGAGACTGGATAAGTTGGGGGAGCCTTTGGAGAGCACTTAGGTTTCAGAAATAACTTCTTACCTCTGGTGCCTGCAGGGATAGCATGACAGTGGCGCCTCCAGAGCTCCAGGTCTTTAAATAAGAGTATTGATGAACTTCATCAATAAAGTGTGTGCATGTCTAGTAAGAGCTTAGGATGGAACAGTTTCATGTTTTTTGCTTAGTGTCTCTAATTTACTTTGAATCTGGCCTCATCTGATTATCTTCTGTGAAATAAATAAGTTCAAATAAACCAAATGATTATGCAATTAATGCAGAAAGGCTTACTGCTATATGTAAACTAGGATGACATTAATTCTGTGCTGAGATAATGTTGTCTTGGAATGTAGGTGCCATATCTACAACTGTATCTAAGAAAAATGTAACATAAGATGCCTAATACAAGATCAAGGGCAGGAGCTTATCTCTGAGTTCTCATATTAAATGTGTTCTACACGAGTCAGCTCTCAAATTTACTTTTCAATAGAGAAAATTGCCCTTATTGATTTTCTTAAATTATTCAGTAGCTGCAGACACACAACATAATCTCACTCATCCAAACCATGTTTCATGTAGTGAATGCATGCTAGGACCAGTCCCTTTCTCAGCAAGACACTTGCAGTATGAAATCCTGTATTTACTCATTACTTTTGTGGTTTTGACTCCACCAAGATTTTCTCTAAGTACACCAATGTCTTCAGCCCCAGTCAGTACTGATGGAAAACCCCAGAGAATTCAGATGAATTGACCTTTTGTGAGAGGCTGAGATACAACAGAATATCAGAAGGATTTATGTCATTCAGAGCCATCATACACCCTGCAGAATTCAGAGTTCACTGTTGTGAGCCTGGTTGGGGGATGTAAATTAATTCCAGCCATGAGATGTAATAAATCTGTGCAGAGTGCTAGAGTTTAATCTCCCCTGAGTGGCCCACCTTCACTGCTTTTGAGAGAGATCAGGTGTAAGAAAATATTGCCTCCTCCCCTGCAGAGTGATCAGTTCCCAAGCCTCTCCATGAGTCTCTGGTCTGGCTCTGTAAAAGAGGGAGAATAAAGCAATAAATACCCTTTAATCCCTTTTACCTTAAACATAAATTCCTATTTTAATGTTCTGGTAACAATTACTGAAAATGTTGTTTCCAACATTAATATTCTTAATAAAATGGCCAAGAGAAATAAGAGAGTGAGTATGTTACCTGCAAGCAGGACTCTCCCTGCTCCAGTCATACCTACAACTGAGCTCTTAGTTGTCTTTTGTCTTCTGCTGTAAAGAAGAATTCTGAAATCATCACAGTCCTTGTCATGACAATTGAAGGCTCTCTGAGACAGGAACGGCAAAACAAAATAAGCTGCACATTGTGAGAACATAATTGTATGTTTTTTAAATTTAAAAGTGGTTTTGATTGCTTGAAATGCTTTCACCAGATCCCCATATCACGGAGTATTGAGATGGGAGGGCTTTTTTATTTTTAATTTCTATTTTGTAACCTGTGTAGGTTTTGTTTCTTCCCCCTACAAATTCTTTGTAATGAAAACAAGCCACCCATAAGCTCTCTAACCCAGCAGTGCTGAAAAAGCCCTGGCAGTGCAGTTCTTCGTGCAGGCGAGTTCAGAGGCACCTGTGTCACTACTGACTTAGAACCAACACTGCAGTTAACTGCAGGATCACAGAACCCGTCTGGAAATCCATGGCAGCAATAAACCCGGACACCTGTGGGTGGCATTATTGGCCTGCTTTTCACTGCTCTGCAGGACAAGAAGCAATTCCTGACCTGCAGAAGCAAGTATTGGTACGAATGGAAATGAATGATGCATGTAAGTTCAGCTTGTGACAAATGTCTTTCTCTGCCACACAGGGATTTGGAGAGAGAAACACTGGTTGGCATTACTTTGTTCTCCAGTTTCTCCTTGGCTATTAAAAGCTGTGTGAGGGAGTACAGCAGTCTGGAGTGCTCTCAGGAAAGATGTTTGCACTTGCAAGAAGCAACGAAATACCTATATTCATAAAGAGTATCCTCAGTGTCTTTTAAAACCTACCTACAGCTGAAACAGGTCCCAAGGGTTGTGTTCCCTGAGCTGCATTCCTAGGATTGAATGCATCCAGGCTGTGGAAAGCCACGGAGCTCTCTCCTGGTGTTTGGGGTACCCTGTCAACCAGACCCCTCTCACCCTCCTCCTGCTGTGAGGGGTTTCTCCAGGACCCTTCCCCACCTCCTCCTCTCCCTGACCCAGACCTTGTGCCTTGGTAACCCCATTTGCAAGCATAAATCCATTTCCATCCCTCTGCTGATGTTTTCCACTACCAGACCCACATTCAAGAGAATATTTCAGTTTTTTCTGACACCTTTTCAGGGCTCTGGAGCTGCCAGGTCTAGCTCCATGCAGCTGCAGACAGGTTAGTCTGTATTCCCACCTTGCTGCTTTACTAGACCAGTATGGACAAAGTGCTGTCTGTGGGGTTGAAGTCTTGTCCTTGATCAAGACTTTCATGTAGATGCTTTTTATTTGGCCAATGTCTAAATCTTGCTGATTCCTGCTGCAAAATACTTCCCCCTCCCCACATTCATACAGATAAACTGTCCCTCAAGTGCTGTTTATCAATTACTGCAGCAATTGTTTTTCTCACCTTGGTGACTGTGGTCTGCCTTCCTCATAGCTGTTGGGAAGCCTCTGGAAAGGTGATTTCCTCTGCTCTGTGCCCTTGCCCATGTCACTGACTCTTTGTATTCCTTCACTGCTTCCCTCTTCCCAGTCCTGTCAGGAACGAGTGAGCTGATCCCATTTGCAGCACTGCTCATGGCTACTGCTCCCTTCTCCTCCTCCCCATTATCCTTTTTATTGCTCTTCAGTTTCCAGCTCTCACCTGGGCCCTGCTAAAACCCTTAAAAGTGCAGCTGCTGGGTGCTGAGAGATGTACCTTGGAGGTTTTCCTGCCCTCAGCAGGAGCTCTCTATAACCAAACTCTCCTCCCAGCCTCTTCTCCCCTCCATAAAATCTTTCCTGTGGCATTTGGCAGTGAGCTCAGAGTTTCCTGTCCCCTGGACCTGCACAGGCAGCATCTCCTGTCTGCCTGGGTTATGGGCCCTGTCTGTTCCACAACGGGCTTTAGTTCTTGTCTCACTGGGCTATTTTTATGTTCTCTACTTATTTGTCACTTTGAAGAATGGAATTTGGGTTTGGATCTGAGGTTTTCGGGCACTGCAGTGATACAGATAATTAACTGCAGCTCTATTTGTCTGACACTGTGTAAGTGACAGCTTTCTCCTCGCTGATATATCCTTTAACACTTGGCTGTGGCCGAAGCTTGCTCTTGGCTTTGTGTACATGACCTACCCACTTGAGTCAGAGCAGGGATTGTTAGCAAGAACACTGCAGTCTTGTTGCTGTTATTTCACTATCAAGGCAATTTATGGTGCAGTGAGATAATAGGAGTAGACGGGTTTTAGCTCTGTTTACAACGACTGCGTTTAACAGCAACTCAAAAAAGTTGGCACTGCTGACAAAAGGCATAAAAGAAAAAGAAATCATGTTTGATTGTTTGTGAAAGGGAATGTTGTTTCATCTCTTGCGTTGACATTAAACTTGGGGGAAAAATAGTATTGGTTCTCCTGCCAGAAATTAAAACTACCATTTAATTTCTCTTTTTGGCAGACTATTGTTTTTTAAAGTTGATATCCAGAACTTGGATTTGTATTTAAGAGGGAGAACAGTGAATTCTGAAAACAGCACTAAAGTGTGTAACAGGGAATATCACAAGCTTTCACTCTGATAAACTGAAAGAGATTGCAATCTCAGAACAAACCTCAGTTGTGACTTCTTTTCCTCTTCTTAAATGCTTAAGGCTTCATTTGACTTTTTTACTACCAAAATAGGATGAAGTCAAACCCTGACCCATACTCACTGAAATCTGTGGTTACTTCCAGTAACCATTAAGGGTCTTTGAAAACCTCTTAGGTGAGATTTGTTCCATCGAGCTTCAGACACATCAGAGACTGAGGCTCTGGAACTTGGAGCACAATTAACCTGTGCACCCCAACAGGTAACAGGGAGATTGGTCCTAGGTGGGCTGAATTGCCCTCTAGAGATGCTTGTCTCTGCTCATTGATTAACACCCTTCACTAACTGTGCTCTTTAGGTTGCTGAAGTTTGGTGGGCTGGGTGTGAAGCTGTGCTGTGAAATACTCAGACTGGTGGCACAGGACACCAGCCTGCTTCCCAGGAGTTACCCATTTAACCCACCCAGGTTTATAAAGCAGTGAAGATTCTGCTGATGTGGTCACTGCAGACTGGGTTTGATGTGGGGGTGGATGTTCCAGGCGCCTCATGTCCTTTGCCCATAGGTTTGATTCAACATTTGGAAGGGAGAGGTTGGGAAGTCTCTCATGCCCTTGCATCTCTCAGTTCAGACTCTGTCTTTCAACAGCCCTATCCTCAACAATCAGCACAAGCCTTGTGGTTAGTTGGAGGGGAGAAAAAAGTCAGGTTGCCTTAGTATGATAAATTCCCTTGTAATTTTTTGGTGCTTGCACAAGCAGTTGTGAATTCCTGTGCTAACCCTGTGTAGGCTTTTTGACACTGTGCCAATACTTTTCTCAGCTGCCCAGCAAAGAGCAGTGTCTCACACCAGCCAGGGTGACAGGGCCTGGAACATCTCATGTTTGTGCTGCCTTGGGAGCCTGAAATACCTCCAGCCCTGGAGGAGGTAAGCAAAGGCTGCATTACAGCTTCCCTGCAGTTGTTTTGAAAAAATTTTTCAGTATTTTTTTTCCTCTGTGTTTCAAGGTCAGAAAAAAAAAATTAGCTCTGAAATATAAATCAAAGTCTTAAGCTCCAGCCTTAGGAAAGAAAGATGCTGTAATAAACAAAGCTGTATGAAATGAAGGATTGTGAGAGGCTCAGAGGTCTGTCTCTCCTGCTATAAAACCTTCTTTATTCCTGTGGCTCCTACATGGACTCTCTACTCCTCCAATTTTCCTCATTGCCTCAGTGCTTCATAGCTTTCCTTAAGTCTCTCCCCCTCAGGCTTGGGCTCAATTTGTCATTGTCCTTGCATCATCTTCACAGCAATGATTTCTCATTCTGATTTATTTAGTATTTTGCAAACCTCTTCCTTAGAACAAAAGAGTGAAGTGACTGCAAGGTGATGATAAATTGTTTTTTTTCTTCCTTTGGGGCCTTGATTCTCATCTCAGTAAACTGACATTTCTTCATGGCAATGAATTCCTTCATTGCTGTCTTCCATGTAGTGAATCTGCCAGCAGCAGGGATGGAGGGAGGGTGGATGAAGTGATTCCACTGGAGAAGGGCTCTGTGCTTTGCACAAGCTCAGATTCCAGAGCACTGAGGAGTCCTTATCAAGCTGTTAAGATGAATCTGAGTTTATTTTGTACTATAAAGATACTATAAGTGCCTTTCCTGGATCTTATAGAGGTTTAAAGGTTAGGTTTAAAGAGGTTTAGGTGTTAAGAACCTCTAAAAGGTTTAGGAATATTTTAGAGGTTCCTAAAAGAAAGCAGCCAGTGGTGCTGGTACAAAAATAATAACATGACTTCACATCCTTGTGGCAAAGCCCTGTGATTTATGGAAATATCACTGGCATGTGTACCAAGGTCCCAAGACAGAATCCGTGGGGCTGCCAGGTCTCCACAAACACAGAGAGCTCTGGCTGTGATGGCTCTGCTGCGTGTTTGGTGTGAGAGATTAAATGGCTGAGTGTCTGTGGTGTTAATGACTGAATCATTTCTGCTCCAGCGCATTATTTTATGTTATTTTATGACTTTCCAGTTGAATAGCTCCAGTATCAGTGGGGTGCAATATATCAAGCACATCAGGAGTCTCCTACATTACTGCTTCAGACCCACAGAAGCTGTAACTCCCCATGTTTATTGAACTTTGTAGTTGAGACCTTGCTGGTGAAAGGATTTGAATACTGAGGAGCTGCTTGATGTAAAGAGCTCAATATGCTACAGAAGACAAGTTTTAAATTGCTGCTGGAAGAGCAATGTCCTCTTCCAGTACTGAAGGGGGTCTCTTTTCAAGCCTAGAATGTGGTGGCTGATCCCCAGAACAATGCCATTAATAAAATGCACAGAGACACTGTCACTGTTTAAGATTTCTGTACAGGGAATAAAAGAAAATGGATATTGCAATACTACTTAATCTGGTGGTGTTCATTGGTCCAAACTTTCACAGCCTCTGCATTTACTGCACAATTTTAAGATTTAATTATGTGCTGTGACACCCCCAGATGAAGGCATGATGACTTACATGTAACAGAATGGGACAAAGAGCAGAGAAATTATTCCAAAGTTCTGATTTCTCACATGGGATAATTTCCTTGATCAAGTGACAATCTCAATTGCTAAAAAAGAGAGAGTGAATTCTCAGGTAGTTACTTTACACCAGGTGAAGATCTGATGGTGTAGTTGCATTTGAATTTCAAGAACCTATCTGAAACAGACACAACTTTTTTAGAATAAAGTAGTTTTTAAAATCCCTCCACAAACACTGAGGCTGCAGAGGTTGCACATATAGTTTAGACAGAGGAGAAAAAAGTAATCCCATCTGGCAGGAGGCTGAGCACATACTGTTCATCAGAACATTTTATCTACTCCAAGAGATTGGAGTTTCACATTCTCAAGCATCTCACATATTAAGGTCAGGAGAAGATGAATGCAATTTTTATTTTTCAGGGAGTTCTGGTACTTTATGATTTAACCATTTGTTCCCTGACCTGCTGCAGTTACCAGCCAGCATCTCAGTGGGTGTTTCCATGCTAACCTGTGGTGCTACAGCAGCAGCTGTAATTCCTGCACACATCACATCAGTGTCCCTAGGTGTAGGTATTCAGCTGGGTTTGTGCAAAGCACTACTGCAGCTGTTTCTCAAATCCAAAACAAACCTGCAAACAAACACTCAGCATATGGAACCATATGGAGTATGGCTGTTTTCTGTCTGGCAGGGTAATGTAATAGAATGTAGTAGCAAACTTCTTCACATAAATTCAATTTTTAGCAGAGACTAAGACTGCTTCTCACCCACCCTGACTTTTTTTTTTTTTGGCCATTCCATGTGAGTCCTATCCAAAGGAAAGCTTGAGAATGCAAGTTAGAGTTAAAACATACAGTGAAATGTCCTTAATCCCATGAGAAATCAAATTTAGATTGGAAAGGAAAGAAAAAGTTTGCAAGATATTCAACAGAGCTAGAGCAGATCTATCCATGCACTAATAATCAAGCACTGCAGAATTCTGTGCACCTTTTTCACCCAAAGGCAGTTAAGAAAACAGCTGATGGCAGTAATCACAGGTGCAAATGCTCAGTACTTTGGGACTTTTACCCACTGAAATGTGAAGAGAGAATAGGAGCAGGGGAGTTTTGTAGAGCTGAGTCTCTTGGAAAACATATTACTGCTCTGTGGGGGTATTTTGCTCTTGGCCAGAGCATTGCACAAACTGTAGCTACAGCAGCAGTGTAGAGGCTGTAACATCAGGCAACAGCCAATGGTGCTAGTGCTGAGAAATCCACTAATTGCAGGATTTATTAGTCTAAACAGTTTGATAGGAATTTGAGTTTGTGAGAGACATAGAAAAAAACCCTTGTCTTCTTGTTTCTATGTTTGTATGTCATTTTTACCACTTGTCTTCATATTAAGCCCAGGAGCTCCAAAACTCCTGTGTGTGCAGGACCAAGAGGCAGCATTGCATGACTGCAGGTTGCAAAGGAGCTCAAAGGGATCTTCCTGTGCATTTTCCTTCATGCAGATGAAGGTGTGGATGTTTTGTTTGTGTCTGCCTTTTATGAGTGCCCTCCCCTTTATCTATTTCTTTCAGTGGTTTAAAATGCTGGGCTCCAAAAATGGATGAAAATCAAGAGTGAGAATCACTCCCAGTGATGTGCTTTGCCTCACCCCCAATGAACACACAGGGGTTTGCTCTTATGTGAGGCTCCTTTCAGTGCCTCTGAACTGCTGCTTTGAGAAATGATAATGATAAGCCCACCCTTTATCTGAACTGCTTGGTGCCTCCTGTGTAACCTGGGGAATTTGCCTGTGTTAGTAGATAGTTTTATTGTAAGAATGGAGGGTGCCTGCAGTACTGTGTGTTTGGTTGGTTTATTTCATTTTTAAAATGGGACTACCTCCTCCTGCCCACTCTCCTACCACACTGCAACACTGGAAGCAGCAGGACACTCCTGGGCTCAAAGCACTGCAACTCTCAGTGTTACAAAAATGTAATCTTGTAAGATTAAATGTCTTAAAATTTCCTTTACCTTAGCTTCTTATGTCCAGTTTAAGCATCTTATATCCTTTTGGAATGTACAGTTTGTTGGGGAGATACAAGCCACAGAATCTTCGTGGTCCTCATTCCCAGAGATACAAGTTATAACTGGAAACTCAGCATCTCACTGGATCAGCTCAGCTTATCAGACAAGGTGAATAATGGCCATGTCTCAGTAAATCCAGGCTGCTTTTATTTGTTTTATATCAAAAATATAGGCAGTGCCTTTTGAAAGGAAGGGTGGCTGCAGTTTTGTGAAGACAAGGCAACTTAAGTACAAATAAAAAGTGAACATTAGGCCACTCCAAAGGTAATCCAGTTATTTGGTGTTTCATGCAAAATGAATAGATGCATTTTTTCAGCAGACAGAATTCAGTCTCTCCAGGGAGATGAGAAAATTATTTCCTTTAAAAAGGGGGGAAGAAAGGTTATTTGCACTGCCAGCTGTCCTAGAGAGCTTCTGTCTGCCTGCCTAAATTTCAAATCAAATGAAAACATATAGCAACATACAGATGGCTGACAATGTGGAAGATTGAATTTGTATCTGGTAGCCTTATTATCTTTCCTTCTGCAGCTATTTCTTGTGAAAAAAGTTGCCCACCTCTCTGTACTAGCCAAGATCAGTACTAATGCACTTTTGAGCAAATTTAATCTCGGTTTAATACACAAATTAATGCCTGCTTTGAACACAGCCTGGTCCATCATGTTTTGCCTCCTCAGAAAATCTGTTACCTGTTTAATGTCCTTTGCATTAAGGGATACAAGGGCAGTCACATGTCATTTATTGGAGCTACCCAAGAAGTCCTTGCTGCCTGCACGTTGTGGCTGTGGTGGCGATGCTGTGATCTTCCTGCAGAGAGGCGTTGATCCTCATGCTGCACACGAGGCCCAGTTCACAGAGATCAGAGGGTTCAGCAGTGATAACACCAGGGCTGCTGTGTTGTCTTTCCCTGGTCTTAAAATTCAAACCAAAACATGGTTTATGGGGAAAAGGGGTTTTTACCTCGAGATTTATTTCAGGATCCTTGGGTGTAGCACTTGGTCCAGGTGGAATGCCCTGAAAATGCATGCACACCTTCACACTGAAATACACACAATAATAGGCTTTGCAAAATTAACATATTTATCAAAGATTCCCCAGTGAGAGGCTGGAGTGAAGCCCTCGTTGTGAGGAACCTTCCCCCTGGCTGGGCCTGGCTGAGGTTCCAAAAAGTGTTCTGGAGAGGCCCTTGGTGTCTGGGGCTCCCAGGATGTTTGCTCTCCTGGTTTAACAGTGCTGTGGGGCTGAGCTGAGTTCTCAGCCTTGGGAAGTCACAAGTGTGTAGGCTAAAAGCAGTAAGTTTTAAATAGTTTACATAGTTTTATGTATGTAGGAGGGATATAAAAGAAAAAATTCATTCTGCTATCACTGTGCTCAGGGGTGCAGTGCCCATCTCCTGTCGGTGCCGTGGCCAGGCTGGCAGCACACCAGCAGCCACAAGCTGACTCTGCACAGCTCCCCCTGATTTTTCTAGCATGGATCTGAGTATTATCATGTTAGTGCTTTATAAATGATCCTGTTTACACCGTGCTGGGCTCTGTAATGGTGTTCTTGGTGCTCTTTAGCAAATAGTTTTACCTCCTCTTAGAGATGATTAAATGCCGAGGGAAAGAATTTTTCGTCAGAAAGTAAACATAAAACACTTCAACTCGTTTAATGCTTTCAAGAAAGACTTAAAAGTTACCATGAACTTTTGCTGGCCCTAGATTTTCACCTTAAGGAAATAATATTATTTAATCTTTTATATAATTGAGAATTTTTTTTCCCTGTACATGACGAGTAATAGTAAATCTCTGTCTTTCTATCCTAAAATGAGGACAGCAGAAAAACTGGCTGTGAAGAACTTTAGATACCTGAAGTGTGTTGGCTGAGAGCTCTATTTATGTGGTGAATAAGGGATGACTCTCCCATGATTTGGTCCTTTCCTCTGAGACCTTGGTGTTTGCAGATGGTGCAACTGCACCTCGGGAAGAGCTGGGGCAGTCAGAGTGGGGAGGGTGGGAGTGTTCCCTTGGCCATGGACTGAGCTGGAAGTTAGGAGATGCAGAGGGTAGAGATGAAGCAATAAATAGCTGATTACAACAGTGGAGGGATGAAGGGAGGATGGGGAAGAAGTGCTGAACACTGATATTAAGAATCTGGAATTCTATTCCTGGATGAGTCCTTCCCCCTCTGCTTGAATGTAGGATATAACTAGTGCTTAGAGAATAAAACTGACTGTGGGCAATTATTGAGGAAGGACATAACTTACACTTTAGAATATTGAGATTTTCTTTTGCTTTTCTGTATAATCTGAAAAAAATATTCCTCTCCAAATCTAAGGAAGACAAGCACCTTGGTCTCAGTCTGCAGAGCTTGTTACCCAGTACTGGGGTGGGGCTGTGCTGGCTGCACACAGGTTTGCCAGGCCTTTTGCTCGAGCTCCTGGATGTATAAAGCTCTGAGGCTTTCTAACATGAGTCAAATCAGTCAATCTGAAGGGAACAGCTCTCTATTGTCTCAGAAAATAAAAAAATCCTGATTTTGACAGAATTGGCTATGGCAGTAGTTTTCAGAATCAGTGGAGAAAGTCATAAAGCTGACTGTATGATCTTTCTTTTCAGAACTTCTTACCATAAATAAAAAGAATGTGCCTTTTTATCAAGCCAGGACCTTCCAAATCCCACTAGTTACACAGTAACATAGAAAGAAAAACAATTAAGAAAACCTACTATAAAAATTAATGTCATTTAGTCTGGACTTTTTAACTGTAATTTTTTTTTTTATATGTAGCATTTCTGGAATATTAAATTTTTGTCTCTCTTTAAGATGATCAGGCAGGAATATGGCATCCTCTTTTTTAACCTGAAGGGAAAGGGTGTCTCTAGATACAAAAATCTAAAAATATGATATGTATTTCGTATTTAATTTACTCTAAGCATTTACAAAATTAGGTTGTCAGTGTCATCTATTCATCTATAAAAGCAGATGGAATTGCTATTAGGCATTTGGTGTGTCTATTAACACATTTAATTTTGTGGTATACCTCTGGGTGGAAAATCAAATTATAAAATCTTAAACTCATATGATTATGCAATGTCATAGGCCTGCTAGCCACCATCTGATGAGCAATAATTACAGATTTTTGAATTTTTCAAAGTTGTCAAAAGCTGTTGCTTTTGTCTGGGAGTCAGAAAAGTATTGGAACTCAGTTTCTAAAGGCCTCTAGACTGCTTTTTATAGTACTAGCTCAAGCCTCTGCTCTCTGAGCATAAGCATGCCAAACAACGTCTGTGCTTGACAATTTTTTTTCTAATTGGAGAAGCTCAGAAGTTCACAATGCAGTGAGGAAAAGCACCAGCCCACGTGTGAATGCTGCAGAGAGAACCTGGGTTTTGTCCTCGTGCCCTGTGCGTGTGCCCACACAAACCTAGCCCCGAGTTTCCCAAGGAGTGCCCTGGGGAGCAAGTGGCCTCAGAGGCTGTGCAGGTCCTGCTGCTGTTGATGCCTTAGGTTTCAACTTTTCTCTGTTCCCAGCCCTGCCCTGCCCAGTGTCACTCTGCAGTTCTCTGGAGCTCGTTCAGTGCTGTTCTCTCATGCTCACACACACACAACAAAGCCTCTCCAGCTCTCCAAGGACACCCAGACCCTCCTAGGCCCAACAACTGCAAACCACAATCTTGGGGACAGGGGGGCAAGCTTGGGCAAATTCCATCCTTGCCTGGGTTCTGCTTGGGGAATTGATGCTGATATCAAAGTGGGAAGAACTAGTGAGCTGTCATTGTCCATTTTGGAATCCACTGAAGCCCAGAGTGTACATCTGAAGGTCTTTCAAATAAATCCCACTTTTTCCTTTATTCCTGTCTGGTCTCTGTTTCTAAGTAGCCATTTAAGGCATCACTGTGAACCTGGCACAAAGACACAGATTGCCAGAATCTCTCAGCAAAGGCTCACATGAAATGGATGAAGCGCTTTAAATTTAATCCTGAAATCGCAGAACTGAGGGGAACCACTTCTGGCTCCAGGTGGAAGGCAGGGCTGCTGTTGAGTGTTTGGGTTCCCTTGTGCTTCCCTCTCCCACTTCTGCTGGTGAGGACCCAAGGGCAAGGTTGGCAGCCTGGCACAGGACAGCTGTATGAACATTAAGGATAGAAAATGTGTCCACACATGGTGCCATTGAGAGAGAAGAAGCCCCGGAGGAGGTGTTGGAGGGAAGGCCAGGGGCAGTAACACCTCCTGGTTACAGCTGAGCTGGGGACACCTCTGGGACCCTCTGCTGTGTGCACAGCAGCACTTACAATTCTCCTTCTGGTATTTGGGGGTGTAGGGAGCCCTCTGCAAACCTGGTGGGTAAAACTGTTAAAGCTGCGGAGTAACTGTAGGTATTTGCTGTTTTTTGGCTTCCTTCTCTGTCTGCTGTGAGCACAGCAGGCGAGGGGCTGCCTCTCCCTTCCTCACTCCTGGCTGCAGGGCAGTCAGAGCCACTGGGACAGCCTCCAGAGAGGGGGAAGCCCTTTTCTGCCTCTTTTCTACCATTTCAGCTTTCAAAAAGTGCTTGTTCAGGAGCAGGACTATAGTTATTTGCCAAAAAAAAAAGAGTTAATTTTTGGAAATCTTTCAAGATTTTCTCAAAAGAGCCAGGAGAGATGGCTAAGTGTCAGGAGATTGTGCCCAGCTGTTGGTGGGATGCAGCACAGAGATGCTGAGGTGATGATGCTTTGCAGGTGGAGTGCACTGATATGTTCTGGAAGAGGTATGTCAATGCAAAGGGAATTTGAACCTTAATCAGGTGAAGTCTACAGAAGTGTCTCCAGCTCCATAGAGGAGCAGTGCTGAAACTTGAGAAAGAGAGAGCACAGTTTATAGAAGTGCATAAACTGTGGAAGAACACAGCGTAGCAATTTTTATTTAATTGACCCCTCTGTACCTTGGTTTTCTACTCTTTACAAATCCTCCCCTTCCAGTTTAAACACTGATATCCAGCTGAGCCAGAGGTTCAGTAGGGGAGTGAATATTGTGAGTACCGTGGGACTAACACTGCTCCATATATTGTTGTTATAAAGCTTTAAATGATAAATCATGGCAATGATAAAGACTGTAAAAAGCCATATAATAAGCACAGCTTTCAATTATTTACCATACTACAAAAAACCATTTTAAAATGTCACTGGAACCAGCTATAAAACTTTGTGGTACCAATTTAATGGTGTGATAAAATCCGTAATATATATTTTGGGTCGTAGAGAGAGAACTGAAGAGAGACAGATTTTGTGCAGGATATTTTTTAATGTCTGCTGGCCTTGGACTTGTAAATCTTGTACTGAGTTATGAAAATCAGGACTTCAGCAGAGTGTTAACACTTTTTTTATGTGACAAAGGCAGTTATAGCAGACACTGTGTGGCTCTGAATGAGGAGTCAGACTATCACTGCAAAATGAACCTGCTGTTGTTGCAACTACAAAAATATAATCTTCAAAGTCAGAACTCATTCCTGGGTTTGATGATGTCTACTTACATCAGAGAGTGGTGGTTGCTGTGGGGTGAGGCAAAGCTTCTTTTGTCTAAAGCCTTGGCAGTGACACTGACTTTCAGCCTGTGACTCAGAACAGAGCAAACACATCCTACTGGCTGCAGACTGTCTGCTCCTGTTTTCCAGACCCCGCCATGGCTTCCTGAAAGTCTGGCACTAGGTTGTATCTCCTGAAAGGTAGCTGCTGGTTCCAGCATCTCTTTCTACCAATGAGCCCTTCTCCAGGATCTGGGTGCCCCTGGGGGCCTGTGGGGTTGATGGGGGGCAAGGAGAGCTCAGAGCTGTCCTGGTGCTCCTGTGCTGTGCCAAGCTGGGGGAAGAATTGAATAGGTCCCACCCCAGCTCTGGCCACAGACCTGGTCTGGGGAGGCTTTCCCAGCAGCTGGAGTCTGTTGGAGCTGACCTGCAGTGTGATAGTACAGCAAGAGAGTGTGACTCCTCCCCGAGTGGAGAATTTCACATTTAGTTCATAATCACATAAAAATCTGTTCTGAAATGTGCTTAGTAGTGGCCAAGAATTTATGTCCTGTCCACTTCCCAGGACAATGGAGCACAGATCTATCTCTCAGGTAACAAATGAGTGTATGGCAAGATGATAGAGGATTTCTTCATTCTCATCCCGTTGGTCTGCAGCTTGGATGATGCCTTGTAATATATAGTCACAATACAACTTTGCAAATAACTCATGCTAGCTGTGGTTGTGCCTCGAGATGCTGTGTAATTTAAAGGATAATTAGGGCTCAAATTCCAGCAGAAGATAAATGTTGCAATAATGTCACCTTGTACCTGTAGAGCAGCTTTCATCTTGGAGGCATCCTGCTTGCTTAGGGAACGGTGCTCCCAAACAAATGTGACTCTTGTCCTGCTGGGAGCAGGCAGCCAGGCTCCCAGGTGCACAGCTATCTTTTCTTCCTGTAAGTGGAAGATTTAATAGTACTGCTGGGGACTAATCGCTACTTCCTCATGTAAATATTTTGTTTAATTAGTTTTGATAAATATTTAAAGCAGACAGAGTTGTTAACCTTCATAATAAAATATCTATGTGTTTGCTTTTTATCAAAATGATACTTTTTTCATGCTACCTATTAAAAAAATATTTAATGAGTGAGAGCATAGTCCATTGACTTCTGCTGAATCCTGTGCTCTCACTCAGCTGGAAAAGGATTTGTCTCAGGTAATTTTCCCTAAGCAGGATTCCCTTTGTAACTGAAGAAGAAGTAGGCAGTTGTGGGGTGCTTTTCCTCAGGTAGGCATTTGACACAGATCAGAGAGGATTGGAAATGCAGCAGTGTCACTCAATTGGCCACAAACACATTTAGTACAAAATTAGGTGAGAAACTCTGCAATGAATCCCATAGTATAATCCTACTTGGTACTTCAAAGTTATCAAAATACTTATATTTTGAAGATGAATGCACTACTACTGGGATTATGAATGCTGTGAACACTTTAAATACAGTGACCTTTACTCCTGTGAGCAGTTCTGCAGTAGTAAATATAATTTCATACCCCCCTTATTCATTTGTTTTTGTACACATGAGGTCTCTGTGGTTCCAAAGGCATGTTTCACATATGTCAGGATAGAAGGATTGATATTTGTTTGTGTCTAGCTGTATTTCTTACACTACATTCATTCTTAGAGGTCAAGGTCAGCACTCCAGGACACACAAAAATACTGTAGGGTTTTTTCATCCAGTTACCATATAGGAAATGGAGAACTCCCTGGTTGCATTTTGCTCCTATGTCTCAGGAATGGTAGAAAAGACAGTGGCAAACCAGAGGGATGTGGAGTTTTAGCTGGGGTCTGGTGAGAGCTCCCAGCAGGATTTCATTCCTGTTCCTGGCCGTGGAGTGGGAACCTCCCCAGCCTCTGCCCTTCACGTCCTGCCTGCTGCTTGGAAATGTTCCTGTCCACATCCACACCTGCTCTGAGTGGCTGAGGAGAAGGACTGCCAAGTGGATTTTTATTTCAAACTTTTGAAGTGTCCCTTCCTGGGCACATTTCAGAGCAGACAACAGTGCAGAGGAATTTCAGAGCTGTGATGCTGATGAAATAGGCAGCAGGGCAGTGGATGAAAATGGGTCTCCAGGCTGCTGTTCCCCAAGAAGGGAGCCTTCCCTGCCCCTTGGCAATCAGCCATTTCATTAGTGCCATTTAAATGTCTGCTAAACACTCCACCCTTACCTGTGCAAGATCCTCCTTTGAAGGCCCTGCTTCCTACATGATGAATTATAAAATTAATTTGTAATATATTTATCAGTTAGTTTGCTTGTCTGTCCTGAAAAGGGGAAAATGCTGCAGAGACCTCTCTTCTTTATCACTGGTGCAAAAGCAGCTTCTTGCTGATTTCTTTGTGACACTTTAGCTTTTTAAGGTGATGGGACATTTAATGTAAGAGATATTTATGAAAAAAATCGGCTTTTTTTATTTATAGATCTACAACTCAATAAAAGAATGGATTTTCTAGGGCAGGCAAAAGATACTAAAGGCTTCTGGACTATGGAGGTTCCAGATACCGTAAGTCATGGTTAGCACTTACTTTTATTGCTTCTGTGGCACTACTTGAGGTGCATTTGTCAGGATAGCTGCCCTGAATTCAGTGAGAGCACTAGGAGCTCCCAGTCACTCCACCAAGCAAGTTACCCTGGTGTCAGTGTAACCAAAATGTGTGGAGTTCCATGCCTGGAGTACCAGCATTGAGGACAGATATCAAAAGCATCCAGATCTTGTTAGAAGAGTTATTACAAAATATTGATAATGAGTCCTATTTCCCTCAAGGTAATTGTTTTTAGACAACCCTTTGTCCTGTCTAGAAGTAACCTTGATTTTTGAAAGATTTTTGTTTTGCCAGTTTTTTTGCTCAGAAAAATCAGGACAAAACTATAAACACCACCCACTCAAACACCTCTTGGACGAGCTAACATGTGTCCATGTTAACCTGATCCAACATCCTTTGTGCAAAACCTGTTCTTGCACAGGTTGCAGTTCACATCATCAGGAACTGCTGTGTGAAGCTTTGTACACAGAAATAAATATCAGCTCTAGCTTTCAATTCTTCCTTCAGCTCTTTGGCAATATTAAGAGTTAGGAAATCAGTTTTGTTATTCAATAAACCTTCATTTAAATCAGGCATTTTCTTTGCTACTATGCATTTCTGAAAGCTGGAGAAAACCTCCACCAGAGATGCAAGAAGATTCTAGGAATGGAACTGCCAAAGAGGAGAAAAAGGCTGCCCCTCTGTGGCATCATGAAAATTTGATAAGATTTTCCTGTTGGAAACTCTGCATTTGTCATTTGCAGTAAATTATAATAACCTCCTTCTTTATCCATCACAAGCAAGAATGGATTTGCTCTTGGCCACAAGTCCTGGCTCAGGAAGTGACCTTCTTAATTTATTCATCATGGGGTATGCAGAATACATACTGTATGAGCTGAAATGACCAGAATAAGTCCTTCCCACCCCAAGAGAAATGTGTGTGCTCCATATTGCAGGAGGAAAATGCAGGCACCTTCCAGAACCAATGGATACACAGCTTTCGAGTCCAAGTCCTTATATAATATTAAAAAGTGCCCAATTAACTGTTTCCCATTTAAATTACTGCTAGAGAGAGCAACATTAATATTGTATGTACTTTTTATATCTTTTATTTCTCTGTTACCTAAACAGTGGATTGAAAAGTATAGAATAACAGATTACAGAACCTGAGTTTTGTATAAAAATGCAGCAAGTGCTTTGTTATACAGTGGGGAACCACAGCAGCTCAGGCAGGCAGGAAAAGGCTCTGAAGGTGAAAATACAATGGAGTTGTTTTCACTTTTCATCTTTAACCTTGGCAGGAGGTGTTGGCTTTGGAATCTTTTGAAGCACTGTGGGACAGACCTCATTAATTCTAGCCCCTTAATTTTCAGAATACCAAGGAAGTAGAATGAAAAAGTAAAATGAGCACAAAAGAAACTTAAAAGGGGCTTATAAACAGATTACAAGCCAATTTCATCTTCAGAAGAGCACCTCTAATGTGTCTACACTGGAAGCTGAAGAGCTTGATTAATGAATGTAAAACCATTTCTAGATGAGCATTTATTTTAAACGCTTCAGGCTTAATTCTTATTTATATAAAGCCAATTTAGGACACTTTGCAGGTCATTTGTGTCCAAGTCTTTAGACCAGAGGAAGCCTAAGAGAAAAGTCTTTGAATAGGGAATAAAAAGATCTATATTTTAAATCATAAATGACTGTATTTCTGATGTGTGCTCAGTGTCAAAATGGAATTGTGTGCATGCCAAAAAGTGAGTTGTGATTTCAAGGATGATGGTAGAAAAATCAAAGAGTTAAGAAAATTTTTCCTCCTTTCAGAAGTAAGTGGTTGGGAACAATATAAATAATAAAAAAAATACTAAAATATGAGAATAAGGAAATGTGCTTTGCCTGTCTCAGTTCACACCCTGGTTTGAGCCCTGTTTTGATGGTGTTGTGGTTCAGGATTTAGGCTGGAATATGAGTGGAACAGGCTTTGTACTGGATGGGCTGGAACATGTAGCACAGGGGAGCTCTTCCACCAGGAATGGTATCCATCAGATAAGGACCAGCTGAGAAGAGGGCTGGGATTCTCCTGCTCCCAAGCCTCCAGCACTGGTTTGAGTGAAGAGAGCAGGAGGAAACAAGTGAGGAGGAAGACAAATACATGGCTAAATTTTAGTACTTGCAACACCACTGACTGTATCTGAGAGAAAGAACTGGGGGAATATTAACCTTTCTCTGTACACTCCCAGTACCTGAAGTATGACTTTTTCTGGCAGATCAAAGGTGAAGCTTGGATGCAGCTCAGGTGCAATTTTTTAATGTGAATCCGTAAAAGTTTTGAATATCCACATTCTAATTTTGACCTGGCTGCTTGTGGAGTATGCTTATTCCTGCCTGTGTGCTACATTATTCCTAAGAAGTCAAACAATCCAAATAAATACAACTAAACTCCTCCCCTGCAGGAGTGCATGTTATATTGTGCAGAACTCCATGTGCCAGCTGGTACCATGGGGCCAGGGGCTACAGGATTTCTTTTAGGGCAGTTACACACTTCTGACTTTCACTCTTCAAATCCCCTTGAAGGTCAAAGCTGGGGAATCTGAGCACATGTGAAATCTGAGGTGCTGGTCGTAGTAATGTTAAACATATTCTGAAGTAGGACATGTGCTCCCTATTTTTAGCTGAGTGGCAGAGTTAATGCACTGGTTAGAACCTGAATAAAACATGAGCCTTGTACTATGAGAACAATAATTTAGCTATAATCTGATGCATGAAGTAATGAGTGGTAATTTCCTCTGGAGATGCAGTAAGTCACCGTGTACCTTAGTAAACAAGTGTGAATAGTTTGGCAAGCACATGGTGACCATAATGGACTCATTTAGGCTCTTGTTGGAATGACAAAGAAGGATTGCAGGGCTACACTTGTCCCAGTGTCTTGCAGAAGATTTGCAGCTGGAAAGGGATGAAGCATCCATCAGTAAATAAAATGTGCTTATTTCAGAGAAGTAATTGAGAATATTTATTTGTATCTTTATGGAAGGATTGTTCTTGGGAGACAACACTGTTGTGTTTGTAACAGATTCTGGTTCTACTAAAAACTCCTTGATTGCATAAATTTTGTTTCACCTCAATAGAAATAGCAACTTGCCTGTACTCATTTCTTGTGGGCTGTCCTGGCAAAAGAAAATGTAAAGGCAAACAAAATTACACAATGGCATAGCTGCAAGACAGGCATTGAAAGGAGAGCAGTGATAAGCACCCTGCCTTTAGCTGGTTAAACTCTAATCTTGGGGGAAGGATCCCCCTAAATCCACACTGCCTCACAATCTACCCTAACACTTCTTATTAACATTTCTTACGATTAATAAAGGAATTAGCAGTTAGAATTTTGGGGAGGTGTACAATATATCCACATATACCCATATAGAACCCTAAACACAAGTCTTACAGCCACAGTTGCTTTATATGCAAACGACTTGCACAAGCTTCTCTCTAAACCAGACCTTTGAATAAATTCAGTGTCTGTGGTGGGCTTGCTCTAAGGTGAACTCTTTTGAAACTCAAGTTTTTCATTCCTGCCAAATTCCCAAGACATTTGGAGAGCTCACTTTGTTTTCAGGCATCAGTGTACACGGCACTGGTGGAAGTCTCTGCCAGCTCCCAATTGTCCCAAAGAGACAGAGAAAGGAGAGCCTGAAGATCCAAAGAGAAATTAATCTGTGCAGTTAGGTCAATACCTGCAGTGGTTGCTAAGATCTGCCTGGGTGTAAGCACTGAGCTCAGCTTCTTTCATGGCTCATTTATTGTGGCAATGATCAAGTAAAGGTGAGGTGAAAACATCCTTTGCTGGGAGTGCAGAAAACAAGGTACCACTCCACTTGTCTGAACTCTTGGGCAAGAGAGAAAAAGTCCAGATTTCTCCCTAGCTGTAGAGGTTCAGTCAGGTCTATTGCTTCTGTCTTTACACTGCAAACTGTCAAATATTTTTACTTACATGTGCATCATTGCTCTTAAACTTGTTATAAGATGATAGAAATATGACAGGGTTTGAGCTGAGTTTGACTGAAATTAACTTCAAAGTATTTTGATCGATTTAAATAAATAGAAGTAACATGACATATTTACTCAATTCCATAAAAAAAACCAAACGGTTTTGTTTCTGCTTTTTAATAGAATAATATAAAAGAAGGAAAATTCTAAATTTGTTAAAACAGAAGTTAGAAGTTAATTTGTTTTCAACATCCTTTCAATGAACAGTCTTTTGTCAATGGCAAAGGGATAGTGTGATATGTCATAAAAAGTAATACTGGATTTGATTAATTGGCTTGTGTAACATGTCAGAACCTGTGGTCTGTGATGTACATGAAGCTTTAATTGTGAGTTTTGTTGCTTGCATTACCCTATTTTCCATGTTATTGGAATTTCTACAAGGGTTCTCGAAGGCTGTGCCAGGGGGAGCTATGAATTTCAGATAACAGAAAGCAAGGATGAAATTCAAGCAACGAAGGAAACACTGGCAGCTTGGTCTTACTGATGATCTTAAATAAACATAGACTAAAATTTGGTAAAGGGAGGTTTATTCAAAGATGTGGTTCTCTTCCTCTTTGCAGGAAAAGCACAAACCAGAATCTGAGCAAGGGGGTCCCACTGAAGTGCCCAGAAAGGTCCTGGCAGAGGAGTTCTGCTGTTGTGTGTGCATCTCTGTCTGAGTGGTTTTAAAGAGAGCTCAGGCTGTGTCCTCTCTGGGTTTTGAGGTTCTGTGCAGAGCCCAGCTCAGAGACCTTGGAGCCTCAGCAGAGCCTGCTTTCATCTCATGAAGCCCATGCCCACCTCCAGGGTGGTGATGGACTCCCCTGGTGCTCCCCAGGGCTTTAGGGCCCCCATGGGGCTGCCTGTATCCTTCAGGCTGCTGTTGGATATTTCAGGTCACCCTGCTGGAGTTTTAGCTGCTCTTCTTTACACTGAAGAGGGTCCACAGGCTTGGGTCCATACATCTCTCAGGACTGGAGCTAAATGACTTCATCATGACTTAAGAGAAGTCAGAATCTCATTTTTTAATAGACTGGATTCAAATCTGATCTTAGGCTGGGGATGCTGGATGCTGCAATATGAGGGGATGTCTTGCTCTGTATTTATTTTAAGAGTAAGATTTTAGTTTTCTAATAGAATAGGCTTCCATAGGCAATGAAATTATTTTAGTCCTCTCTTTCTGAGCTATTCTAGTCTCCTCAAAATGTATCTTCCTCTTTCTTTTCCTTTTTTTTTCCTTCAGGATGGAGGTAAAAATGTGTTTCAAAATGTACTGTCCTCATGTTTTTACCAAACTCAAAATTAAGGGGAAAAAACTTGAGTGAAATATTTTTGTTTGGTTCAAAGTGGGATAGGAAGGGCCAAGGGCTGTCTGGACCAGATGTAGAATAGATTTTATAGAGGTGAAAATGTGAAACCAAAGTTTGGTACTTTGGTACTTTCTGCTCTCCACAGCTATGATGAGAGAAACCTCATTTTGAGAACTCATTTGAAGAGGCTGATTACTTCCAAAGCCTTGGCTCCTCTATGAATTCATTAAGCGATACTTTGCCAATTTGAAAAGTTCAGGAAAATGACTACTAATCAACAAAGTTGTTGAATTATTCAGTTATCTCTAGTGATGAGGGCTGTGCTCCCCATGTGCTGGAAGAAGCCCCTGGGGAGTGGGGGAACTCACAGAACCCAGGAAACAAGGAAGGGCCATTTCCTTCTTGGTTTAAGCTCTGAAATGAGGTGTGACCTCAGAAAAGGAAGCACCTGTCCAAAACTCAAATTGGGAATAAAGCCCACTGCTGATTTGGTCTACGTTCAGTTGCAGCCCCCCAGTTTATTCCTTTGGAGCTGCCTTTGCCTTCTCTTTTATTTTTTATGGTTTTTTAAGTGCCAAAGCACAAGAACTCTTCCTCTGACCTTCCAGCATCTCATTTCCCAGAATACAGCTCCTTGTCTTTGACAACTACAGCATGTTCATCTCACAGAAATCAAGCAGAGCAAAAGTGTATCAGCTTTAAAATACTTGTATGGAAAGAACAAAATCTTATCTGTAAGACTCCTGCAGTTTTTATGTGTAGTTTTAGCTCTTTATTAAAGAGGTTTTATTCACATAGTGCCACCATCAAACTCTAGTCAAGAAATTTGAAGAGGAAAAATATTGTAGGTAAGGAAATATCAGAGCTGTGTCACAAGAGGAGCTGCTTTCACTGCAGTGTTATGCTTCAAAATTCCAAATGTGCTAGGTCAGAAGACACAGCTTGGCAAAGTTCAGCTGTTCTTGTCCCAGAACTGCTGGATAGATGTGCCTCTGTGAGATTTGGTGGTAGCTGCAAGAAAGAACCTCCTGCCAAAGCCCCTGGGAGATGAGAAGAGTAAAGCCTTGCTCCCATCTGAGAGGCAGATCTGCCCAGGAGGTGCTGGATGACAGAGGGACAGGGCAAGCCCTGAGCCTGCACAGGATGAGATGGGGCTCTAGTGCAAGAAGAAAAGATGTAAAGGAATACACAGGCAGAAGATCTGGGAAGAGGGAGAGAAGGAAGTGTTTAGAAACCAAGAACATTTTGTTAAGTAATATGGAAATGCCAGAAACAGCAATCAGGGAAAGGAGAATAACCTAGCCAGAGGGTTTCAGGGTTTGTTCAATACACAGAGACCTGTGATCAATATACAGACCTGTGCTGAGGTGTGAAAGAACAGAAAATGACCAAGGGAAACAGTTTGTGGCCTAACTTCCTGGTGAACTACATAGAGATCATCTGCAAGTACAGCTCAGTGTGGGATAAGGCACACTTCTTTTTCATTACATCCCCATAACAAATTTTAAGCAGCTCTAGTAGGTGTCAGATGAACAGCTGTTAAAGTAAGCTCTGCTTTGTGTCAGATCCCCACTCACAAACAGATTTGGTCCAGGAGGAGATAAGTGCTCTGAAGTTCATACCTTGTATTACCAGGGTGGAATGATACCTGGATAAGTGTTTTGCAGTGCTCATGTAACTACATCTCACCTGTACCACATTCACTCTGTTCTTTTTTGCTGCAAGACAGCAATGATGCAGATTAGACTGTTTTTACAGTGCTCACAGTAATAAATGGGAGTTCTTTGACCATGCAAAGGTAGTGAAATATAATTTATCCCTAGGGCAACTCTACATGTTCCCTGGAGTTACAGAGAGGAGAAGCTGGTGTGCAGTATTGATAATGGAAGCAATTAGTACAGAAGCACAAGTGTTTGTAGCAAAATTCACAGCTGCTCATTTCAAACTGTTTTGCAACTTAAATTGTACCAATTTAATTACATGGCAGAAATTAAGTTATGATACTGTCATTTGAGATTCTGGCTTTCACAGTGTTACAGGACCAAACACCACCTCCTGAGAACTCCATTAACATTAGAGCTGAGAACTTTCAGCATCTTCTAGGAGCACCTCAGCTTCTTATAGAATGTGCTTGTTGAAAGCAATGCTAATGTAATGTAATGCTAAAACTTGATGTAAAATCATTTTTGAATCTGTCTAGTTTTATATGTTTCAAGCAAAAAAGTTGGTGTGATTTCCTCTCTCAATTGCACTGTCCACACACTATGACCCAAACAGAACCTTTTAGGATTCCCTATTTACCCTCTGCTATCTTCTGTATCCAGCTGCTCTGTGTGCCACTTAAGAACATGTAAATCTGAATGGAGGTCAAGAGTTGAGAGAGATTAAAGAATTAATCCACTAAACTAAGGAAAAGGCTATTTTCCTTAGAGTAGAACAGTTTCACTGGAAAAGATACCTTTGCTTTATAAGATCTACACAATCCTAGAAAAAGTTGGGAAGAGCTGAAGAAACATCTGTCTCTTGCTGATGTCCAGATCACTTCAGGGCCATCTCAGGGGTCAGCATGTCTTTCCTAAGAGAGGCACTCTGAATGTTCCTCCCTGCTGCAGTTAATAGGGTGCATGTTAGATTTAATTAGTGTCCTGCTTAAGTGAGAAATGTTCCTGAGCAGACTTAGAGAGACAGTTCAGTTTCCTAGAATGGCGTGGGGTGAGATTTCCTCTGGGACTGAGCAAATTAGCTGTGTGCTATCAAAGCCTGTGGAGCTGAGCCAAATTTCTGCAGCTGAGCTTTCTGTGGACCATTCTTTGTGAATTCTGAGCTGAACAGTGATGTCATTTGTAATTCCTCCTTGTTCCACCCAAAGCAAGAATGCATCTCTTGGCTTGTGTTCTGGACCTGTTTCTATCTGCCTTGGCACTGAGTCTCCAGCCCTGTTGGGATGCAGGTCAGCACAATGCTCTCGACCCCACTGCTCCTGAAGGGCCTGCTGGGACCTCTTACCATTCCCCTGGGGTGGGACCAGTGACCTGAGCTGAGAAGAGCACCAGAACAGCTGCCTCTGCACCTTGGTGCCTGTTCCTGAGGCAGGGATCCTCTTAGTGGGAATCAGATGGAGCTGGCTGGGCAGGGTTGGATGCACAGTGAGTCAGTGCCAGGAGAGGTTTCCCTCCTGGGAGGTACTTGCACACAGCTGATGGATTTGCTCGTGCAGCATGGCAGGGACATGGGCTTCTGAGAGGTGAAGGCAATGAGACTCTCCAGCTTTTCTTGCCTTTTTCTCTTCCATGGGAACAATGAATTAAAGCCTCTATAGAGTACAGTTAGGAAGAGCTCATGCCCTGCATCCAAACAGCAGCACCTGCCTCACTTTGTGTATGAAAACATAGAGATTCAAGAGAGTTCCAACAACTTAAGTCACTTATCCTATTTCTCTACACTGGAGAGAACTCCTTATCCTTTTTTCCTTTGTCCTTTCCAGAGTCTATTGTCAGGGAGGTTTATTTAGCAAAACCATTGACAATTATGCATATCTATTAACTGCCACATCATGTTAAGTCTCAGCTGGTCTGTTTTCCTCTGTCAAACTTAATTACAGTCCGGGAGACAATGTAACATGATACAAGCGACGAAAAATGACAGAACATGTCAAAACAAAATGTGTCAGCCTGGAATATCCAGAAGGCAGTTCCCGAAGCAAAGTGATCCCACTCATCCCCCAGCTCCTCTCTCAGCTTCCTCTCCTACACAGATGAGTTCACAGTCCTCAGCTTGACTCACAACGTCTGAAAGATGAAATTGTTTTGTTTCCTGATTGCCTGTCAAATCAGAAGTCACATCTTGTGTACCACTTACTAAATGTCCTTTTTTTTGTATCTTATTGTTCTGTAGGGCAATTCCTTGCCTGTAGGGCAAGCCCCTCCATCTGGCCTTGTTTCTGGCTCCTCATTCTTTGAAGTGAACCAGGTTAACCTTTCTTTTCATTGCAATCCATTAATTCCCTGTACTTTATGTTCTCACTGTCTTAAAAACTGCTTAAGTCTTAACATTTTCTATGGTTATGCACTATTGACCTATTCTGGGTATATAATTTTATATGTTTTTCTTTGTATTCTATCTTAATCTCACTCCCATAGAACATAAGTGTTCACAGCATTGTCCATGGTCTCCTGTGTATCTTCTCTTTCATTAATTCCATTTCGTTTCTCCTTCACAACTCTCCAACTGTTGATCAAACATCATTTTTCTTATTGTGAACTTTCAGGAATTAATTTCTCTGTCTCTCTCCCAGAAGATTGAAGAAATCCATTAAGGTCTTGAAGTCAATGTAAGTCACTTTTATTTTCCTGAAACAAAGGGAGAAAAGACTGTGAATGAAATAAACCAGTGTGCTCATATTATTTTGCAGTGCACGTATAGGGGGTGAGTTTCAGCATAATCAAAAACTCATGAACTCTGTATGATGATCTGGAGAATCTTCTTTTTAGTACTTTGAAATCCTTCCTGTGGTGTCGTGTCTCTAATTCTAGTGTAAATCTAATTTTGAAATGGGCCCTGCCTTAAGCATGGGATTGGGCCAGATGTCCTCCAAAGGTCTCAGCCTGAAGCATTTAATGATTCTTATGTTGGTTTTAAAACATTCTACAGCATATTAATGCAAAATATTTTTGTGCCCATCGCAGACCTGCTGATCCCAAAGTTGCTGCTTTGGCAGCTGCTCAGCTCAGAGGTTTCAGAGCATGTTTTGGGTTATGGCATTAGGGCTTGACATCTGCATCACCTCAGGTTAATATGAGTGAACAAACACTAAAAAAGCAATGGTTTACTTCCTCACTGGGAGCAACAGTTTGTGAGATTATCTCAAAGAGAGACAGCAAATACAGGAGAGAAAATGGTCTGTTGTGCATCTGGGATGCTTTCTCTGCAAAGTTTGGTATTAATGCTTCATTTTCAGAGCTCATGTGGAGTATGAGGAAGGAAATATCAACTGCATTCCTTTCTTGAAAGAATAGATATGTTTTCAGGGGAATATACTGTGCAGTTGTATGAATCTGTGAGCATCCAGACACTGCAGAGGTCAAAGCACCCTGTGCAGTCAGCTCAGCTACACCATAAAAATGGTTTCTCTGTCATTTTTGTGTTCCCCAGACTGACTTAAATCCTTTTCCTGTTGCATTTTCTCTCCTCCTCTCTCCACTTTTCATTTAGTCTAAAATATTTTGTCAGACCTAGAAACGGTAAAAATGTAGTGAGCATGTGGATTCATAAATCTGATTTCTGTAACCAATGGAAAGGAATGAATTATAATGTATAAGTAATTTTATACATTTGGATAATGTCTAGAGAATGAATACCACTATGGGACTCTGGGTAGTGAAATCATGGTTATTTCTAAGCACTGTCCTCTTCCTTTTCAGTCTCCCAGTATTTGCTGGGGTTCTTCCCTATGCCCCTCTTTGATCAAGAAGATGTGTACATGTACAGACAGTGCCCCTGACCACCTCACGTGAAACAACAATCATAAATCCAAAAGTTTTTTGAGTTAATTTTCTTTTGCAGAGTAAAAGAATACAGACTAAGTATGTTCACCATTTTCGCTGATTTTTAATGAAAGAGCATTACTGATGCTAACAAAATTTTGGTGGCATTTCATTAAGAGAAGTAGAAATTTGATATTTAATATTCTTGATGGAGATAAGAAATTAACAACGTTATCCACCTGTTGGTGGGTTAGGACCAGGCAGTCAGGTGGTGCTGTCACATCAGAGGAAACAGAGATGATAAACTGAAAAGGTCTGATGATTTCAAAGACAGTGAAAGCTTTAAAATCATAACAAGGTGCAATTCACTGTAAGCACGTGAGTGCCTCATCCTTGGTCTCAGCTGTTTTCTTTTGTGAATGATTTTCCTGTCCAGGGAATTCTGGTTCTTTTTCCAAAGGTCCAGTTCCCCCTTCCAAAGGTCCAGCCCAATTTTCCACTGGTCTAGATTCTCTCCCAGACCTCCTCTTCATCCATTAGTGGTCTTGACATTTTTCCAACGGGAATGGTGTGTGATTTTTTCTTTTCCTATAGAGTGATATTCTCTTCCCAGGCAACCTTGCTCTTGTCTTGGAAGGCTGTGATCATATCCCTGTTTTTTTCCCATAATGACTTGATATTTTCTTTCCTGATGTCTTTCCATTTCCTAAGGCTCTGTTTTTCTTCCAAAAACGTTCTTGCCTTCTCTTTTAAGTCTGTGATTATCTGGCTTGTCATATTCCTGAAATAAACCATTAGCTTGCAGCTGAAGCAGAGAGATGATCTAAGAAATTGGGAAACCCTGAAGTATCACCTTGAAAGTGCCATTACCACAGGCCAGTTTGTGATGTGAAGAAAGAGCCTAAAATGACAGTTATGAAACCCCTTAAAAACAGAGCCATAATCCCATCAATGGCATTGCAGCATGGAAAAGAATTAAATAAATCTATTATCAAATTTATTTTTATTGCAACCCCTATATGAATCCATGAGAAATATAGTGCTAGTTTTTAATTGATGAGATCTAATAAGGACTGTAAAAATATAAAGTAGGCAAAGTAATCATTGGAATTGTATATTCATCTTATGTCCTTTGAAAAAGTACCTACTACGAATTTAAAGCTTAATTTTTCTCAAGGTAGGAAAAAATAGAATGTTGAAGGACAGCTTTGATGTGAGTTTTCCACAGTGCCCTGCTATTAGTCCTACATCAAGTCTTAGAGTGAGATGTAATGATAGCTCTCTTTAGTGACAGAAAATAGTCAGCTTTTTCAGTGGGTTTGTTGTCATGGTTGCCTCCATGATGTGAAGCACAGAACTTATAAAGGGAAGCAGAAGTACTTCAAGGCAGAGTTCCATGGTGTCAGTATTGATGCATCAACCTCTATGTAAAGAACAGACTTTTGCTTAAATAGGACTTAGGGCTTGATGTAAGAATTGCTAGATGAAATTTTTATAGCTTATCATAAATGGGCCTGATTAGAGAATGGTGGTGTTTGTACCCTTCAAATGTGTGGGTATCCACAGCTGGGATGGTGTCTGATGAAAATGAAACCCACTTGCAACAAACAAACCAACCTGCCAGGATGCCTCAGACATTTCTGTTCCACAAGCTGTCAGTAACGAGCCTGAGAAACTGTTCTTTGATTTGCATTCACTTCCCATGCACTGCGAGATGGAGCTGAGCTTATAAACAATTTTAGAAGTGGTGGAAAGAGAAAAGAAAACAAAGGAAACCAAGCCAGGTCTTTGAGAGGTGCAGGCTGCAAAAATTAGAAAGTAGATACTGTCCTTCAGAAGTGCACTTTGTCTTGGCTCTGTGTTTTCAGGTTTTGCTCTCCTGATTTAGATTCCCCTTTTCCATGAGTCATACCAGCAGATTCTTTTCTAAGAATACTTGGAGTCCCTGTGACTAAAAGGTCAATAATAGAGAAAAATCACTCCTGTTTGTTTTGCTTTTAGCATGCCTTGGAACCCCTGAAAAGTTGAAGCAGCACATCAGTAAGTCTCTTCCTGTCCCCTTCTCTTTTCTTTACCTTCATGTACATCCCAATTTTATTCTTATCTTACACAGCATCTCTCTATATGTTGCATGAGGTCTCATTAGGTTTTTTTTTTTCCCTTTTTAATATGAACAGGGTTGTCCAAACTCTTAATCCAAACTCATTCTTGTGCTCCTTCGCAGCCAGTTCTGTGCATCCTGTACTGTACTGACAGCACTAATGAACTTCTGGGTCATCACCTGTAGTGATGCCTCATCTCTGGCTGGTGAGGGCAGTGTGAGATCACTGCTTGTGCCTGTGGTGACTTTCTGCACGGGACATAGGTGCAGGAGTAGGAAAGGAGCTGGGAAAATCAGTGGTTTCTTCTTGCAACTATTTCTGTTGGTGCGGGCAGTGCTACAGAACAGCCTGTGTGGCCTGACTGTTTTAGGCTGGTCATGTGGGCACTTTTCATCCTCACTGAAATGAGCCTTGACATCTAGATGCAGATTTTCCAGGGAGCTGGAACTGAGATGTTGACAGAGAGGATTTCCCTGTATAATGCAGCAATACTAAAGAAGAGACACACAACCCACAAACTCAAATGATTGCCCTGTCTTTAGGACCTGCAGGCAGCTGCACTGCATGCCAAGGGCACACTTAGAGCAAGCAAAATAAGAAGATTAAATAATAATAAAATTATGTAGGTAATGTTAGTACAAGCTCTTTAATTTGAAGTGTCCAGAAGAAAGGAGGATTTGGGGCCCGTGTGGGATAGGGCAAAACTGTCAAAGTTGCCCTTGGAGGGAAACAGCCAGAGAGGCAGAGAGAATTCAGGAACTGGATGGAGCAAAGCTCCCACTGTCCTCCCTGTGTGACAATGTCCCCTCCTTCTCTAACAGTGTCAGTCAGGCTCTGTCTGTTGGCACAGCCTTTCAAGAGGAGCACAGGCTCCAGGTCTGTGCTCTCTGACTGCTTCTGATCATGGGGCACATGGGGAGCCACTCGTTCAGCTCAGCTCCTGGTTTTAACTTCATTAGTGACACAGACATTTCCTGCTGTTTTTGAATGCCCTGGAGGGTGGGGAGGCTTGCTCTGTTCTTCAGCTTTGTGCTGCACAAATAAGCAGCAGCAGCCCCTAAGTATGGATACTTTGCTTAGGAATTTTTGCTATTTCTTTGTGACAGGGAGATGGAGATAATGGCAGGTTTGCATTTTTGTGGATAAGAAATTAGTCTGGGATGTCTTTGGTATATGAACTTGTTTTGGCCACAAGGATACAGATTTTCCTCTGCCTGCTAATGCAGAATTATGATATTCTGAGGGACAGCAGCCCGAAACACTTAAAGAACCAAATAGCTCTCTGTAGACATCTCAAATTGCACTGTAAAAGTGGCATTACTTGCTCTCCAGGTATCTCTCTAAAACACCATCTCTTTTGCTATTCATCCCCAAAGGGTCATTATCAGTTTTCTAACAATATGTAAAAGCCATCAAGAAAACACAATGTTTATAGGACTACATTAGGGTCTTTATATTAATAAAGCTCTATTGAATATACTTCAGAAAAGAAGGATTTAAATTCCTCCTTGTATCAGATCATCTTCTGCTTCTCTTGCAGTGCTGCTGGGTGGCTCCCAAGCAGGTTCTCCCTGCTCAGGTTGCAGCACATTTCCCCCGTGCCCTGTGTAGTTACTTAAAGCTGTGCAAATGAGTACATAAGTATAATGAAGGTTCAAAAACTTTGTATAAGGAATTAAGGTCAATTATCAGGGTAGGCATTCTGTCATGTAAATATTGGAGAAACTTATGGTCACAGACTAAATGTATTTCAGATTTGACAACACACAGCTGTTGGCAGGGTTTTTTCCTTCCCCCCACGTTTTCTTTCATGGAGCAAGAAGATGCAGAATGGGCAAAGCTTTTGATGGTCAGAAGCTATTCCAGTCCTTTGAAATACACTGTTAATGGATTGAAGCAGAGACTGGTTTCTCAGGCAGTGTTTAAACCCTGAGGCTACACAGCATTCTTCTTTTCTCTGCCGTTAAAGATTTTATGCATTTCACTTTTCCTACACTTTTGTCTTTTCTGTTCAGATTGTTCTTTTCTGTCAAAGCCTCCCTTCATCAAATCCCAGCCCTGTACCTGGTTATCAGCTGCAGTGGTCTGTCTTTGGTCCTGTTACCTGTGCAAAGGGTCTCCACCAAAAGCGATGGCAGAGCTTCACCTGAGAAAAGGAAATGTTATTCTGGAGTGAGTGTAGGAGACTGCACCTCTGTGGGTGTGCTCTGTGTATTGTTTTTATAGTAGTAGTCCCAAGTATCTGTCTGTCAGACAATACTTCAACAGTTAGTAAAACATCTTTGTGAAATCTATGAAAAGTGATCAAAATTCTTACCATGAGCTTGACAATCTAAGATATGTGGGCTGACATGTACCCCCCAAACTAATCATTAAACTCTGTCAAACCTGAAGAGTTCACACACTCTCCTCTTGCTCCTTGGCACTTCTCCTCAGTGAGGATGCAAGTAAGATACAAAAGGTGAACATGTTAAGGTCTCATCAATTCAATAATATTTCCAGTTATTGGAAACAAAAGGAAGCAGCATGGACATTATACAAAGCCTTACAACTCTATTCCATGCCCCTTACATGACATACAGTTTTCTCCCTCTTCCAGCAAGATCCCTGGTAACAAAGGGCTGTAGGTTAGCCAGAGGATCACTGAGCCCTAAAAACACCTTGTGGTCTGTGTTGTGACCAGGCTCAGGCAGGCCAAGCCCTGCCTCACACAGGCAGAGAGAGCCCATGATGTATTGATTCCTACACAAATTTATGGCATCATTCAGAATTTCTAAGCTTTATGCATTTATCTAAGGTGCTGCTGTGCTGGTTCCTGCCCTGTGTGTTTTCTGTCTCAGAGCAGCAGCAGTGTTGCCTCACAGGCCTGCAGTACACCACAAATATTTCATGGCAAAATACTTTGTCTAGGACTTCTCAGCATGGAAACTCAGTGTTCCAAAAGGCTTGGTCATAGCCACATTTTATCAACCAGAATTATAAAATGCTATGTTAAATATTTCAGAAAAAATTAGAAGTTAATTCAGCAGCACTGATCTTTGTTTTGTTTGTGATAAAGGAGATGCTGTCAAAGTGAGTAGGTTAGAAATTAACTTAGTTTGACAAGAGTCTCATTTAGTAGCTCTTTTCTTGAATATTCTGCTCCTATTTCCTTGACTTCTAATTCAAACTAAGCCAAAACACCAAAACCAGTGTCAACAGCTTTCTTTTTGGTTGGGTTTCAAGCAGCCCTTCCCAGAAATGCAAGCTACCTGGTGGTGACACATCAGGAAAAGAGGTTTGCAGGCAGTTGTTCGCCACTTAATTTTCCTTGACTGTTATATAGACTGCTGCCACTTGTCCTCAGATGGAGGCTGATGGCAGCAGGGCCAGCCTGGCAGGCTGTTTTCACATTCAGCTCACACCCAGTCCCTTTGCAGTGACATCCTCTCGGCCCTGGCTCCCTCTTGCCTGGCAGCAGTGGCTCCTGTTGCAGAGGCTGGCTCAGCATGTGAGGCAGAGGGGGTGAAAATCCAGGGAGTGGCACTAGCTGTAGATATTACTTCTGCTTCTTTTAATTCCTCAGTGTCCCCTCTTTTGGAGGAAAGTGAGCAAATACATCACTGCTGGAAACAGAGTGACTCAGCCAGGTTTGCAGGAAGAACCACACTGCCCAGGAGAAGAAATTGCTCTGCTTATGATCAAAGCTACTAAAACTAGCTGGCCTTTTCATAATGTCTCCTAAAATACAGCCATCACACTCTGCAGTGGGAGGGGGAAAAAAGGAAAGGTGCCTGATATAGAAAATGCTGAGAGGACAGATTAAGGTGTTCACGTGGAGGGTACATGACACATTCAGACCCCTGAAGCTCACAGTCACTGGAGACAGGACATAAAAGCTGAGTGGTGTTTGTTATTCCCTCTCATGCTGGCAGTAATTGTGATGGGAATTATCAGTGACACTGAGCTAAACCTCTCTTCCTGCAGTCTTGTAGGCTGTAATCTTGCTCTCTGCTTAAAATGCTGCAAGGAGCAGAGGCACACCTGGGAGAAGGGCAAGGAGGAAATCCTTACTCTGAGAGGGAAACTTGAAGCACCAAGGCCAGCACTGCCAGTGCAGACTTCATTTTCCTGTTTGCAAACACAGCAAAGCTTAGCTTGGGGCTTCTCATGATAATGTGACTGAATTGCATTGTGTTATAAAAACAAATAAAAGTTGAGGTAATCCTATAAAGTCATAGCTAAGCCTCAGGCTCCATCTTTTCCCAGAAACAGACAGTAACAGCAGTTCAAGCATGGCCATGGCTGTACTTCCCTCCCCTCTATATACAGTTGATAATACAGCCTTTGGCTTCCTACTATTTTTCCCACTGGCAGTGATTGCTAGGTAGCCAGCCAGCACCATTCCCCCATGAGCATAAAAGCTCTTTTCTCCCCCCGAGATCATAAGCTCAAGAGGTGTCCTTTAAAGCAAACTAACACTTAGTTTACTGTCCAGTTGCTGTGCACACCTCAGTTGGCATTTTCGGTGTCAAGTTAAGGCTGACTATTATTAAATGGAGGTGGAGAGGGCGAGAACTTTTCTGGACTCCTGAAGAATGTTCTGCCTCTCTTGTACTGCGAGTGCAGTAAAAACTGTGAAATCCACTAAATGTTAAGACAAAGATTTTTAGAGATTTTTGCCATGACTTATTTGCCTAGAAAAAGGATTTTGCTTTTTATGTCCTAGCCCTGGAAATAGACCATGGCAGAGCTGTGGGGCAGTGGTGGGCTAGGGGCTGGGCGCTCTGCCTTTGTACTGGGAATGAATAATAATTTTTCCCAAGTAGAGTTTGTTTTACTCAGGCAGTACTTGGGAAGTGATCTTCCTGTCTTTAGCTCCAACCATGAACTTTCTGATTCCATTTCCCCCCATTGTCCCCCTGGCTATGGGAATCAGGCTGAGCAGATTTCCTCTCATCCTTGTCCCATTTCTGAATATTTAGAAAAAGGAGCTTGAAAATGCCAAGACCTACAGATCAACCACAGTAAGAAGTTTCAAATAATTACACCCTAGACTGGAAGGCAATATTTGTGTGGGCTGTGTGGAGAGGGGAATGTGTGTACAGGGAAAAGAATGAACCCAAGAGGAAATGGTTGGGGTTTTGTTGTGCCTTCTACTTTGTCACATGCATTGCTGTGAAGAAATGGGAACAAGCTGAAGCTAAAATGTGAGGTGCATTCAGCTGTTTCAAAACCACAAACAATTTTTGCCCATGTTTTTGTAAAATTGTGTACAACATCTTGAGATAGATAAGATTAGAGCAATATGACATTGCTAATGTCAAGATTATTGGTGACTGAAGTACCTTTGGTGGACATTACAGTTGTGCTTATCCGTGAGCTCCCACAGAAGCTGCTGCCGAGAGAAGAGAGGGCTGTGCTCTTGTCCTGCTTGTGTCCTCCAACCTTCTGATGGCAGCAGAATTACTGTGCTTTATGGGAAAACTTTGAAGTGAAAAACTTTAGTTTTCTCTTTTTCACTTCTGTGTTGCTACCACTGCAGTTTCACCTGTCTTATAAATTATGCACTGTTTTCCCTCTTGAAATTGTCTGGTTTCTGAGTTTTATGCTTTCCAAAGGTTTTTTCTTTCTGCACTGCTTTAGGTGACTTTGTATGGTATGTGACTCTGAGTGCTATTTATGGGGGTTTGATTTATTGCCTTACTCTCTCAAATCTAGCCAATCTATTTATGTAGGTTTTGCTCAGAACCACATTTCCCCCATAAGCTAGTCTGGCTTGGTTTTGAAAGTCCTTTCTTAAAAAGACCTACCTCATGTATAGACTCCAGTACTTTTTCAAAAGAGAAAATCCCAGTCAGCCAAACTGATCTTTCTTACATAATTTTTCTCCTTTCTCTATTTCAAACAGCATAAGAGCACTGCTCCATTCTGGTGTCAAGATTTATTTCCCCGAGCTCTAAGATGAATGTGCTATAGCAATAGATCTGCTCAAATGCTGTACAACAGATGGCCAACTGCTTGGATGGGAGAGATTGCCACAGCTGGTCAAGAAACGTGGGCTTCAGCTGCCTACGTGAAGCTGTCTAATGAGGCTGGCTATTACAACGTGGGACTTGTTAGAAAGCACACCCTGGGTTACCCCAGGTTTTCTGAAATGGTATTGGACTCTTACCACTTTCCTTGCTGTCCTCTTTTCCTGATCCAATTGCACTTCAAAGCTGAGGTTTAAAGACAGTATCCCCCATGTCTTAAGTGGATGTGATTCCACTGATTTCCACTGAGTTGTTTTCATGCGAGAAAGAATTTATTCTGCAGATAACACAGCTCTTTGAAAGTCAAGCTAGTGGCTGTTTTAAAAACATTTAAAAAATACCCACTACATACTTTTATGTCTGCCTTAGAATCAGTACTGAAGAGCTGCTTTTAGAGTCCAAGATTAAAGTGGAAGGAGTTATGAGCACTGTGTAAGACAGTGAACCTCTGTATAAATTACCTGCTTGAGACAATATGTGCCTTCATGTTAATAAGGCCAATAAGCAGGAACAAGCCATCTCGAGTACTTTTTTTCATTTTTTTCTATGCCTTTTTTTTGTCTCTGTGGATGCTCTGATGAGATCTTACCTACATCCTGGCTGTGTGGGAGTCAGTTCTACCTCCAAATTGTCTGTTGTTATCCTAGCAGGAGGTTTGACCAGAAGGCTGGAGAAAATTAATGATCAGACAAAGGTTGCATATAATTTCTGCTTTGGATTGTAGCTATGTGGCTTCACAGTTGTTTGAGATTAGCTTTGTAACTCTGAACTTAGAGAAGTTCTTGATTTATGGAGGGAAGAAGATAAGAATGAAGATGTTTATAAGCCCCTGTTATTTAAATGAGAAACATAGCATTTCCACTGTAATGTGACCTCCTGCAGACCACAGCAGGCACCGTGCCCGCCCTGCCTGCCCGGGTGTTAATGGCAGGGAGCAGCAGGATGCTGCACAAAGGCCAGGGGACAAGGCACAGGTGGCCTGAACTCAGAGTGCTGCTCCTGAGAGCAGCTTCATCTCTCTGCCTCTGATTCTCCTCTCATGCTCTGTTCAGGTGATGAACTTTGAGACAGAATTGCCTCTTGCTCTGCAAAGACAAAGCGTGCAGCTTGGAGGGAGCCTTGACTAAGCTCTGTGGTTGTGCTGTGCTACAAAACAGTCGTGGCACAATCCCTGCTGGCCTGAGTGTGCTGGCACAGCTCAGTTTTGAGGGCTGCTACCTCCCAGAGGGGTGTGTACCAACAGGCTGTGGGTTATGCTCGGCGTCACTGACTTTTTATGTACCTGGCAAAAACACATCAACCTTAGGGCTGCATTGTTGTTGTGTGCAGTTGCTCGTGCAGCAGTTTCATTAACCAGCAGCAGAAGCAGCCTCTTGAGCACAGAATTTGTTTCCAAGGAAATTGGAAACCTGGCCTCTGATCAAGTGGATGTTTTTTAATGCTATAATATGAGATTATTCTGTATTTTCATATGGGTATTCTGCGGTGTTTTCCTATAGTTATAACATCAACATTTCATTGAGCTGGATGTTATGATGCAGTTTCAATTAACTGAATCTTGCTTATACAGATATTTCTAACAAAAGTATGTTAAAGATAAATGTTCAATTTATATATTTATCTGCTTTATGTGAAAGTGAGGAAAGCTGCTAGTTCTAGCCTAGTAGTAGAGAGCTGCCCCCAAAATATGCCAGGGAGGTTACCCTAAATATTGCATAGAAAAATAAATAGAATTATTTTTAAATAGAATAAATAAATTAGGAAAACCAGAAAAAAATTATTAGAAAATTAAAAAAAAAATACTCTTGACAGAACTGCTGATTTACAATGCTTTTGTATTTTTGAATGCATTTGGAAATGTAGGAAGAGCTGTATAGCCTGATGACTCACAGAACACCTCTGGGCAAAACAACCTGCTTAAGACATAGAAAAAAGATTGAATAGGTTTTTTAATGATCCAAAAAGTACTGGCTGGGGTTTAAATCAGGTGAATTCTTATTGGTATTCGGCACAACTAGCACGGTCAGACACTGCAGCAATTAGGAAGAAGGAGCAGGCAGCACGGGCAATCCACTTTTGAGTAGTTCTTTGCATACACACACCAGTTTTTGTCATTGAGCCAGTGCCTGTGTTTCAGGGTATGGTGTGCATAAGTGCTGGGTCAGGACAGGGAGCAAGAAAGGAACAGGGGGATTTGTTAGATAACTTAGCACCCCCTGCTAGAGGGAAAGCAGGTGCACACACTGGAGAGGATGGGTTAGGCTGGTGATGGTACTGAGTAACCTCCTTTGCTGCAGGAAGGGGGCTTGGGAAGCTCTCTGTGTGCACTTTTCTCAGCTCTCCTCAGTGGAGAGGCTGCTGGAGACCTGGCTGTGTGGGCTGAGCACCAGGCTGCTCGTCAGCTCAGCTCACCCTGCCTTTCACTGCAGGGTTAGTGCCATCCAGGGGGGAGCTTTGTCTGACCTACCTCAAGATAAAACCAAAGAAACAGGGCCTTGAGGAGGAGGCAGAGACAGTCTGAGAGTTACAGCAAGTCAAAGAGGGGCTTTATTCCTGTCCTACTACCACCATGGGTGTTTCCAACACCTGGAAGAGCATTCACAGGAAAAATTTAAACTAATCTTATAACTGAAAGCAAGCATAAGAAGTAGGTTAACTCTGAGCTTCCCTTCATCAGTTAATAACCAATCCAGGCTTCCTCCTGCCTCGTGAGTAGTGCTCAGGTACACATTTCTGGGTATGTTGTGAATTCCTTTCCAAATCTCAGGCATCACCTTCGCCTCCTGTCTGGTGATGTCTCTGTAAGTCTTGCTCAAATGGTCTGCACTGGGTGAGGGTTTCTGGGAGACAGCCTTGATTTTCATTGCCATCTTTAATTGGATGATGTGGGACACTGTCCTAGGTACCAGGAAGATAAATCTCTTTAGATGTTCAGAATATTTTGCAAAGCATTGTATCAATTTATACTGCTTTGAAATAATGCTTGTAGCTAAAATTTTAAATAGTCATGGTGAAGTCTGATAAAATTTCAGATTATCTGCTTAATTTACAAGCAGATCAATATACATGAAGGCAGAGGTTTCAGTGGTGGTCAGAGAATTTAGGCACATTGGTTTCACCTTTTTTTAAACTGGATTAATGATTCAAATTGCTTAGCTAGCATTAAAGAATTCAAACACTGGTTATATATATCATATCAAATACTGTTTCATTTTCATGGTTATTCAGTATAATAACAACTCTTTTTGGCTATAATTTGCCTCAGCTCCTATGAATCCACATGACTTCAACCCTGCTTTCAACTGCCATAACATTGTGATTTATGTAGGTTTTTATTCTGAAACTAGTAAGTTAAACTTTCACAATAAGGAAGTTAAATCTCAAACGGGTCCTGACAGCTCTATTAATCATATATAAGCCATGATTTTTGTTATGCATCCTCACAGAGAATTTTATACATAAAAAATTGCCTCTTTTAATCTGAATAGTCTGCACAGAAGAATAACAGCCTTGAGAGTGCAGTGGAGCTCTGCTGATGGACTAGAGCAGCAGGCCACTGACAATCAAAGAAAGCAGCAACAGGTGATCAGACTGTAATTTGCCACAGAACAGGCATTGTAATGGGCTCTTCAGCAGAAAGGGGATGAGCTACTAAACAGGCACACCACTAAAAATTCAAAACTGGTTCTGAAGTCAAGCAGACTTCATGTAAGTAGAAATCAGTGTCTCATCCTTGTACAGATTTCAAAAGACAAAAACAAAAGAAAAGAAAAGGGAGAGTAAAGAATGGGATGCAATGTTTCTTTGATCTGCATCTTAAAGGGGGAAATGATTGACACAGGGCCTGTACCCTGTCCCCAGGTCACTGAAAAGATGTTTGCATAACTGAAGAGCAGCTGTCATGTTACCTGCTGTCACCTCGTGGTCCTCCTTCATTTCTCAATGACAAACATATCTTGTACAACACAAGTGCACCTGCCCAGAGGTGCTTGCCCAACTTAGTGTTATGGGCAGAGCAGGGAGCTTGGCTCTGTTAGAATGGTTGATACTGTCCAGAACACATGGGTGTTGAAAAACCTCTCTTTACCTGAGTGTCCCAGGAGCTGCAAGGTTAGTAGTGGCCAAGAGTAGGTAATACTGTGACCAGATTCCATGTTTTCCCTAACTGTTCTACAAATACAAGAGCTTTCTTCAGCTTTAGTTGACTGTTTCATCCAACCTTTGAACTTATCCTACTGGTAGTCTCTGGAAGCTTAGAATGGCTTCTGCAGAAATGACTCTAGAAAAAAAGACTCTGCATTCAATCCTCTGATTTATGCAGCAGGGCAGGACTTCAGTGAAGTCAGTATCTGAGGACTTTTCCTTTCCATAAAAAAATCCATAGAATATGCTGAGTTGGAAGGGACCCATCAGGATCATTGAGTCCAGCCCCTGGCCCTATACAGGACACCCCAACAATCCCACCCTGTGCCTGGGAGCATTGTCCAAACTCTCCTGGAGCTCTGGCAGCCCTTGGGCCATGCCTATTCCCTGGGGAGCCTGTTCAGCATCCCACCACCCTCTGGGGGAAGAACCTTTTCCTGATCTCCATCCTAAACCCCTTTGACACAACTTCAGGCCAACCTCAGGACTTCCCTCAAGTCCTGTCACTGGTCAGCAGAGTGCAGAGTTTGGTCCCTGCCCCTCTGCTCCTCAGTATCTTCCCCAGAAGGATCCTCCAGCATCCTCAGAATACATGAGCATTCTCTCTTTGGAGAATGCTAGTGTACTGAATACACATAACTATGGCAAGTTACTGAAAACCCTGTCAGAGAAAATCCTCCAGGTGTGTTTTGGCAGCAGGGGAGGAATGTTTTATTGGGCAGAGTGTAACATGAAGCAGAAGCAGCCCTGGGGCTGGGCTGGGGTGTTCCTGTGAGCAAAGCAAGGCAAGAGAGGGCACGGAGGTGAATGAGGTCGGGGTTTGCTCACACTGTGACCTGCGGTCAGAGTCGAGAGAACTCAGAGATTTTGTTTTCCAGAGTTGTCTTTTGTCTAGACTGTGTTATCTCCCTAATCAAACACACCTTCCCCTTAACTCTGTTTATTGCTCTTATCTTCTATTCCTGGGTTTTCCTCCTTAAATGTATATTGCAGAAATCTTCTGTGGTTGTGTTGGATTTTGGGTGAGTTTTCTCCCAGGAAATGCTACAGATACTGGATTCAAGAGAAAAAGAAGCACTTGGGGGCTTCCTGACATCAACCTAAATGTGTTTAAAAGAAACTTTGACATTCCCATTTACCATGTTCTTTAGGTAAACCATTTTGTTTGGTTCATTGATTGGAAAGAATCTCCGTTCTTGGTTACTCAGCTACTTTTATTTAAGTATAAATCACAATCTGGTGGGAAATGAAACGCTGTTGTTTGTATGTTATAGTTCCTTGTCTTTGAGTATAATTGCAATTATGTTCTGTAGTTATAGCAAATACTCTGAATGTGTTACAAGAAGGCAGGAGGGAAAGAAAAACCTGCTGCATTGCAGTTCAGAGCCTATTCCCAGTTCTTAATATAATTTACTGACAATGAATTCTGAGAATTATTCATAAAACAGCAGTGGGCCTCATTTAGCAACATGACAGGGCTGCATGTAATTAGAACTCTTTTAAAGTGGGTTTTTTCCCCCTATAGATCAATTGTCCCTGCTATAATAGTTGCTAAAATAAAACATATGGATTTTCACTGTAAAATGCAGTGCAGCCATCTGGCTCTTAGTCTGGGAGTACCTGGTGGATGTTCCAGGTGATCCAGTCTCCAGGGGCCTGCTCTGAATATTCTCTGCTTCAGACTTAGCAAATGCACTCAGCCTTGCAGAGCCACACCTGGAGCTGTGCTGCACCACCTGTAATCTACAGACTGGGCAGAAGCTTTGTAGGGCACCCAATTTGTCCAGAGGAGAGCCAGTGATTACAAACTCTTATTTACCCATCCCAGCCTGAAGGGAAATGTGATTTCAGCAAATCAGCCCATTTCTCTACATTCCAAAGTAGAAAGTTTGGTATGTATCTTCTGGTTTGTGTCTAGAAAAGCTTCTCAACTATCACTTAAATTGCCACCCTTTGGGTTTTACATGAAATCTTAGTTCTGTGACAGTGTTCCAAGGACTTGGGACCCAGTGCCACTGAGATGGTAATCATGTACAGCCAAATATGTCTGAAATAACTGCTAAATATCAGTTGCCTTAATGAAGAGGAGCTGCTTCTTCATGGCCTTTCTATTGCAGAGGTAGAGTGTGAAATGCTGAAAAATAAAAGCAAACCCACATAAATCTCATCAAATACTCTTCTCCCTAATATTTAAAATCTTAATTCAAAACTCGTTGAAGTCAAGGGGGACCTGCCTGTTAGCTTCAGTGGGGCTTAGATCAAGCTGTGAATGTTTGACTAATGGCTGCTATGTTTCATTTAGATAATTACCTCTTTCTTTATCCCTTTTCAATTGCTCAAGTTTGCTTTGCCCACAGCATTATTTTTCATGTCATTTGCTTTCCTCTACTGCTTCTATGCCAGTGGCCTAATCATAAATGGGACTTACATTAGCTATATAATTATGTTTTCTGTGCATATGCTGAATACTTATTCATGTTTGAAGATTACAAAACAAGAAAATGTGTTTTTGAGTCAGATAATACTCTACAGACTTGGGAGGTCAGTCTTGTTTAAGGAAAATTATAGGTTAAAAGGGTGTGATATTGATGATCTTTCATGCTAAGCTCAGCCTTTCCTTTCTCAATCCCCACCTTGTCAAACCTATGTGAAACTACTCAATCCCATTATTTTCCAAGGTATGGGAAGTAGGTCTGTGTATCTTTCCAACTGAAAGACAGGAGGTTTAGATTAGATATTAAGAAAAAATTATTTTAAGGAGAGGGTGGTGAGGTTCTGGCACAGTTGCCCAGAGAAGCTGTGGCTGCCCCTGGATCCCTGGAAGTGTCCAAGGCCAGGCTGGATGGGGCTTGGAGCAGCCTGGGATGGTGGAAGGTGTCCCTGCCTGTGGCAGGGGGTGGGAGCAGATGGGCTTTAAGGTCCTTTCTAAGTGAAACCATTCTGTGAGTCTCTGGTTCTATGGTCTAATTGTGAGCACAGTGGATGCTGAAAGCAAAATTATCAGACAAGTCTAAACCAAGAGTGTGGCATTAAGTTCTGGATGCTGTGGAGTTTTTTCTCCTCTGGTGACCAGATCCAGGCACTCTCCAAAGCTGAAAACACAATTTAAAAAGGGATGAGACTGCCAAAAGACAGGTCCCTCATGTTTTTTTTTCATAATTTGTACATAAATATGTTCCATTGTACCCTTAAAATAATGCTTGGACCATATAAGTCTCAATTTCCATACTTAATACAGTGGAAAGAATAAACCACATGGTTAAAATTTTAAAAGTTTTGTTTCTCACAGTTTTCTCAGAAACTAATCATATTTGGTGAAAGCAGAATTGAAAGCAGCAGCTCTCATTAGCAGGGCAAGTTTTCAGTTCATTAAGTCCTTAGAGGAATGCCTGGATGCTGAAGAACAGTCCCTACTGTTTCTTTGGGATCGCAGTGTGTGCTTCCCAAACCCATTTGGAAACTTATGCTGGTCCTGAGGACTAAGGAATGAGTACAAAGAGATATTTTTTGGGGGTTGGGCTCTTTCCTGCCCCTCTGCTGGGCAGTGCATCCTCCTGGCTCCAGCACACACTTTAATGAGCCACTGCTTGTGCAGACACCGAAGTGCTTCCATGAAATGGAGCAGAGGGAAGGCAGGAAACCAGGGAGAGACAGGGAAGCAGGTGAACAGAAATGGGGTTGTGCAGAAAGAGGCAAGGAGAGAGAAGCAGGGCTGTGTAAGGGACATTTGTGAGCTGGAAAATATCTTGCAGAAATTCTGAGGAAGAAGAGGTTTTAACCAGAGAGTTCTTTCCAGAACGGTGGAATCCTTGAGTGCAGCAGGAGGCACAGTGCCATCTTTTATCTGAAATGCTGATGTCCTCTGGTATAAGCAAGTCTTACTTTCCCTTGAGCTGAAATGTCTAATTTTGGGACCGACAAAAATTTTATGAGAACTTTTTGTGAAGATAGGGTAGGTTCTGAAAAAAAAAAAAGTGGGTCTGGAAGCAAGTTTTCAATCTATGAAAATTGAATCTGTCCAAAATTTCCAGAAATGTTAATAGAGATTGAAAGAAAACCTTCACAAAGCAGCTGGCAGCTCTTACTTGGTCTGGTGAGACCTTGGCTCCCACAGAGTTCCTCCCCTCGGGTTTTAAAGCACTCCTGGCAGATGGGTGCCCTGAATACCAGGCTTAGATGCACTGTTTCTGGCCTCAGGAACGTTTCAAACAGGACTCCTTAACGAGGGAAACTGAAGCTGTAGGTCAGGCAAAGGCATTTTCATGAGATTCCTGCTTATTTTTGAGTAGGTGTGTCTTGCCTCTTTTCCCCTTACTGTGGTAAAAACCTCGGAACTGTAAGGGATGCTTGCACAAATATAAAATAGAGTGCAACAAAACTGAGTTTCTGGGGACCCAGGGCATGTTTCCTTCACTTAATTCCTGCTGTGCCTGCTCTGTTCTGCACTCACAGGTAACAAATCACTTAGAGTAAGGAAAAGACAGAACTGTGGCTCCCTTTCTTCTCTGCATTCACCTGGGGTATTTATTGGGCAATGAAAAGCAGTTTGGCTCCGGTGCTGAAAAGGTGACATTAGAAATGACATTTCCCTGAGCATGGCCAGGGATTACACCTCTCCTCAGGCTGTGGGATAACCAGGAGGTAAATCAGCCAGCAATTGTGCCAAAGTTGCTGCATTGGGATGTTCCCAGCAGCTCTGTCCTCAGCTGCAGCTGACTGCAGGCAGACTGAACGTGTGCTGTGGGATGGGGACACACACACAGGGCTAGTGGCCACAGGGCTGGTGGCCACAGGGCACACAGACACACAGAGCACTGCAGCCCATCTTTTAAAGCTGCTGTTCTTTCTCAGAATTCTGGGATTTTTCTAGATTAATTTCTCCTGCTGAACTTTAAGGGATTTCCGTTTATTTTGCATTAGTTTCTCAAAAGAACTGTGTAACTGCTGTAGGTTTCTGTGTTGCCAGTGTATTCCTGCACTGAAAATAAACAATGTAAAGCATTTCAGGTTTTATTTTAAGGCTTTGACTTTTCAATTCCAAATCAACCTGTGGCATACAGATTCATGCCCCATGTACTCTTGTATGTGGCCTCAGTCCAGCAAAGCACTTAAATACATGCTTAATTTTAATTTTGGACTAAATGTGGTAGTGAATCATGTGCTCTAAATGAGGTTAAAATTAAAATTAACCATGTGTCTCTTCTGGATGGGGGCTCTGTACACTATTTCCACTTCTTGCCAGCATTTCCATTACTGAGAAATATTCTTCTTGCTTTTCACCTTCTATTTATTCACTCTTCTTGAATAGATTTCTTTGCTTCTTTATCAAATTGATCTAATTTCTGTGAAAACCTATGATATCAATTCAGCATACATAAACTGATAGCAAGATAGAATCCCAAGGCAAGTGCCCAGTGGAATTTTTTCTCTTTTGTATTTTTGAAGTTCCTGCAGCTTATTCCCCATTCATAGATAGACATATATAAGAATTAAAAGGCAATTTGAAACAGCTATTGCTGCCTCTTCTCATCAAAGAATTTTAAAATCATATTTGCCATATCAAAAATACCCTAGAGACTGGAAGGATTTGTGACAATTTGCAGTCATCTGATTAGAAGCAAAAAATCAGAAATTAAATTCAGCCACTTCTACACTCAGCGTCTTTTGAAAGATGGAGATAAGGTGATCTCTTCTATCTTATGCCATAAATCATTCAGCTGGAGTGTATCAAAATGATCTCTCATCCCTTTTACTAATAGGACACAAACTCTGGGATATCTATTAGAATAATAGGGTAACATGCAGAAGAAGTGGAGGGAACAAGAGTCTTTTATTGCCAGGGTTTTTTACTTTACAAATGTTATTCTGTGCAGGGAGGGCTGCTCTCAGCTCCTGTAATTAGCCTGAAACTTTGAGCTGTAATTAGCCTGAAACATTGATCTCTGGGAGAATGAATGCTCGAGGATTGTGGCAGCAGTTAGAGCAAGGCAACACAAGGTGTAAGAAAAAAATCTGCGCCTTTATGGTAAATGTTCTTCAGCTGCAGATTTCCACTTCCTCCTCCCTTTGACTGTGTGATAGGAACTCAATGAAGAGCTTTTTCTTCTCTTACTCTGCATTTCCTTACATGACTGAATCCCCATTACTGGTTTCTTTTCCACACATAAGGAAGAAAAAAAAAATCTCCTGTTAATATCAGGATTATATTTTGTAGTGCAGTTATTTCCATTTGAATTTTCTATGCCTCATTCCTACTTGTCAATGCTCCAAAAAGAGGGCTAGTCCTTTTGCATAAAGAGGAAATTTTTGTGTTCCAGGAGATAGTTCAGAACTTGTTCCAGCAGTTGTTTGTGTTTATAAAAAACATTTTTTAGAGATTTTCATGCTTCCCTTTTATGTTTTTCAAGGAGGACTTTTTCTTTAAATTTGGCAAATAAATATTTATTGCTTGGGTCAATTAACAGAAAAATTACATTTTGTTTTTTGTTGGCTTGAGCAATTTCTTATGTCTACTTAGTGGTAACATTTTAAAAACATTTAAATTATGAATATACTCTAATAGCCCTGACTAATGATTCATTCTGTATCCATTCATTTGCTGTATATTTCCCTTGGTGTTTAAATCTTCCACTTCAGCTAAATTGATGTTACTCAAACATTAGGTAAGGGCTGCTTACAAGAAAGGTTAATTTATGAAGAATTCTAAAAGAGCCACCAGTAATGCTTGAACTCGATGTGGGAATTCCTCTCTCTTAAGTTATTGAGTGTACACAGTTTTTTGTGTGTCTCCCTTACATGAACAACATTTTGGGCAAAGAATCATTGCCTTGGTGAAGTTTCAGCACAGTAACCATGCACAGAGGGGGAAACATCTCAGTGCTCACAGTGGATTTGCAAACACTCATAAAAGCTTGTGGAAATTCTGTTAATTTAGAAGTCCAAGGGAGCTGAGGACTCTAAGCCAGTGCCTTCAATCCCAAGTGAGCCATGCCTGATGATTTTTTAATGGAGAGAAATGACTTTGGCAGTGATCTGCTCAAACAGAAAACCTACCTCAGCTCAGAGTAAGGGATAATTTCTGTGTGGATCTGGCCAACATGGACAGAAAGAGGAGGGGGATTCACTTCTACTTGCTTGCTCTTATCCATAATATTGCAGGATTGCATCTAGGGAAGCCTTTTCCCCTTCATGCCCTTCCACTCTTTTTTTAGTCTTCCTCAGGTTTTCCTCTTATTTAAACACAGAGTTAAAGATGGTGTGGCCAAATTCATCCCTCCTAGCTCTACCTGGTACCTACTGGAGGCTATTGCTATGTGCACAGAGACACCTTTGAATTCTTGGTCAATGCATACTGTGTTCCTCTTCAGTTTTTTTTAACAAAATAAACCAAAGGAAGCTCATGAATGCATACCAGACACATCACAGCATAGATTAAACTCTTGGCCCTATTCAGTCAGTCACACATCCAGGAGCTTAAGCTTGTGAGTCCAATATGTGCCAAAACTTTGCCTTAGAGTGTTAGACCTCATGAATAATCTTTAGTATCCAAACATTTCTGGTTTGTTGGTTTCAGTCTGCTTCTCTTTGCTCTAATTATGTATGAAGAGAATAAGGAGATGTTTTTTCTTACCTGCTCCTTCTCTTTGTAGTGTATTGATTGCTTTACACTTCCTTGGAAAGATCAATATTCCATTAGGAGCAGAGGAATAGCACTACAGGAGAAACAAACCTGGCTGTTGCCAAAATTGAAAGCTCAGTGTTGGAAGACAAAAGTTTTTTTTCCAGAAGTGGAATGAAAATCTTTTGGGTAACTGAGCAAATGATGGTGTATTTCTACAGATTTGCTGGCAGGGTGTAGCTGTTATTGTCAAGAGAAATTGGTTTGCCCATCTCCACCAAATATTCATTAAGGCAGGAAAGTACCTGATAAATGTGCTGAAGGAAACAATTAGGCAGGATGGTACCAAGCAGGAGTGCAAGGAAAGGTTGGCATGGTGTTCTGTTTAATTTCCCTGGTACATGGTGCATAGTCACAGAGATGCTGTCACACCTAATGCCTGTTTTTCCTAAACCTTCTGTTTCTGTGCTGTGGGGCTGCTCATGCAAGTGGAACCAGCACAGTTGGGACTTCTCAGAAGTTGTTTTCCAGGCTTTTGGAAGGTGCATGTGATGTTTTTCTTCCTTGATTTTTCTTAATTGCATTTTCATAATGAATAGGAACCTGTATAATCATGTAATGAAGCTTTTTAATTATGATAGGTACAGGTATAATTAAAAATCTTTACAATATACCATGGATAAAGGCAGGTTTTCTTCTATGAAGATATTTTTAAAGATTAACACGGGTGTTGTTTGTGTTTGCAGGTTTGGAGTCAAATGGGAGGTACCCATTGATTTCCAGCACTCCACTTATTTAGCAAAAAAATTTAGTTTGGTATTCTCTGAAATTTTCATTAATATTTCCAAGCATCAATAGAGCCCAGATTCCTCCCTGCACAGATGCTGTACAATAGATGTGGGGAGTCCCTAATAAATTTCATTATTGAGACACAGTTTCTCTGATGATCAAGCAAGGGGGCACTTAAGAATTTCAGGACTTGGCCCACTGAGTTCTCTGAGGAATAACACTGGTCTTAAGTTTGACTCGTGATGCACAAAAGGTTTTACACTTGCTTAAATGCCTGAATGAACCCTGGAAGGACTGAACTCCTGTAAGTGCCATATATCAGATGAAGCTTTTAACCTTAAGGTACAGTGGCACCTGTGGTATAACCTCAGAATTCTTCCAGTTCATTATTTAAAAGAGTATTTTGTAAATATATACTTACTTACTTACTTACTCTTGCTTTGTGTTAAAGAGGAGAAGGAAATACATTCAATAAGCTAAAACAAGTGGCATACATTATGAGTTTAAAAAAGAGTATTTTAAGAATCTCACTTGTTTTAAGTTAAAACATAAAATATGCACCTTTCTCCTGCATCTCTTATCAACTTATTTTGTTAAAGGTGAATGAGAAACATTGCACCCTCTCATTCTAGCACCAGGTGCTAGTTTACAAATCCTCTTCTTTTTTCCCCCTTTTTCTTTTCTTTCCCCCTCAGAATGGAGAATTACTGCCCTGATGTGAAAAGTTTTTGTGAATTGTTGCTCCATTCGGTGGCTCCAGGCTCATGCTTGCTCCATGGAGAGCACAGCTTGGCCTCTGCATTCATCCAATTTCTCTCCTGATCTCTTTGTGTGGGGATGAAAATCCTCAGCCCTTTGGCCTGGGGGCTCAGCTCAGCTTCCCAGTACAGCAAGTCCTGGTTTGTGGGCAAAATTCTCCCAGCCATGAGAGCAAAGACCACTCTGAGTTTTCAGTAGCATCGAAGCCAGCATTGCCTTCTGACATTATCTGCATTTACATTGTCAATAAATGTGCTTGTTTGAAGTCTCTGTGGGAGAGTCAGGATCCTGGGCACTGCCTGTGGGAATTTTCTAGGCCTTTTGTCGCTAATTAATCACAGAATATATATGTTAAATTATTTATAGAAATAAGTTATGCCTTTTGAAGGCTTAAATTATTTAAAAGGCTTTTAATCTCTCTTCCTAAATAACTCTTGCAGAGACCTCTTATCTGCTTCGATGTTAGAGGGTCCAACTTGCATCATTTTTTATATCCTTTGAAGCTGGGATTGCATGTGGGAAAGTGTATCCCTGAGCTTTCTACATGGCATGATCCAACAGGAAAATTAGAAAATGATTAAGTTCAGACTGGAGATAGCAGAGGTTTTTCAGGTTCACATGTGTGTGTGTCCACACTGAAATGGGAAAATGACCTCAGCAGGAAACATGGATGAGCCCAATTCCAGCACTCACACATATAAAGGATTAATCCACAGAAAGTTACCTGAAAAGCTCACAGTGTGGTTTTTGGTTTTTTTTTTTGGAGGTTTTTTTTTTTTCCTCTAAAGGTAATATTTCTTTGTAAAAACCACAGAGATTCCAGATTTAAGATATCCATGGGCACTATTCCAAGCATCTGGCAAGGTATTTCCAGAGGGGGCTATAATTAACAGTATTTGAAATCTGCCAAGGAGCATTTTTCTGCCCACATTATCATTAAAATAATTTTTCTCAGGGCTCCACTTCTTAGAAAAAAGCAAACAGTTAAGAAAGGACTAGTCATGGTCCAGGAAAACAGCAAAGTCCAATTAAAAGTACTCCAATGGGCTATAAATCAGCAGAAACCAATTCTCTTGCATTACTTGAAAGCTGGTGGTTCTCCCCATTAATAAAGTGACCGGAACAGTAATTTTTTCATGCTGCTGAGCCATGGTTTGGATTCCACTGGAGCAAAATTAATCCTGAAAGAAACCTCCTGAAACCAGAGGCTTAGCAGCTGTACTAAAGTCATCTAACTCAGGCTGTAAGTGATGAACAACATTTATTATATTCATACCTTGCTAAGGCACTAGATTTTCTTCTACTCTGGTTAAACACATCACAGAAATTCACCCACACAAGTAGAAATTTTACACTTATCTAGGACAAAAGCTTTCTTATTTTATAACCTTCTAGTCCTAAAACCAGGTTTTCTGTGGCTGCTGAATGCCAGGGTTTCCTTAGGATGCCAGGCTTTCATTTGTGAAGGGTCACATTTGACATAATTTGTTCTTTATTGCAGAAGTGAAATTATTTTGATTTAAATATAAAATGAAATTGTTAGGAGACGGAACTTGCATTACCACAAAGTAGAAGGTAGCTCCCACAAGAGTTGGGAGACTGCTAATGCTGATAAGTTAAATTAGTTTCTAGTGCACATGCTGTGGACAGGTAAATTTTAGCATTATGATTCTGGTGAGGACAAGAATGAATGCAATCTGCTTACTGTTCTTTAGCTTTGCAGGAGGGGTGATAGAACCTTTCTCTCTGTCTTCTGGAGTAAGTTTGACCAGAGAGGCAAAAAGTTCTGGAAACTCAGAAAGTTCAGTTGTCACCTGTGCTGAGGAGGTGTGGTTTGGCTGTGAACTGCTCCTTTCCCAGCAAGAAAAAGGGAATATTAGGAATTTCTGGCAGAAACTCCTGTTTCTGCCAGAGTCTTTACCCTGCATTTTATAAATGGTTTATAGTGTTTAATTGTATCTAATCTTGCTTGTGGCATCTCTGTGACTGAGGCTGCCTTTGGTACATGGAATATGGACATGATGAGAAGAAAATATTCTGGATCAGGAAACTGCAAAGCTCCATCAAAATTAGTGCTTGTGGTATCTTTGGCATAGCAATGGCTAAGAATGAAAAACTGATTTCAGATTTTTTTTTAAAACTTTTTGTCCTCTAATGTTAAAATATTAATATTAAAATTTGGGATCACTCCAGTTGGAGGAAGTAGGTTTTTCTTTATACTCTTCAGTAACTTGAAAGTTTAGCTTTTCAAAATTTTACTAAGTCAGAAGAAAAAGAAAGAGAAAAAAAACCCTATAATTAAAATTTTTCTCTTTTATTCCATGCCAGAAAGAAAGAGAGGAAAAATATAGGAACGAAACCACAAGAAATAAATGGTCTTTTCTGGAACGGCATGGAAAAACCAACACTGCTAAAAACTTTTCAGCTTTAAAAAAAGTCCAATCTTCATAAATAGAAATGTTCACCAGCTCTCCTTCTAATTAAAGGAGAAACTAGGTTAGACCAAATTGCTGTGTTACTATCAGATTGACTGAAAATTGGATCTAATAAAACACGACAAATTACATTTTTTGTGTCCTTTGTGCATGGTTGAAGCTCTGGCAATGGCAGCAGCAGTAGATACTTTTGGGATAGAGCATGAAAATGTAAAGCAAATGCTGCTTCTGCTCTCCTTGTGACACTTGCTTCTATGGGTCAGCAATTTAAGGACTCCCTGAGCCAGAGGTTGCCTCTGCTCTGTTGGCTTTAATTATCATCAGTGAACAACCTCCCTTCATGGGGGCTCTCCTTTAGAACATTTAGGGTTTCACTCTCTGCAATACCCTGTGACAATTATCTGTGACGAGAAGCAAGTAAACAAAGCATATTCATAGCTTTTAGTAGTTGATGTATATATTTATTTCAGAATTACCATGTTTCCTGCTTGTTGTATCTGTCTAGGCTGCCAAACCTTCTCTGCTGCACCACATCCTCTTGCTCCTATTGCATCTGCATCTCTCAGTCCTTTGATGCCTCCTACTAGGATAAAACCACATCTGGATTTCCATCCAATGAAACAGATGTGGACCAAGGCTAAGAGAGGAGCAGCAGTGGTGGCCAGGACATTTTGGATGCAGGACCTTGCAGTATCCTGGTGTGTTTTTCTGCCAGCTGCACTTCCACTGCCTCCCCCACCTTTCCCTCCACAGGAGCTGGAAGCAAAATTCACTCTGTACCTGTTTTACAGTGCCTGGGAGGGTTCACCTCTGGATGGGGCACACAGGCACTGGTGGCACTGATTTGCTTTGAGAATCAGAGATGAGAGGAGGTAAATCCACTGCTCTGGAGTAGGTACTGCCATCTTCTGCAGCTCTGCAGGGCTGTGGAATGAGGTGGAGTGGGAGGACCAAATTCACCTCTGTACAAAAAGCCTGTGCAATAGTTCAAAATTCTTAAATTCTTGGATCAAGATATGTTTTGTCCTGGTCCTTGAAAGAGAGAGGCTCAAAGTGAAAGGGAGTTGTTGAATTGGGTGCTCCAGAATTAAATGCCTGCAGATAGGTGTTTAAAATGGATGCAAGTTACCTTCTGTAATGAATTTAGATGATGCTATAAAGTATAAGGAATATATTTTGTCCAAAACAACAACAACAACAAAAAAATCTGGGTAGAATATAATGTTCTCAAGCCTTGTTCCCCCCTCGAACCATTCAAATCTTGCTCCATTGTGCATTTTTTCCATGGAGTTCTATAGTTACCTGTAATTACAGAGATATATCAGTACCTGAAATGGGGAACTGGGGAAGAAGTTGTGTTAGATTAACTGCTGTTCTTTACTTTGATGTGTTAGCTCTGTGTTCCTATGATAGAAACCTTTTGTCTTATCCAGCACAAAATCAATGCCAGTTCTAAATTCCAGCTCCAGAGAACTTGGCAAATACGATAACAGAATAGAACAGAATAGCTATCATTTCTTAAATAATCCAAAGCAAAGTGAATTTTCACATTACTCCTGCATAATCTTTCCAGTGTCATTAACACAAGCAGCTCACTCTGCCATTGGAATTTTCCTATTTTCTTTGAGGCTTCTTTTATAAAAGATGATAGGTTAGAGAATAGTTTTTCTTATCTGTTTGCTTTGTGCTATTTTTAATAAAGTGTTGGAGATTCACAAATAAAATACCACATGAGAGTCTCTTACCTAAGAAAGTAAAAGTTGTCTGTCGTTCTCAAGTGTACTGATATGATCCTTCTCAAAACCTTTACAACAGAACCTGAATGCTTCCTTTCCCAAGCCTGTAAGAGCTTGATGAATTAGAAATCAGAGTTTTTTTCTTCCTAAAAAAAGAGGAAGACCCTGAGATGACACAGAGGGTCTCTGCAGGATTCTCTCTGCAGCTGTGCTGGTGCAGCTCATGCCTCACTCTCAGCACTCCTGTCTGTTTTGTTTGGGCTTTCTAGTCAGATGGGACTGCTGCTGGTGCTCAGCTACAGGGTGAGTGTGTGATGCCTGTGAACCTCCTCAGGGGATGTAGCCTCTGCTTCTGCTCTGTGCTCTCGAGTTGATGCCTTACATGGCTACCTAGAAACAGAGAGCAGACAGGAATAAAGGAGGGATTGGTTGGAAAGGCCTTCAGAGGTACACTCTGGGCTCCAGAGGCTCCTGCCTCAGTGCATCCCAACATGGACAAGGACAGCTCACGAGTTCTTCCCACTTTGATATCAGCATCAATTCCCCAAGCAGAAGCCAGGCAAGGATGGAATTTGCCCAAGCTTGCCCCCCTGTCCCCAAGATTGTGGTTTGCAGTTCTTGTTCTGAGTGTCCTTGGACAGCGAGTTAGAGGTTTTGTTATGTCTAAGCATGAGAGAACAGCACTGAACAAGCTACAGGAAACTTCAGAGTTACACTAACAGTACAGGATTTGAAAAATATAAAAGTTAAAACCTAAGGCATCAAAGTGAGCTCCCCAGAGCTGAAGCTCTGAGCCACTGAGCAGCTCTCCTTGGTGGGAAGTTTGCTCTACATCCCGGGAATCCTGTTAAGAAGCACTGAATCTCTCCTCTGTGTTCCCATGTCAGATCATAATATTTTGTTCTATTAACCACTGATTAATGCTGAATCTCCACCAAAGTACCAGGATGGCTTGCTTAAGAATAGGATGTTGTGGCCCACGGACCAAATAAACAGGCCCTGTTCTTTCTGACCTCTTTTCCAGAGCCAGTCACTGGTATATGATGTAAATTTGACCATTATCTGAAGAAAAGGCCTTTTCCCTCCATCCCACCTCTCCCTTACCCCTGCCAAGCCATGCTCTGTCACAACCAGCCTTCTCTCTGACAAGCCATGGGCAGCTGGATGTTACACATGTGTTTGACATTCACCTTAGTTCTTGTTCATTGCCATTGCTCCAGCATGTAAGACTTGAGTCATATTTGACCCATAAACATTCTGGTTTTAGGCCCAGACATGAATTTTGTGTCAGTTAGCTCTAGCTGTATCACAGTGTTCTGCATTGGAACTGTGGCATTAGCCTGTGTCTTGCACTGTAAATGAATTTATTTAACTTTCCAAGTTCAAGAGCTCTTGACATTTTCTGAAATGAAAATGCTTCAGAGTCAGGGAGGCATCTTTGTGGATTCCTGTAGTGAGACAGCTCCTCCCATTAATTTCCATCCTATTCTCACTCCTTACTGAACACCTTTAGCTAGAAGAGACCAGGAGATGCTCTGATAGAGATTGCTAGAATTTAAGAATAGCTTAAGTGAAAATCTTAAGTGACAATCGTTTCAGGGCCTCAAACCTTCAACAGGAGTTTGAAAACACTGAGGTGACAGAATGGCATAAAGGAGCTATGTTGGAAGGGAAAACTGAATTTACTAAGGGCAACTTCTTGTTAAAATGTTCAAATTATGCTAATTTTTTGATTTTTTTTATTTTATTTTTATCTTGGTTGATAAGAACTGCAGAAGACTCAAAATAAAATTTCCAAATTAAATCTGGACTTTATAAGATGAATGGAAGGAACAAATTAAGGAGTTTACAAGCTTCTGATTTCCCTCCAGACTGTGACAGATTCCTCACTTGATGTCAACAGAACATCTGCTCCCTGCCCAGTATCTCTCTTCATTTCATTTGATTGTGATTCGTGTTTTGCAGAGGATTCAAATGCTTTTCAATAATATCACATACCCGAATCTGCTGAACTCTGTTTTACCAGGTATTATACCAGGGAATTTACCAGGTATTATACCAGGGAAGGCAAACAAAAGATATGTTCCATGGCCCAGAGAATAGCTGCATGTCATACCAGAGATAGCAGGGCTGGTGGAAAAATGGAGATGGATCCATGAGCTGGAGGAAGCAGAGATAATGTTGCTTAAATAAGACTAACATGGTGAAAAGCAAAGAAGTGTATGGAGAAGAGAAAAGGTGGGTGGAAGGAATGTCTCCTGGCAGTTTGGGAATTCCATGGGTAGCCCCTGTACAACCAGCACAGAGGCTGCTTGCATGCCCAGCAAGAGCAGAACCATTTCTGCTGTAGCACCTTCTGTATTCTCCCCATATTCTTCTTACTCCTTTTCTGACATTGTCCCAAATCTCTCCCTACCATTTTGGCTCTTCATACCAAGTTCTCTTACATTTTGAGAGCATCAGCTCTTCTCAGCTGGTCTTGGTGCTCCTGGGGATACCTCACATTTGTCTTGTCCATCATACTGCAGAGTAAATGCTCGTGGGTTGTTATTTCCCTCGATGCTAAACTGAAAGAGATGGAGTGGTTTCATTTCCTGTTTGCTTTCACCTTGACTTCCCTCTGAATGCTCTTGGTAGATGTATTCATTAAGGATGCACTCATGAGCAAATATAAATAAATGATATGGAAAGAAATATCCATCTTCTGCTTCTAGAGATCATCATGTTACATGTATTGTAGCTGACCTAGCAGGATATTGAAAGAAATTAATTATTTTTTCAAGTTTCATTCAAATGAATGTTGGAAACCAGAAAATCTGATTTGCTGATTGTGCTGTGAAATCAATTAATTTTTAAAATATTGATATTTTAATGTGCTCTTTCTCTGAATCATTCATAGAGCTATTAAAAACTTCCCCCTCTTTTAGTTATCCATCAGCATCTTCACCAAAGTGCTTCCAAAGCCATGAGAAAAGGGGTAAAGAGTAACAGCAAAGAAAACCATTGAGGCTCCTTGTAGTAAAAAAATCCCAATTCCCTGAAATAAATTCATACTGAAAACAGGTAATGAAGACACCCACACTAAATCAAACAGAGTTCCAGCCCAGGTGTCCTGTATTGCCCTTTAACCACAGCCTCAGGAAGGTTATTAAGGTTTTTCTAATTGCTGTTTTGAAGACAATAGAAATGCCTACACCTTTTTTTTGAGGTCCAGAACTGCCTTCCTTTGTTCTAATGTGAAAATAAAGAGTATCAAGAAATGAATAGCAGCACCACATTTCCCATTTCAGAAGATTTGGCCTCTTAGACACTGTTGCATTTTATTTTCAGCTTTTGGAAACTCTTTTTGTTCCTTATGAATTTCATCTTGCATAAATCACAGAGCCAAAAGCTCCACTGGTACAACACAAATTTTCTTGTGGTGAGGAGAAAGGGATCACAGTTAAAGTGTGTCAGCTTTTATTATTATTGTTATTATTATTAATTGTTATTTATATCATGTGTTGACCTACTCCAATCCCTGCTCTGATGCTTATTGACATCATTCAGCGTTCTGGAATATGAGAAAATCTGTACTATCTCCAAACAGGCTGTTTTGAAGATAAAATAAATTGCTCTTTTTCTTTATAGAAAGAGACAGAGCAAGATCATTCAGAGGCTGTTCCACACATTCTTTTTTTGCTCTGTGTGCACGATGCTTGATTAAAATAGAAGCCTAGTCAATTTATTAAAGCTCTATTCAGCAGAAATATTGTATAATATAGGCATTCTTCTCCTTTTGACCTGTTTAGCAGAAATGTAGCTGAATAGCCCAAATCAGGGCAAGGATGCACAAAAAGCACTGCACAATTTAATAGTTTTAACTTGCTGAGGCACTTAATACAGTCTGTGACATGTAAATCCAGCTACTGCAAAAACTGACTGTTTGAGTAAATTTAAGGGTAAAAGCTGCATTATCTGGTGCAATAAGGCTGGGTCTTTAAGTTAGTATGAACTAAAAATTATATAGAAAATCCAAGCTTTCCTACATACTGATTTTTTAATCACTAGAACTGAGCTGAAGTTGAAAACTGGAAATATTGTTTTGAAAATCATATTATAAAACTTGCTGTTTCAAAGAATATGATATATTATTTTCTTATGCATGTCATGCTTAAGGCTGAAAATGTACCTATGAATTTAAAATTGATTTTTATCCCTAGTTAAAGTTAAAAGTTACTTACCAGAGCCTGTGGAAAACTGTGTGAAGTCAGTGCCCTTCACACAAAATGTAACCATTTGAATATACAATTCAAAGCCAGGGGACACAGCCAGCATCCCATTGTCACAGGATTGCAAATGCTTTTCTCACTTTTATTTTATAATAGGAAGGGTAAGTTAAATTTCCTTTATTTCAGGTTTAAACAAGCATGCACCTTCTCCATAATCTAGAGGTAAATAGAAACCCTTGACTATAGGCAGGTTGCTATACCTACTCTGTTACCAGAGAGCCATGCAAATATCTGGGGGTGTCTTCTACCAATAGTTAATTGACAAAACTTCTCTATTATTTCCCTTTACATTTCTTAATTAACTTGTCAGCAATATAAAGTGCTCCTCTGCAATCTGGAATCTTTAAGGATGGAAGCTGAATATTAGTCCCTGTTTTTCTGGGTGCTGTAGCTGCCATTGTCTTTCCCGTGGAAGTTCTCAGATCCTTGGGCAGATGGAGAGGAACCTGGGAGCTGACACTGATAGCACACAGGGAGCTCAGTGCCTCTCACCACATTTTCAATTGGTGTCTGTAGGTGTTAGCAGAGTGTGTCCCAGGCCCAGCCTTCTCCTACACCATTCATGGCAATTTAAGTAGGGAAAAGTCTCTGCTGGGAGCAGATGGCTTGGGCAGTAATGCCTCCTCTTCTCTTCTGCCTTCTCAGTGTCTGCTTTGAGTTTTGGGCCATCTCTGTGGTTCCCAGAAACACATTAAGGGCAAACACAGTCCATTTCCATTAGTGTGCAAAGCAAGAGCAGAAAGCTGCTTTCTTCTGCTCAGAGCATCACAGAGCCACTGGAACAGCTCTGAAAGACAAAGAGTCCTTTTCTCCTTACTGTTGGAGAAACATTTTGCTCTCAAATGGTTTCTTCTCAGTGCCACGGTTTTTTGTTACTTATGCAAGCTCAGTAAAAGCCATGATAAGGTGAAGCTCTGGTGGGAATCCTTCTGTGCTCAACACACCTCAGTAAATGAGGCTGTGGAGGGGGGGATCCCTGGAAGGGAGGTGTCCCCTCAGCCCTGCAGCCAGCAGCAGCTCATCAATGTGCTCGTGTCACACCAGAACTCTCTCACACGACATCTAAAACCATCAGTGGGGAGACTGAGCTGGTGCCTTGTCTCAGAATATCACAGCTTTGAGAATCTGTGAGAGTTTTGATGTCCCACAAAATCTAAATTCGTTCCTCCAGTTAATAGAAAATTAACTGTGTTTTCAGGGTCATGTTGATGTCAAATTGTTCCTTTGAAGCTCTGTAACTGCTAGTGCAAAAGATACCTTGATACAGACAGGTGTAAAAAAGCTCCAGTGTTTTACTGGGGTCAAAAGGGCACTTCTTAAAGAATTTCGGCAAGTTACAGGGCATGGCTAAGTGCTAAATTGCATTAAGAGAGGATTGACTGTAGAAGAATATTGTGTGAAATTTTGTGTTGAGGCAGTAAATCCAGGAAATATAAATTTCTATCTAAGTTCTTAAACAGGTATCACCAGAAATTCTTTTCTTTTTAGCCAGATGAAATGCAAATTCAGTGAAAAGTCAATGAATCTGGAGTCCCACTCATCTTGTGAATTCTACTTCTGATTTTTCTTTACTCCTTATTCTCAGTGACAAAAGTAAGTTTACACTAGTCTTTGTGCTTTGTAGCTTAGATTTCTCCTGTAGATTCCTTCTGGAAAACTCAAAATAGAACAATGGAAAAGTAATGAAGGCAAAATGTCAGATTGCTTAGATACTGAAAATACAATCTATGCAATTTGTGTCATCGGCCCTTCACTGGGATAAACATTTATAAAGATTCATCCTTGCAATTTCGAATCCTGAGATTAATCCTTACATTTTCTTTTATTTTATTTTATTTCCAGAATTCTTTGCTAACAAATGTAATTTTCATGTTTCTCAGTGCACAGCAATTTGTGATCCCTTGTAATCACCCCATGAACAATTTTGTCCTCTGACACTTCTTATATTTCTGGAACTATCCGTAGACATTCTCCACTATTGTGGAAGTTGGTATCAGTGCCACAGAGAGCTGAGTGCCAGGTCCTTCCTACCAGCACAGTCTCAGGACTGGGGAGGCTAAATTAGAGTTCAGCTAAGCCATGTCTGCTCAGAATTTACTGTGAGGGTTGTACCAAGACATGAACATGGCACATCCAAAAGTGACCTTCAAACAGCCTCTCCAGGCTTCCACAGGCTGCAGAGCTGAGTAAACAGAGGATAATATTTACACTCAGCAACTTTTTGAAGACACTTCTGTTCCTCTCAAATCTCAATGACACGCATCTTTTATAGATGAATTAATTTCTGCAACTTTTATTGTCTAGCCTATTCCTGGCTATGGAATGAAAGCATTGACCTTGACCCAAGAAATCCATAGAGTTAGAAAGAATCGATTTGAAACATGAAGTGCTTGTGAAGGAGGTAAGCCTGCTCTAATACTTTGAACTAAGTGGGCTTGCAGATCATTACTGCAATGCTTTCCAACTCTGCTAGCACCTCTGCCTTGCTGACATTTTCATGTTGACCTGAATATGTTAAAAACTCGGTCATGTTTCTTGGTATAATCTCTTACAAGTTGGTGCAAGGTGGCCACACAGAGAAAAGTCATTGAGCTTGCAGATAAATGGAGTTTTTCTTGCCTGATCAAGAGACACAGCTTAACCAGTCACAACTTAACTTTCCTATTCCTTCCTTTGCATGTATTTTCATCCTCCTTCAAACTGTAGTTTCTGTTTGTAAATATCAATATCACTTACAGGGAATGAATTAGAAAGGGAAAACTTATAAAATATGAATTTAAATGTGTAGCTGCTTCTCTTCTTAATTTTAAACTTCATCTTGGAAAATCCCTTTTGTCATGAAGCCATGTGCCCAAAAAGATTAATCAAAGAAATGAAAATAATGAATTTTTTGCAATGAGGTTTTTGTTGATAAATGTTGCCAAAGCACTCTTGAGACTTTCACAAGATTAAAATGCACATGTTTGTAGAGGAATGATGTTAGCAAACCAATGTCCTAGTTCTGCATCCAAGGGCTGCTGATTGAGTGCTCTGAATTATTTAAAGTATTAATGTGTAAAGATGCCTTTTCAGACTCCTCACACTCAAAATTTGGTGTTATTTCTACTGTTGCTACTCCTCTCTTGTGGTTTATTTTTTCCAATAGATTATTTCGAAGTACATTTATATTAACTGCATAAATCTCTTTGTGCTCCCAAGAGCTGTGTTTTATGGTTGCATTATACTTACAGAGGATGAGGTTGGGGCACATGGAGGTCACTGGTGTGACCCTCTGAAGTAACTTCCATGGAGGTTAAGTTGTCATCACATCCTGAGGGGTGGCTGAAGTACCTGGTGAGCACAAAGCCACAGCTGACTCGTGCCCTCAGGTGTGAGAATGAATCCAGCACTCAGGGAAGAGAGAGATGCTCCTTGGAGCCTTTCCTGGTTAAAACCAGATCACTGTGCTCCTGCTCACTTGTGCAGCAACAGTCCAGATGACTTCAGCAGGGTCACTGTGGCAGAAAACTGTGCTTTAGGACCAGCTTGTGACACTCACAGGTCCCCTGGCATTGTCTGCATCCAGTCGTGGACATTTGCAGGGGTACCACAGCTTGCCACTCTTTCAGGCTGTCGAGTTCCTTTGGAATCACAACTTTCAGAGGTAAAAACAAAAAGCTGTGTGCAGCAAATGCTGTCCTGATGGCTCATATTGGCTCTTTCCTTGGACTTATCAGTAGTAGAGAAACAGAATTCTTACCTTTTTTGCCTTCAAGGGCTCCTTCTGTCCAAGTTTTTCATTCTGCCTCTACAGCTGCAAGATATAAGGACCAATAAACATCTGCAATGGTTAAGTGAATATTTATGCCATAGGAGCCACAGTCAGCTGAAGCAGCCCCCAACCCTCAGAGACTTCTCCCCTGAATCCTTCACTCTTATTAGGGACCACTGTGGGCAGGTGAAACACGGGAAACCCTTCCAGTGTTGGCAGGCAGACTAACAATCACCCTTTTGGGAAACTTCAGGAAAGATGTCCAAGCCCTAGTGCTGGGTAAGTGACAGATTTGGCTTCCCTGAGCCTGGATGTGGTTTTAGAAGGAGATTCAGATGGGCTGTTTAAGGATCCACTTTAGCAAAACTTGCAGCTGCTGAGTGATCTTAATGCAAGTGAGTCACCTTCCTAGCTGTGCTGTGATGGCACAGGGTGTCATCCCCACTTACAAACAAGGACCTGTGCTGTCAGGTAGAGCTCTCAGCCTCGTAACCCATCTCTGATAGGAGAGAGGAGCCCCAAACACCCATGAGTGTCACACTGTGCCACATCTCCTGTGTCCATCTGTGCCAGGGAACCCTTCTTCACTCTCTTGGCTTGGTCTGTTCTGTGATTAACCAAGCAATGTCTCATCTGTATGGGGATAATCACAAACACTGGGAAAGGATGAAAGCCATTGTGTCAAACTCTGATGGCAAGAGATTTCAGAGTGGGTGCCAGGATTGTAATCATTTTGGTCATTTTGAAAGAGTTTAAAGTAGTTGTTAAAAAGAAAGTGCCTCATCATCCTGGGAAATAGAGGCATTCTTGGCCTTCAGTCAGGCATTCTTTAGAGCTAGTGACACATTTATGTGATTATAATGACAAATGACTTTTCTGTCCCTCTGTGTTTGTATAATAGATGAGATATGTGCATGGTTTTAGAGGATGGAAGAAATATGGGAGGGTGGAATATTTGTATTTCAAATATGGGAAGTTGTAAAATTTCCTCCTTAATAACCCCACCCCTTGCCCCACAATGCAGGAAAACCAAATTACAATTTTAACTTTGAAGGTGTAAATCTAAGACAGGACCTTGCATCAGAATTAGGCAAATGTGTCTGCATGAGCTCTTGGCCAGCCTGGGACATATCAATTCCTGTTGGAGCTGTTGTGTGCCTGTTTTCTGCTGATTTTGTCAGTCTGCACAAAGAACAGGTATTCTGAAGCCAGCTGATACAGGCCCAAAACCTACCATCAGCTAAACTGGTGCAAATCAAATCTGATCAGATAAACACCAGATGTAAAGAAACTGAGATCAGGGTTTGGCCTGTTGTGCTTCCCTAGTGCTGCACCATGTTACCCATGCAGATCTCTTGATGCTTGTGCTGACTCTGCTGACAGTGCTAATGAAATTATGAGTTAAAATCATTACTGGAATTAGTCATCTTGATTTTTTTTTCCTTTGCTGTATCTATTTCACAAAACAGTTCTGCATTTTCAAAGTACAGAGACAGTTCAAATAAGTGTTTAATAGCTCCAGCTGCCCTCCAAAATTCGTTCAAACAGTCTAATGTGAAAGGGGAAAAAAAAGCTGAAATTGAAGGATTCTGCAGTATAAAAGTTTAAATTTTGATTTATGAACTTGGCAGTCAGTCTCTACCAATTAAAAACATGCATAGGGTTTTTTCATCCTCCCCAGACAACTGTTATTACTGAGCTGGTCTGTTTGGTCAGCATGTGCCAAGCCCTGGCTCTGCCCCAGCCAGGGCACTTCCCTTTGCACCTGTCAAAGCCCAATGTGGAAAGTGTGGAACGACAAAGAGTCAAAGTGACAGTCCAAAATTGTTCACACAGCAACCTTTAAAGGCTTGGAGAGAATTTTCTTTCATGTTTTAACTGTACACTTTCAATTGTAAAAGCCTTGTTCTCCGCACCAAACCTTTTTCAGCAACAAAATTAAAGAGATTCTAAGTTTGTCAGTAAACCCTGACATTCAAGTGCTGAAGTTCTTCAGAGTAAGGCAGATTGAAAAGTTATAGCACTGGGAGATTTTCCATTGAATTCATATTGTAAAAGATGGATTAAACTTTCAACGATTAAATGATCTGGAAATACAGATGATATAATTTGATTTCTATTTCTTTTAATAAAAAGTTCCAGGCTGGATGTGGCCCTGGGCAAGCTGCTTTAGCTGCCCCTGCCTGAGTGGTGGGACAGTGGATCCCAGAGGAGCTGGCCAGCCTCAGCTGCCATGGGATTCTGTGCACTCAACAAGATTTACACCCCATTTATCCTTGGCCAGTGGACCGAATAAAATGAATACTCTACCCTAGCTTTATCCTTAAACTATGTATTACAGTTTTATGAGTTAATATAAATAAATGCAATAGCAAGAATGATTCATCTTCACTCTTGGAGAAACTGTAATATCTTATTCTAGATAGACTGTCAGTATAGAATAAACAATTTGCCATATTGATACCTGGTTCTTAGCACTTCTGTTTATTAATTCCCCTTACAGCAAAGAAACATATCTTGAAATTTTAAAATGGCACTTTGCTTAATATCAGAATTAAGTTTCTGTGCCTTTAGGTGGAAATAATTGGTATCATTTTATGAAACTCAAAAATGAATAAGTAGGCAGTCTTTTTGCTCTCAGGAAATTTATCTTGATTCCATTTGAAAGTGGAATTTTCACTGTCCATTTGGACAGTGAAAATTGAGAAAGGATCGTCTACGTTGGCAAAAATATTTCTGTATGCATAAGTCAACAATGTAGTGCTAATTAACCAGGGAAAATTAGGCTAATTTTATATTACTAATGTGCTAGTCACTTTGGTAGTAGTCAGATGATACTTAAAGATGCATGCAGAGAAAGAATTTGTTCTTAAATGCTCCCTATGAAATGAGCCAAATAAGCGAAACCATTGCTTTCTTGCAAAAAATTGCTCGTGTCAGGATCACGGAGAGATAATATAATAAAAGGACAAGAAGAGCTGACTTTAGGTGCCAAAGTAACTTTTATGTGTGCAGTTACAAACTCAAATGGCACCTGCTGCTGCCACAGCCCCTTCAGTCTCAGTTGCACTAAAGTTTTATTATCAAAACCTTTCCCAGAGTAACTTAAAATGGTCACCTCCTTCCAACATTAAACCACTGATTACAAACAAATCTGGTTAGGGAACTTCCAAAATGCTAAATAGATCACAGAATGGCCACACAGCAGGGAGATTTCTCCTTGGTTTCTTATCTTGAGACCAGAGAGTTGTGTCCCTGTGCTTGCCAAGCTCTACTCCTGCTGAAGTGGCTTCCTGGGTTTTGCCCTCTGATCCTGTGCTCGAGTCTCCAGAGTGCCTTCCCCCAGTCATGCACAGCTGCACTTTCAGAGGTTGGAGCTTCTGTGAGCACTTTTGGGTGGCCACGTGGCCACTTTAGGATGGTGGCTAATGAACATGTTCATCCCCTGCTGCCTTTGCAGCAGATGTCTTCTGTCCAAGTTACAAATTTCCCATGTTCCTGAGCCTAGAGGGTGCTTTAGCAGGACTGAGCTCTGTTTCAGCTGGCAGGGGTTGCACTCTTGCTCTTGGGGTGTCCTGTTCCTCCCAGCCCCTGTGTGTGATTCCCTTCTTCCTCACAACAGCTTTCCACTATGCATAAATCATGAAAAGCACCTACAGTGACTCTGCTGGATGGGTTTTTCATACAAACACAGGGCAATCATTTTTTAAAAGGAGATTTTTCAATAGGCTACGGTGCAGTTTTGTTAAACACTACAGGGGAACCTTCCTTTTTTTGTTTGGCTGCATGACTCTCAATTCTAATTCTGGTTTGTGTCTTTTGCTACCAGCACAAGTCTTTAAAAAAAGTATTACTTTTATTTAAGCATCACTAATGAAAACCCAAAGCAATATTATTTCACATTTGGCAAAGTTAACCTTTATTATATTAGTATTAAACATCAATTTTGTGTAAAATCGGTTTGTATGAAATATCCCTCCTAATAATTTATCTTCCACTTCCAGCAGAACTGAGGGCATTGAATAAGTCTGGTTCCCAGTCTTTGCCTTGCAGCTAAAAAAATAAGTGGTATGGAAGGTTACATACATAGTGGGAAAAGTTTTACTTTTTAAATTTTTGCTACTTTTATAACCTTTTGGTCTGGAAGTTACTCTTGTGTTCATCATCCAAGTTTTAAACATAAATAACCCCCTTTGTTATAATGCTGTTACACTCCTCCTGAATAGCCTCTCTTTTCTCTATCCAGAGAGAAATTTAATTTATAATTCTATCAACACATTGATTTTTTGCTACTTTTTTGAATTATTCTAACTGATAATAGGTCAAAGCAAGTGGGGTTCAGAACTCTCTTTATAGGTCCATGACATGTGAGTATGTCGGAGAGAATGAGAAAAATGGATTTTTAAAATTATTATATTTGTTTTGGCCAAAAAATAGGCCCATAGTCCTTCCAGCTACAGTTTGATCACAGCAGATATCTCCATAAATGGTGGAGAGCCCTGATTTATATTAAAAAAGTACTTTTAAAAAATATGCAGGAGATGGATTAAACAGAACTGATGGTGTAAAATGTGTGAATTGGCAATATTTTCCCTTCAGTGTGAACCACTGCTTTGACCATTTATCCGTCCTGCCTCTCCAGAGCTTGCACTGTGTCTGCTGCAGCCTGTCCCACCTATGGTCAGACCTTCAGCAGCTCTGGAACAAATAAATAATAATAAATAATGGTGCCAATAACTCGAGGCCCAGAATTGCTGCATGGCAATTTCCAGAGTGCAGGTGTGCCTCAAGAGCATCTTCTGCCCTGGCCTGTGAGGCTCTCTGGGTTTGTCAGGCTGCTGTGTCACTCCTGCTGATAAAGTGGATTTTTTGGGGAGATGAGTTTCATTAAGAAGAGGTTTTTTTTCTAGGTTTTACTAATCATCACAGATCACTAATTTTCTCAGTTACTCAATTTTCCTATTGCTTCCTACAATTAATCTCAATGTTTGTGTAACTCAGTAATTAAATCTGTGCATTTAACATTAATTTCTCTGGGGCTAAGCCTCGAGAGACTGGACATATGTGATCATAAATTACATGGTGAAGGCCAGAGAGAGAAGTTTATGCCTCTGTGATCTAATTATTTTTATGTAATCCATGATGCACTTTCTTCCCTGTCAGAATCCACAATAAAATAGGTATTTAGGTAAATTAGGTATTTTTGCTGTCTCTAACAGGAAAATTATCTCCAGTGAGTGACAAATATTTACAAATACTTACTTGCCACTCCTAGAACAGGTAACCACATAATCTATTCTTTCTAAGGGCAGTTCTGACTGAAAAATATGAATTCCACAGTGTTGTATACTGAAGAACCATTAAACTCTAATTGAAGTGATGAGAAACTTTATAGAAACACTCGGAACAAATTTGTATCTAGTCTGAATCACACTAATTCCTCTGAGAACATTTTATCCAACCTGGAGAAATCAGTTTTGCTGTGTACATGCTTGACAAATATGGGAGCACACCTGAGTGCAACTTTCTGAACACCTTTTATTTATAGATCTCTAGACATATCTAAAGGTTTCACTACCTTTTATCATTATTTTGAAAACAGATTTTTTTTTTTATTATTACATTCAATCCTTTATTTTGTTCATTGTGAAGAGGCATAGTTCAACATATGATAAATTGCCAAAGTTTCTGAGGTTCTTTTCAAAATTATTTTTATCTACAGTGCTTGAAATTACTCCTATGGTAATTTTCAAATACAGTTAAGGAATAGCTTGTCAAAAATTATTTATTCATCTAATGATAGATGTGAGTATCTTCTGGGATTTTAAAAAGTGCCTGAGTAAGTTGGAACTAATGAAGTTTAAGTATCTAATATGTTTAGCTTATCTTAAAAATCCTGTGAGATGATGATATAAAACGTTTTAGACCCAACCACATTTTCAAAAGTGCCTTAGAGACACTTAATTGATTAAATTAGAAATAAACCACCCACCCTGGTAGTTAAAACCCTGAATATAAATATGCAGAGAAGCATTGTTGCATTTGAGAAGATTTAAAGTTGGAAAAATGAGCAAGGCTTGGAGGGAGAAATAGCTGTAACACCACTGAAAATCAAAACACCCTTCCAATCCTTTCCTTTTTTCTCCATACAGCCTGACAGCCTGCTTGCCTTTTCCAGGGCTATCAACGAGTCTGTTAAATGTATTGCTGCCCCAAGAAAACCTTGCACTTCATCACAAATATCAACCTGCTGGTTATTAAACCAGGAGAGGCCAAAAAATGTCCCCTACATTCTGCTTAAAGGAAAAGCTCTAAAGCATGAGAAAACATCCCAGGAGCTCATCCTGGGGTTGTGTGCAGTGGCAGTAACAATAAGTACTTCTTTAAGAAGAGCTTCATCTTCCAAGATCTAAATTTCTGTCTGAACAGAGATCAGAGGAGCCTCCCAGTAGCACAGGAGCAAAACCAAGCCCCAATTATTATTCTAAAGAGACAGGAGCTGCAGCTCTTCACTATTCATGATAAAGGCAGCCAAAGCCCTTGGGTTTTGTGAGGATCTTGTTTGATGTCCTCCAGCGAGGCTGTGTCTGGAGACAGTTTATCAATCCAAGCAGGGCCATGTGCTGTGCTCCTCTGCTGTGCTGGGGCTCCCCTGTGCTCAGCCCAAAGTGGCATTTGTGTTACACAACACCCTGCAGCTCCAGGGCAGTTCCTTCCTCAGGGGAAGCGTGGCTGGGCAGACCAAGGCCAGGAGAGTTCCAAAGGAGTCAGACTCCACCTTTCTCTCCTCATCAAAGCCACAATGATGGATGTGACACGCTGGGCTCAAGACCACCCCAGGGTTTTACTTCCCCACTGTGCAATCTTTGTATGCAAAGTGTGAGTGTCTGCTATGGCTTTGCAGAAAAATCCATGAGACTGCTTCTGCACAAGGCAGTGAGATGCCCTGGTGCTGTAAATCACCTCTCAAGAGGTATTTCTACTTTAATGCAGAGGGAACAGAGGGAGGACTCAATTCCTAACTAGGCTGCCTCATTTGAATACCAGAATTAGGCTGAAGTTTCTCTACTTTCAACTTGAATGGGAATGCAAGAGGCTCATTTGGTCAAGGAATGGGAAGATATGTCCTGAGCTGGCTCTGTAAGAGTGTTTTAGGTCTTACAGGAGCTAATAGCTGCTTGTGTCTGGTGTTTGCATTGCTCTGCCTCATCAGGTTCTGCTCACTGTGCCTGAAAGGGTCCATTTGTACCTGGTCCATTTGCACCCAGTTTTGAATATTTTGTCTTATTGTTCTGAAGGAGAGTTTGCCAGTTCTGTCATTTCAATAAATTGCACATGCTTTACTATAGATTTACCTTCTGTTCCTTTCCTTTTGAAGGCTTAGCTGGAGAGTGTGAGCTGCCAAAATTGCAACTGTGCAGTATTTCCTGGCCTGGCAAGTTTCATGTTTCTCCCTTGCTGACAATGTCATGAATTAGTGAATGATAATGTGGTTGTTGCTTTTTAAGCCTTTCTCACACCTGTCTTTGTTCATCTGAAAAGATTTCATGTTTTCTCTTAAATGACTAAAATTGAAACATTTCCAATATAGCAGAAGGAGAATTTACAAAAACTCCTTTCCTTTATGCTGGTAGGGTACAGAACAATTAATAGCAGCTTTTATTAGAATTGGTCAAAGCCCTTTACACAGGAGGAAAAAAAAAATAAAGTGTATGCAGTCCAGAGCTCAGATTAGTCCTGAGTTAGCCTAAAAACTACTGGAAGCTCAGAATCTGGTGATTTAGATATTATCCCTTGTCTCCCACGGGGAAGAATCTTTCAAACCCATACCATTCAATCACAGAGCTGAAGCTCTGTGACATGTATCTGTCTCCTAAGGATACACTGATATCCTTGCACTCATAAATATTTTGCCAGATGTGAGTACTTTTTCCACCTTAGGAGCTTAGTGAGAAAGAGCTTTGTGGCTTGTCATTTGACTGTCAAAGCTGCCAGTTGATTTACTATAGGCAGTTTTAAATGGAGAAGGAGTTGAGGCCATGTCTGTTCTTATCTCTTGTTCCATTCCTGCACTGGGTGAGGAGAAGGAACCACTGATAATAGCAACATACATCTCTGAGTCTCCAGAGAACCTTCTGAGGGAGCAAGTGTCTGCTCTGGAGAGCTCTGCACCTCGAAATATATGGTGGTACTTAAATTATTGCTAATCGAGTTTAGTAGTCCAATGGCTCAAACACTGATGAGCTAAAACAGGAAATATGAAAAAGGGAAATACCTTTCCCATAACTTTTTATGCTTTCCATCTCATAATTGCCTAGCCTGCACTGAGAATTGCTTTCTGTCACATGTGCCATCTCTTTTGAATTTGTTATTCTTGGATTTCTTTTCCTTGGGGGCAATTTTATTTGTAGTTGATGTTTGCTTACAGGATTGGAAACAAAAAAAAATTCACTGCCTGTCATAAAATAATTTACCTGAGAGAAAACAATAACACCACCGAGGCAACTGTACAGTTACATTTCTTGGTAAATATGTGCTTTTACTGATTGCTTTTATTTTCACAGTTTCCCTCTCACAGCCCTTGACAGCCTCTAATTCCCAAGGATAAATTCCCACTTGCTCCAAAGCAGGTTACATCAGTTAGACTGATAAAAGAGGTTATACTAGCAGTGTGCATATAATGGCATAGAATGGAGATGAATCAACAACCAGTAATTGTAACAATCGCTCATTAAAAAAAATGGCAGAAAAATTAATATATTTCATCTTTTCCTCCAAGTCTTGAAAATGGAAATCAAGATTTTAAAAAGCAACTGAATTTAGTTTGTATGGGGCACATTTTAATAGCATGTGGGAAAGTACTGTTAGTTTTGTTGGTTTTCCTATTTTAAAACCTGTTGGTCTTAACTGTGCTTGCTAGCAATTGTATTCCTTGATTTATAATGTGTTATCATTTACTGCCCTATTTTTGTAACTTATTAAGTATTCTTTTCTTATTTCTTCATGGATTCTTTTGTCTCCACAGTGAAGCTTTAAAAATGTGTAGGTTTCCCTGATTATTATTTTGTAGCACTTGGGAAAATAATGGCATTGTAACTCATGTTATTCTGTTAAATTCACATCAACAATCAATCTGTTCTGTAATTGTTTCTGACTTCTCAGAACTGGTTCTCTAAAAGCACTGGGGTTTAGACTTTATTTTGCTTGCACATAAGAAAAGCAGTAGGATGATTGGTTTTACCCCAACTATAATTTTTTAGGTCTAGGAGGAATTAGTCTTTATCTCTCAAGGTAAAGTGTAGTATGGATTTCCTACCACACTGGATGGAAGCCTTTTGATTTAGTAAATTATCTTCTGGACTATCACCAGTCTTTTAAGATACACATTTCATATTGCAGCCTGTGTGTTAATGCAACATTTTTCTCTAGGTAGAAACTATAAATTGATATTAGGAACCCAAGCATCCCTTACTTTTTCTGGTTTTATGGTCTGTAAAATGTATCATTTATTTCCCATCTCATGCTTTATCTGTTATCATTCTGAGCATTCAAGATCCCTTTCATATTATTTTTCAGTGAGTCAGAGAAAGGTAATTTCATCTTTTTACAGAGTTTTCTCAACTGCAAGGAACATATTTGGGAAAACTCTGGTTTCTGCTTATGAAAAGGATACAGAATCAATTGTTCTATAATGCAACATGTTCCTCAGATTAGATATTTTTCTATAATGTCTTTTGCACTTGAGGATGAGAAACAGTAGCTTGTGTCTAATAAATGTCAAACAGAACATGTGCCAAATTTTCAGTGGCAGACTGCAGTGAAGCACACAGCCTAAAAGCTGAAATGTAGTGTTTGGAGTCACAGGCTAGTAAGGACTGCTAGATATGTCCTAATGCTTTTCTGCTAATGTTTTTGGTGGAAATTAAACTCTTTTGAGTTAAAGGTACATTCATGCATTACTTCCTCATGTTTTATTGTATTTTATTTTATTGTATTGTATTTTATTTATTAAATGTTTTATTTACAACATCCTTGGAATAAGGAAATTTAAGCTCTCAAATCTCTCATTATACCCTGTTGAAATAAAACCAGCATAGACAATAAATATTAGCCAGTTAGTTTTGGAGAAAACAAGAATTCCTGTCCTCCTCAAAAATCACTTTCATTTGCAACTAAAATGGTGCCATCTTCCAAGGCAGTAGAAATATTTGAAGCTCAGGAATATGTATTTCTCTTATTGACCTCTCTCCATAGAAGAGCAGCGTGGTTTACATATGGAAACACAGTTGGTGTTGTTCTCCACAGGCCATTAAAGAATGGGGATGGGTTTCAGGGTTGCCAGAAGGATATCTGAGACCTTTTCTGAGCAGCACTGCTCCAGGGATAGCCTTTCCTTTTTTTCCTCTGCATGTTGTCATTTAAAAATGCATCCTGGTCTCAAAAGAACAGATTTTGGTTTTGCAAATTTGGACAGGGATCCTTTTCCTCTGTTGGTGTGGTATTATCACATCCCTACTGTTTTTATTCTTCACAGAAGACATTTTTAAAATGCCACTTAAAAATAAAATCTTGCTGCAGCAAGGGAGGAATTATCACACATTAATTTGATATGCTCACTCTGAGTGCTCACTCTTTATTGCTTTCCACAACAATTTAAAATTTCAGTATTCAGAACCCATTTTGGAAATTATCATCAGAGGATATTAGTCTTACCCATGAAGGACAGATGATATACATTTTTACAGCTTATTAGGCTCCTAGATTTACCCTGAACACATACACGAAATCTGCTTGAAATATTGGCCTCCTACACAGCTACATGTAAATTACTGGCTAGATGGTCCCACTGGGGTTCCTGTTTTGTACCCTGGAACTATCAAGGCTCAGTGTGCCAGGGAGCATCCTAATGACAGCCCAGAGTGCCGAAACTTTCCGTTTTCATGGCAACCACGCAATCTGTTGTGCAATAACTACTGCTTTGTCACTTGTTTCAAGTTGAGCTTTGAAAACAGTTGGCAGGAGAAAAGCATCTTTTTATGCCTTCTCTCTGCTGAGCCCTGATATTGGTGCCTGGTGTGTTTTGTTAGCACTCGAGATACATCTCTTCCCGTGCAGGTAATGGGCAGGGGGCTCTCAGGGATGCTGCTGGCCCTGTGTGATCAGCTTGCCTCCAGGATAATGAGAGTTTCCTTCGGGGCCACGCTGATCTGAGCCTCACCTTGCCTGCTCTTCACCTCGGAGGCAGCAGCTGAAGCTCATGAAGGTTAGAGTCAGATGTGAGGAAAGGTGCAATGCCAGCAAAAGAAAAGTACCCATTATCCTCAGAAATCCAATTAGGGCTTGGCCAGGTGGGGCTGAACGCAATCAGGTGTGTGGGGAGGGGAAGTGGAGAAGCCTTTCACAAAGACTCCTCCCAAAAGGATGTTGTCTCTGCCAATTGCCCTGTGCCACATTCCCAGAGTGGTGCCAGGGCAGGAGATTTTCATATTGATGTTAAAAAACACAGTCTGGGCTCTCTGACTGTTATCCCACAAGTAGTGTTAATTTATACAGATTCTGGAAAATAGCTAACTTTCATCTGCTTCTCCAAATGGCAATAACATCTGAGCTGCTGCCTGCTGAAAGCCACGAAAATGACCCAGTAGTGTTTAATGGGCTTCAGATCAGACCTGGGATATTCACTTCTGCAGCAATTTTTAGGACATGATCCTGAATAAGCACACAAATGCCTGCCTAACTCTGACAAGGGAGCAGGCTCCCTCTGGGTGGAGAGGCTGCCCTGCACCAGGGTGTGCCTGATTGCTGAGTGCTTGCTGCTCTCAAGAGTTGTTCCAGCTGTGGCTGGGCCTTGGTAGAGTGGTACACAGGGACCCTGAGGTTTTGTAAATAGGCTCCCAAATGAATGGGCTTTCTCAGACATCTCAGACACAGGAGTGCTTTCAGAAGGGTGATGTACCTCCTACTGAAGTGGACTTCAGTATAATAGGAAAGTTTTCTTGAGAAGCATGATGACAAGGCAGTTAGACCTATTTCTCTTTTTTTTTTTTTGCATGTATAACTACGACCAATTTATTGAACAGACACATTTCTGATTGAACAGATACATTTCTGTGTCTTCATGGTACTGTGAGAATCTAGGTGATTATGGAGAAGCAGTGAGTGGAGCCTCTTAGGTCGGGAATCAGAGTTTAGGTCCCAGGCAAAAGCATTTAGAGCACCTAAGGGACCCCCTGGGTACCACCTGTGTGTGGCATTTCACTCAGATGTCACCGTGTAAGACCCAGCTATTGAAATGCTGGTGCTGAGCTCTCAGGATGATGTGCCACACACAGGAATGAGATGCACCAACCTTGCTGCTATTCCTGGTAATCAGGTGAAATTTGCTGTGGTAGCCAAGAAACCCTGTTCTTTGGTTTTGAAGGCATATATAGTTAAAAATCCACCAACCAACCAACACTATTCTGCTGATCAATGTAATCCTGAGCTGGTCAATGAACAAGGTGCCAAGTCAGTGGCTTTGCTTTAGTCCCTTGTAGCAGTTATTCCTCCCACCTGGTGTCTCAGCTCCAGCTGTGGTCAAGCTCTGATTACCACAAAATAAAGGGAAAAATCCTGGAGTAGTGGCTCCCTCCTGGAGAGTGTCAGAAGGTGCCCTGAGCTGCCGTGCCAGGGTGCAGGTCTGCCTGGCTCAGTGCTGCTAACCCACATCACCTTCAGTGAGAAATTGTCCCCCAGAAGAGCTCTGCTCCTGCTCCACCAGCTTTTAAAGCAGGCTGCAAGTTCTAGTGGTACCTAACCCTGGTACTGCCCTCAAATATCTGCCCTCAAATATCTGCCCTCTTGCTTCCTGCACTTGATCTGACCTCCACATGTCCTTTTGTTTTGCTAAAAATAGGTGGTCTAAAGCTTTCAGCAGAATGAAGTGATCTGTTCGGAGACAAGCTGCAATGTTAAAGTGCATTTGCCTTTTAGCAAGTATAATATGCATCAAATAAATTATCTCAGTGAAGGCTAAATAACACTTTACTGTGCTGACCAGGGAGCTCCAAATTTCTGTTGTCTCAGACAACATTTTCTTGCTTTGAAAATGGTTTTCTTCATAAAAGAAAACAACACTGATTAGTGGTTGTTTGGAATTAAAATATTGAGAGTTTTTGTTGTCAAATACAATGATAGAACAAGAACAATTGGCACAGGAAAAGTAATTTTAATTTTTGATGTCTAAATTGATCAATTGAGGAAGAATTAGATTGGCATGGACATAATCAAGAAATGTCAATAGGTAACAAGTGTCAACACTGTAATTTGGCCTAGTGTCTAAGTAAATGTGCTTGCTCTCTCCCCAGCTCCTTCATCCATAATTTATAAATCATTGATGTGATGAAGACACACAGGCAGACATCATATGAGGGCTCCTCCAGCCTCAAGATTTGGGGTTTCATGATGAAGTAGTCAAAGTATCTGTGAAATCCTGGAGGCCAGGCCCCATTCTGCAGCTGGGAATACAAACACAGCTGCTGCTCTGAAAAATACATGGCAGACATGGATGTGACAGAAAAGAGAGGGAGAGAGCCAGGGTGTGTGGGGGAGTTAAAACATCAGGGCAGGGTCAGAAATAGAGGCAGTTCCTGTACAGTGCTGGCTTTCAGGGCTTATGTTGCAGGATGGGTTAAATGTAGAGTCAGAGGCTCAATTTCATTCTGGAGTTTTAGACCTGACACTGGCTCAAGCAGTGCCCCACACTCCTGGTTTATTCCCCCTGTGACTGCAGTGTGAATTAGCAGGAGAGGCAATTACTGTCCCTGAAAATGCTGGCCTCTTGATCCTTTTGCTTTCCACGTGTTTTGAACAGCTCCTTCGGGAAGAGGCTTTCATGGAATTTCCCCTAATACTTTCACTTGAAAGTTTGAAGTGGTGCTGCAGGTATTTTGACAAAACCTATCAGAAAGGGCTTTCAGTGCCATTCAGTTTCTCTTGCTGTCTCATCTAAGTCTAAAAGAGGCACAAATAGAGCTGTTTAACTGCATTCAGAGGCCTTGGTCCTGGGATTATGGCTAAGCAGGGAGTGGATTTTCCCCTTCACAAGAGTAGTGTCTCGGTCAGTTTCTCTGTAAGTTTCCAGATATGTAGTAAGAGTTGTATTTTCTTTGGAAGTTTTCCTTGCTCCCCCTATGGATTTCATCTCTTGCTGTGATCTGAGAGACACCCTGCTCAGTTTTCTCAAAGCACTGACACGAATCCTGACGGAACTTCCAAAAAGCTCTGGCAGGAGAGTAGTTAGGCTTTCTTTCTTCTGCTTGCCTTGTCTCAATTATCTGCTGTCTCAGGAAAATAGGAGCCCTGTCTCCAGGGACTGGATTCCCCAGAAGGGTCTGTCTCTTTCATATTCATTTCTTTTATTGATTATTATGTATTTTGTTTTGCATTTACTTTGCATTTGTCTTTCTGGAATGCAGTGGTCACCATCAATGTCGACTTTAAATCAATCCCCTGACGCTGGCAATGACTGTAATTGATTTTCACAAGGCAATTATCTCTGTTGTGGAAAATGTCCAGATATAATTCATGTTAAACTGTACTGCAACCCACTGGAAGTGTTTTAGCAAGATCAGCCCTCCAGGTCTAAGTGTATGTCACTGAAAGAGGAAAGGCATTTCCCAGGTCCATGAGGTAGAAAATGAAAGTACTGCAATTAACTTAGAAGTTGGATGTGTTATGTTGGGAACACACAGATTCACGTGTGATGAGATACTTCCAGGTACAGTGAAACATCACCACTTATAGAACTGAACATCATCATGTGGACAATTTAAGAAGGGCAGGGGTGTTTTAAATCCATTAGCTTTTCCTTCAGCCTGCATTTGCAGGAAGGCTTTGAGGCTGAAATAGCAGTGTGCACAAAGTGCTGCTGTCTAGTGCTGTGGAAATCACATATTTTTACAGTCTTCTGAGTCCTAAAAGTTCCTATTTCCTTATTAAAAGTAACCTGGTTTGGGTTCTCTATCTTTCCCAAATCCTCAATTGAATGAAAATACGAGCACCTGAAAGTGCTCCAATTTCCTAACACCAAGTCCCTAAACATGACAACAAAACACTGGGCAGAGCAAAGGCTGTTTGAGTGGCTTTGATGTGAGGAGCTCCTAAAAGCAGGGCTGTGTTTGTGTGAGTTCTCACGAGGAGTTTCATTGGGAGCTCAGCCCAGTGGCACAGGACACAGGATCAGATTTGTTTGAAATGAGCCTACAGCCAATGTATATTTCACCCTGGTGAAGGGATTATATTTTTCAGAAAGTCCCAAAGTTGGCAAGTCTGTCTGGAGAGAAAGTTGGCACATTTTCCTTACTGTTGCCTGGCTCCTTGAGAAGGTCCCAGCCTTCATCCCCTCTTCATTAATTGTAGCAATGTTCTTGTGTTGTGATTAAATTCAAACATAGGATGAGCAGAACAAGCTAAGTAGCTTTACCTGACATTTTCATTACTCTTTGACAGAATATCACATCCAGCCATTCCTAGATATTTTCAGTTAGAAACCCATTAAAGATGATTATGCCCAGGTGGACCAGTATCCTTTAGAATATGATATGTTTTTGTCTAGAGGTAAACTGTAGAATTAATCCTAGTGAAAATGGAAAGTACTTGTGGGAGAACTGATGTGTGAAGGTCCAAAACTTAGAAATTCCCTTAGCTCACTTCTGAGTACAATGTTCAGAGCAGTTCCAAAATAAAAATGTGCAGTATCCCACTCTTCCTTTAGAATATAAGTTTAGGCTTAATTGCCAGCAGAATTAACAGAATTGTCTTAAAGTCTGTGAAAGGAAACAAATTAAAAAAATCTACAGGATGTTTGTCTCACAAATTATGAGTATTTTAAAATTTTGGTAGTAAAAAATAAATATCTGAATCACTCTAGGGCTTCTGATGAACTAATCAAGGAATGTCCATTTATTTTAGAATGTCAAGAGCAGTTTAACCTCAAGATGGTGCTAGATGGTTAAGTTGGCTGTCACAACAGCTATTGTTTATCTTTTTCATTTTTTCAGAATGAAAAAGCATGGGTAACATGTAATTGGTTAATAACCAATAAGAAAAGATAAAGACTTCATATTAAAGTGCATCAGTTTTACAGATTAATATGTTTATCAGCATAAGCAAGACATGAATTGATTTGAAAAATATTAATTATATCAATGTTTCAGAATAGAATTCTGAATAGAATAGTAGAAACAGAGCTTATATAAAAGTCATTGGAACCACAGTGGTAGGAGATATACAATATGTTACTTAACAGCTTACTTGGTTATTATAACCAGGCAGCCTGGGATTAATGGCACTTAATCATTCTGGCAAGAGAAAGTGATCAAAACCTGTCAGATAAATAGCAAAGACTAAAAGCTCGTGAAGAACTTAAGGAACTTCTTCATTGACAATAAATCATATATAGGAGTGCCTCAGTTATGTCAAATAAAGGAGGTTTTCTGCTGGAAGATGTTTATCCAGAGCATGGCAGTGGTGCCTGAGCAGCAGACCCTTCCTGAAGCAGGAGAGGAGCAGAACAGGAGGAGCTGAGCAGCCCTGGCACGGCAGCACCACTACCCTGACCCTGCCCTAGCAGGAGCAGCCCTGGAGCTGCAGGACAGAACACTCAGGTGCTGCTGAGCATTTCCCCTGCACTTACACCACCAGGTCTGGCTCTCTGGAGCAGCCAAACTGTGACCAGACCACCAGAAATTCATCTTACAGCTTCCTTCCTTGGGGGACACTTAAGGGAGGGATTTCCCAGGGAGCTCATGATAGCATTTTTAGTGTTTACAGTAAAAAAATAGTGCCAGGCCTGTAAAAACTGTACCTCAGCCTGGTGGTGTCCAAAATGGAGCCACCAACCTTGAAAAAACCTTTTCCCAAAATGGCATGTGGGTCTGCTTGAAGATCCTGGTTCCTGGGCACATCTGTGGCTGGTGGGTGTTGGAAAGCAGAAAAGCTCTCTTCCCTTTTGTTTTCTTCTGTATTTTTCAATGTTTGCTTTTTTTTTTTTTTTGGCAACAAGATTTAATCATTTAGAAAAGCTGCAAAATGAGAACAATTTATGTATCAAGTTAATTTATTTTGCACCAGAAAGGCCTTGCAAAAAAATGGCTGTTTAATATATAGTCTTACAAATGAATCAGCAAAATAATATGGGAACTTGGGGATGTGCAGTGACAGAAGGTTTTTTTATTAAATTTTACTTTATTTTGATTTTTTTTATTTTCCCAGACATTTTTCTCCATATCTTCCAAAGTTTTTATAATTGTTTAATGCAAGCAATTACTTACAAGGTGGTTGTATCAGCCAAGACAAATGTTACAGAAATGTGAAAAAACCCTGGTGTTGAAAAGGGATGCTTGATCTGCTGAAATAATTGGAAATTTGCCATCATTCCTTTGTCACCTGAAGAAAGGAAGGTTTTACAGTCCTGATTTGCAAATCTAAAATAATATCCCTTAACACAGTGCTACCTATGCTGCTCAAGTATTAGTTTTTTCCTTGTTTGTAAAATGCATTTCTTGGAGAGAAAGAATCAGCTAAATGTGATTGTTTAGTTTAATAAAGCAGGGAAGTAGAAACTAGACTGTGCATCCTGCCCACAGATTTTTATCAGATGCAGATAAAATATAAATAGCCTAGGAGACAGTGTCCTCTTAAATGATGATCCTAAGGTTAGTGGGACTTTTTGAGAAGATTTTTCTTGTCTAGACAGTTATAAAGAAGCTGGAAGTTGATTTAAGGTTTTAGTATAGGGAATATAATTCTACATCCCTCACATTCAGTATGTAAGCAGGAAGGTTTTTCATGTGTAATTTTAGAATGCAATTCATAAAAAAATTCATTCCAGCTATCTGAAAATATATTAAAAAATTATTTTAAATGGAAAAGAGCTTACATATTTTAGAAGAGAGGGGAAATCAACATATTATTTTTGTTTTCACTAGATTAAGTTCCAAAGTGACATTCTGGCTGACAGAAGGAGAGACACAGTAATAAAATTCATGCTTATGTGGTTCAGGCTTAATCAAAGGGAGAGTTAGGGTGAGAGTGTTTAGCTAAAAGTCATTTTAAGTCACAAGTACATAAGAATAGATGATTAATTATGTTGTCCACTTGAGGCAATGACTGTGCAGGACAAATTGCATTTGAACTTGGCTGCAGAAGAGTTTAAAAAATGAAAGCACTGAATGGAAATAAAAAACCAAAATCTCCCTCTCACAGGATTGTGTATTGATAGAGGGAAATGATTCCCTTTGGGTCTGCAGAGGAATTTAGGAGAAAGCTGTCTATAGATATTGATCCTGACACAGGATTCCTCAAGTAACAGTCTCAGAGGTGCCACTGCTGAGATCTAGAGGCTGAATGTTTGCAGTGACCTCTGCCATACAAAGATCAGAGTCAGCATCTGCATCTCCATATGGAGGATGAAAGTTTTTGTATTACAAAAATCTCTCCAACAAGTATTTTGGCAGGGACAATCATAAAAAGAGTATTTGAGCATCTTATTACACTGTTAATATATTCCCATCAGGAAGTTAAACTAATTAACTCCTCTCTTATGCATACCTTGGTGATATTTTTACATTTCCCAGGGCACATAACCAGTCACAAGAAAAAGAAAATGTCACCTTCCAATAGTCACTCCCTAGCAGGCACTGGAGGACACTCCTAAAGCAAAATTTTTTGTGTGCTGTTAAGTTTCTTGATGAGGTAGAACAAAAGATGATGGTCTCACCTGACAAATTTGCTTCACCTTGGTGTGTATATCTTGTATGTATATCTTCTTTGATACACCTTGTGTGTATATCTTCTTTGTCTTTTTTTTGATAATTTTACTTCTTTGTGCTCTCGAGATCACAGTCACTTCTGCTTGTGTTCTCTGCCTGAAAAAAAAAGTTTAATAATTACTGAAATTAGTCAAGATACAGAGCTACTGGAGAGTCCAGAAGAGGATCTCTGGGATGATTAAGGATGATAAAGGACCTCTGAGAGGATTTAATTGTCTGGAGCACCTCACCAAGGCAGAGATAGCTGGGGCTGCCCAGCTGGAGAAGAGAAGGCTCAGGGTGATCCCCTCGTGGGCAGATATCCAAGGGGGGATGTAAAGAGAAGCCAACCAGGCTCTGCTCACTGGAGTTCAGTGAACAGAGGCCATGGGCACAAACTGAAACACAGGAGCTTCCCTCTGAACATCAGGGAACACTTTTCACCCTGAGGGTGACCAGGCACTGGCACAGTGGAGTCTCCATCCATTCAGAAGCTGTTTGGACACAGTCCTGGTCTCGGTGACCCTGCCTGAGCAGGAAGGTTGGACAAGATGATCTCCAGAGGTCCCTTCCAACCCTCAGCCATTCTGGGGCTTTGTGAGTCTGTGCCATTGCTGTTCAGGGTTTCTGATGTTGTCTGTGACAATGATGAGGAATAAAAGACTTGGATGTCTTTAGTGCTGAACTAAATCTACTGTCCCTCTTACCTTCTTTTCTTGTTAGGGTTCAATTTCTTCAGATTATCTGTGAAAACAGGGCCTAAAAAAAAAAATCCCTTAGGAGAAAACAGATTTCAGCATTGAACATGGGTCAAGTAGAGCAGAAAATAATTTGGGTGAGTAATGAAGGACAAAACAAGGTACCTATATGCAAACAAGGCTTCCCTGTGTGCAAACAGCCTCGGAAGGCAACTTCTGACATTTATGGTTTTCTTCCTCTTGTGGGGGAGTAGAGTTTTTCAAAAGTATAATGCATTTCTTGTGGAAACCAACAGTTGGAGGGAAGGACAATTGTCTGCATCCACTTAATGCTTCTAAATGAGGTATTTTTAGAGAATTGGAATCTGAAATGGCTTGTGTCAGTCAAGGTCATATTTTTCTTGGGTTTGTCTGATGCCCACGGTGAAGGTGCTGTACTAAATGCTATTCAGCATAATATCCCTGATTTAACATGTAGACAATTATGAAGGATTAACCAGAGATAATAGCTGTGAACCTGATTCTTTATTACCTGGATCAGCGATGTTGGAAGAACAAATGGAAGGCATAAATGAAATAATTTGTTGCTGGGCAGTTGAAGAACACACTAAATTACCTGGCTAACCAAGAATGAAGATTATGTTTTTGAACTGACAGAAAAAATCATGGTTAAGGTCATTGTGGATTTATTACCCCAAGGAACATTATAATAAACAGGTTTGTCTTTATATTAACTAAAGAAAGCCTCAATCTGCAGCCAATTCTCTGTTGAAGGCACATGAATTTGTCTAGAATTAATTAGATTAAATGTTATCTGATCAAATTGATGGAAATCTATTGAACTCTCTGAAGTATATGTTTTCAAAAGAAGCAGTGAAAATTTTGGCAGCACTTCCTTTATTTGGCTTTTAGGAAATTCCACAATTAGAGAACTTTGTGTTCCAAAGCCACGATGAGCACAGAGCTCGGGGTTTTGGGTTTTTTAAAAATAATTTTACCAAGCAGATTTTCTGAGAGGAAAGAAATTATGAATGTTTTAAATATAATGTTCCACCTTCTATTTAGAAAATTCTAAGCTGTTCAATTGGTATTAAATGCAAATAAGTAAAACAATTATTTCATGAAGAAAAGGACACATTCCAAAAATATTTAAAACTTATTCAAATGCTTATAATTTTAAAAATCGCTTTCACCAAAATCCATATTTAAATGAAATTTCAATTCCTGTGAAGACCCCATTGTTACAGAAAAAAAAAATCAAGTGAAAACATGCTTCAAGTCCTATTCAAGACTACATGTCCCCTTGAATATTATCTTGCTCTGGGACTCAGCAAGCTGGAATAGCTAGGCCCAGGTTTATTCCATGTAATTTTAACATCTTTCCTGATGGGGAAGGAATCTCTTTGGTGGCATGGCCAATGCAGAAAGACAAACAACCCCAGGGAGCCTTTGTCCCCCTGGCTATGCCTTTTCTCTCCATTGCTGAGTTTGTCATGGGAGGCACCAACCACATGCTGATCACACACCTGGGTGAAGAGGCTGTGGTTTATTCCTGCTGGTAACCCCAACACAGACTCTTCAAAGTCCTGGCCATCATAAATGAGGCCATTTTTGTGAAGAGAAGAAGACCTCCTATCCAGGTCACTGACTCAGGAGGCTGCTTCCAGTGCAACTCAAGCTGGCCAGCTTATTTACCCCATAAAATTGTGTCTTAAAATTTAAACTGAAAGCCTCTGTTTCAGCCTCTCTGGACAGCTGGAAAAACAACACAAAAGAAAAGGATTTCATACCAAATTCCTGTTTACTGTCAGCAAATGCCTTCAGAATTACAGTTGAATAATTGCAGACAGATTGAAGAGCTTCATGGACGTTTTGAAGTTATATATATTGTCCACAGATGTTCAGCCCAGTGCATTTGAGTGTGTAATAGCCTGTGATGAAGTGTGCAGGCCTGTCAGTGTCCCTGCAGAGGACTCTGAGGCCATTTTACCCTCTGCACTGAGCAGGGCATATAAAAGGAGCCATGTCCCCAGGAGTTAAACTCCCAGCTAGGGTTTGGAGCTACTCAGGGTGTTACTAATAACAGAAACCTCATTATCAGCAGCCCAACTCATTCACTTTCTATATTTTGAAAGAAGAGAATTAGGTTTAATTAGAAGAGGACTCTTCTTCCTCCCAGCCAAAGGGGTGAGCACTGGAGGTGTTACCCAAGAGACTTCTTGATTTCTTGTTCTCGTGTTTATTGATTGTCAGCCTCTATGGAGGACATGTAGCTACAGATTTGAACTGGGAAAAAGCTTCTTGAGTGATTTGATAGCCTGACACATCTCTTGTTTAGATTTTAATAATTTAATGGCTATAGTTGTAAAATCAGTATAGCAGAAGTCAAGTTTTTTTCAACAAAGATGTTGAACAGTGCCAGTCCCAGAACTGACCCCTGAGAAACACCACTTGTTGCTCCTTTTCACATGGATGTCGAGACATCAACCACCACTCTGAGTGTGCCACCATCCAGCCCAATTCCTGATCCACTGAGTGTTCCATCTCTCAAATCCATGTTCCTCCAGTTCAGAGACAAGTGTTTCAAATACCACCCACAGTGAGCTAAAACCACTGAAGGGATTTCAAACACCAGCCAGCCTTTGCTATTCACACCTGAGTAGTTTAAAATGCCAGCACTACAGCAGCCTCATAAATTAGCAGCACATTACATCTTTTTGTTACAGATGTGGCAATGTCATCCAAGGAAGTTAATGACTCGGGCACCAGGAAATGGCCTTCCAGGTAGCAAATGTGCAGCAGATCACAGTATTCCATTTATAGCACAACAGATGATCTAAAATGTCACCATTGCTCTGGAGAAAACAAAGTGCTGCATCCATACGTAGCTGAAGGCCATGTCAGTGGGAAAAGAGTTTCCCTTGATGGCTCAGGCAGTTAAAATTCCTGCTCATCTGTTACAGTACATGCTGTCTTTAGCAGCTCTATGGCTTTGACAGTAATATGTGGTAAGTTTCTCACGATGGGTATTGGAAGTCAGGACTGGAGCAGTGGTGGTTTTTGAAAGTTTCAAGGCACAGCATGAGTCTCCGAAATTCTCAATGTGTCTTTGTGATGCTGACCCTGTGTAACTATCTCAGGAACACATACACTGAGAAAGAGAGGGGGAGAAGAGTTTTCCCAATGCTCCCTCCATGGCAAACAGACCAGAGTAGAGCACCTTGGTTCTCAGCCTGCTGACCTCTTTAGTGCAAGGTGAAAAGCTCTTTCCAAGAAAATGGGATTTTGCATACCTTCCTCTGGGGTGTCTGTGATCCTGTAGCATGCTCAGCTGGTACTGTTTTGTGTTAAGCTCTACATCAAAGTTTCTTACATAAATTCCGTGGCATTTCTATGATGTGTACCTATTATGGGAGGAATGTTTAACGCAGGACACTGGAATTGCGTGAAGTAGCCTGAAACAAAAGGAGGACCAGGAATCAGAATGCCTTCACAAATTTAAACTTTTTCTGTCACCTTCATTGTTGTTTGTTTTCTTAGGGGCAAATTCTAGGTGAGTTCTGGATGGGGGTGATATATATTTTCCTTCTTTTGGGTAGCCAACCACAGTTGTTAAGGCGGTGAGGAAGCACAGTCTGGTTCTTAAAATTTTGTTACACTTAGGGTCCACTCTCACCTAGTTTCAGTTTCCTCCAGGAAGATTTCTTGATATGGTGTCAGGAGACTTTCCAGCTGGAATGGAGGAGAGAGAGAGAGGAGCTTTGTTTTTGTTAGGTTTGGGTCAGGGACATGATTCCTGAAGTCCCCAGAGCTGCCATCCCTGGCTTGGCCAGGAGCACGTGGGACTCTGAGCCAGGCAGCAGGATGGCTCCTCCAGTCTAAGAGCTGTGCTTGCAGAAGCAGGTCCCTTGGTAGCCAACCTTCAGTCCTTCCAGGACACCTAATACATGCTCTGGCAATATGGACTGCCTGGGCAAAAAGGAAATGTCTGGCTCTAGGCCCTAGGACTGCTACATTTCCTCAAAATGTTCCCAAAATATCAGAGAACAGAGTGTTGTCCTGCCTGAGTCCCCACTTGCTCAGACATTATTTGACAGTCCTCACCTCACATTGCTCTCAGTGCCCAGGACTATTCAGAGCTTCAAAACCTGTATGGATAGATTTTTAAAAAAAAAAATGAGAAGAAAAGAGGACATCACATTAGTCAGAGTTTAACAGTTGCTTTCCAGGAAAATGTCATGTTTTTGCAAGCTTGAAAGTTTTCCCTGGATACTGAGTCATTTCTGCAGTTATTCTGGGCCATCAGACCATGATGCAGAGCTGTATTCTTTACGTGGTTGCATAACAGAAATAAGTTATGACGAGTTCATTCAGCATCTTGTGGATGATTTGGGAAAGTATGTGACAATAGCCACAGGTCAGGATAGTTGACAGTCAGGTTACATTATTACAACTTGCCAGAAACCAGACCAGAGGGCAACATCCAGTATGGCAAAGCCCATTCTGGAGATTTTTCCATCAGTTCCCTGTACCCTATATACTTTCAAGTCTCACCTTTATGGAACATGGAAAGGAAATTGTTCTAGACAAGTTAAAATCAAAGACTTGAACTGTAAATAAACCCCGTGTTGGTAACAGACTGGGAAGAATGGTTTAGATATATTTATATTACTGCACCTGAAGGATCACAGCAGCCTGATATCACCCAGTGAATGTAAATCTGATTGGGCCTTTGTATTTTTATGCTAGGGTCACAAAGGGAGAATCTTGTGTATAATTTCTAGAAAGTCACCTTGTAAGGAAAAAAAAAACAATTCTAAGAGTTCCCAGGCTTGCGTGAGAATCGAAATGAAGCCCCTGCCAAACCCTTTTTCTTTCATCCATCACCGACCCACCTTTGCCCTCTCAGACTCCCCTGTCTCTGAACAAAGCCTCTGGGTTTCTGACAGCAGAGGTTGTCTTTGAAATCTACCTTTCTTCCTCTCTCCTCACTGTCACTGTGTGCTGTCCAGCCTTCACTCAAGAGAATCAGTTTTAGTTTGGTGCTAGCATCTGACTCGTGCTAGAACCAGACAATTTTCTTCACTCTTTTTGGTTTGCTGAGCACCCCAGAGGCTGAAGGAGTTGTGTTGGTTCACTCTCTCAGCTTTGGACACAGACATCTTTTGTGTTCACCCCTAAATATATAAGCACTTGGTGTGAACTTGAGAATATTCACACAGAAAGCTGAAAATCCTGTGAGAATAACTGGAAAACTTCTTTTAAAATTGTAGTTATTGCACTGTAATTTTCAAATCAAATAATAAAATCTTGATAAGTGGAACACTTCTTCCCTTTCATGTGTATTCTGAACAGCAAAATATTGAAGTAGGTTTCAAAATGGAAACTGTGAAGCACGACTGGATCAGAGTGATCACAAGTTGAAAGTTAGTAAAATGTGGCTTAAAATGTGGCTCCTTCTAGGAGCCTCTCTAGGTACTTTTACTGTCTTAGAAGGTTGATGCTGATCAAACTGTGTATGTTATGTGTGCCCAGTAATACAGAAATTTTAGTGTGTTTGGGTAGGTTTTGATATCATCCTAGTGATCTTGGCTGCATGGCAGTGCTCACTCAATCATATGGCCAAAAGCAGATTAGAGATGGCTTTCTCCCTGTGTGTGAGGGAGCACTTTCCTGCAGACTCACTGCACAAGAGTGCCTGGAAAATAGCACCCCAGGGCTTTCCAAATCAGGGTCTGACTGGCTGTGCCCTGTTAGCTCCTGGAGACATTAATCATGTTACTCCCCATAAAGGCGCCTCAAGGAACAGAGTGAATGTCCTTCCTGCTGCCTGTGGAAAATAACATTCAGGGAGTGATGGTTTGGTTCCAGTTCCCTGTGTCTTGTGCTCTGGACAGTTTCTGTGCTGTGATGGAAAGTACCCCATCCAGGGGGATTTATTAGGAGGCAAGGAGGGAAGGCAGCTCTGCCCTTCCATGTGTGGTGTGTTCATCTCAGGTCGTGTGGTAAGGAAGCAGCTGTGCTCACATGCATTATATAACACAACTGTTCTGGCATCTGTAGTCAGATGATCTTGATCACATCCAAATTTCCCTTTGTACTGCTGTTAGAATGGGTCTGGTATTTTGCTTTGCAGAGATTTAAGCCAACCAGGGAGGCCTCTTTAAAGGGTGTTTACATCCATTGGGTCTACTTGACATCACAGAAGTGTTACATAACATCCTCTATGTGATGGAGAATCTAACCCTCCTATTATAAGAGCAGAAAAACAGCTAAAATAAAGTAATTGATTTTAAAAAATAACAATAAAAGGAAGAGTCATTGAGGAAAGATTATGTGGCAATCAGAATTGCCAAAGTATTTATATAAGCTGCACTTGTTTCTATCCAACATGGTCTAAAAATCTCTGGGAATATTCCCTTTGAAAAGAATGTCTAAGTTTGTAGGAATCCAGTAGTATACAGTGAAATACCTTTGTAAGATTGTGTGCTGAGAAATATCTTACACTTTAGTTTTTTGTTTCAAGCTATTTTGACATAAACTAGAACAGTCTCTAGTTACTCTGTCTCTTACTTTATAAAGTATTTTAGTATAATATTATTTTTTAGCTGTCAAATGTAGACCAGTCAAAGGTGAGTTTCCATCATTTAAAAAGCACAGTGAATATTTTCCTGGTGATTGGATTAAAAATTAGTTAATAATTTAACTAATAATAACTAATAATCAATTTTTTAATTGATTAATATTTCCTGACAAGCTGCTTAATATTTTTTAAAAGCAAATTTTCTCTCAGCTTCCATGAAGACTAAAACAAATCCAAGAGGACCATAGATCATGTAATAGCCTGGGTTGCAAGGGGCCTTAGAGCTGAGAGTGTGACAGTCTGTGCAATGTCCTGGGCTGCCTTTGTGCTGGTCATGCCTACACTAGATGGTCATGACAGGCTTTCAGGTACTTAGACAAAAACAGTTTGATTCACCCAGAGAGCAGAGGAGTGATTTATGGAAAGTGGTAAAAGAATAGGAGAGGTGTGATGTGAAGGCAGAGGGAATATTTTTCGTTAGGGGAGTGGAAATTGGGAAAAGTGGAAAAGCATCTGACAGTCCCATTATCAGCTTTCTGAATTTCCCAGCTGTTTCAGCTGCTGTGCTATGAAATAGGACTGCTCTACAATGTTGCTTTCACGAGTGGAAGCTCATTTCGTGGCTGCAAGAGCAGTTTTACCACCACAGCACCGAGTGAAATGCAGCTGTGGCGTGAGCTGAGCAGCACCAGGAGCAAACAGATCAATCTGCAAATGTGGGAATGCTAACGAGCCACAGCAGAGCTGTGCCTGTGTCAGTGCACTCAGAGAGAGCCAGAGCTCGCTCTGGCTGTGAACAGAGCAAATCCAGGATGAAAGGAAGTTCTTCATTTGACAGAAAATGCAACTTGTGCTTAATCGGTGGGAAGGGCTTTGTTTGGAACTACCATGGGTGTTAGGTAGTATTTGCCCTCCTGTAACATTGCCAGATCCAAAGGTTTGTTGAAATGATCTTCCCTGCCAGTTTCTCTCAGCAAATGTCTGTCCTTGAGGCAGGTAGAGGCCAGGCAGATCCAGGATGATTAAAGATAGAGAGATATCTTTTCCAGCCCTTTCCTTGCAGCCTCTCCCTCTGATTTTCTTTGCGGATTTGGAGGAGCACCCTGATTTTCACTTTACTTGTGCAATCTGATGTGAAAGTACACATTTGCTTTGCCTTTATTTGCAGTAGCCAAATACTGTTGTCTGTATTACAAGCCTGTCACTTCTCTGTGCTGAGAGTGTCTTCATTTGTGAGAGAGCCCTTCACGTGTGGTGCATTGAGTGCAACATCTTAACAATTGAAGCATTGTTGTTAAACTTCCATTTTCCTTAAACTGACTGCCCTGGAAGGTCAAAATACTTTAATTCTGAGGAAAGGAATCTGCCAGTGATTGGCTCACTGACTTGCCCATATTTATTGTGCTTTTTTCCTGACTAATCTACCTATTCAGTGAATTGAAAATAATTAATGGAAGTCCTATGCCAAGTTTTCAGTCAAATGCACTTGGCTGCAAATATTTTGGCAGGTATACAGGAGAGAGTATTGCGATATGTGTAAGAAATTATATCAAATGTCAGGTTCCTTGTGAGGTTTTACATTGAATAGATGCTCTTCACAGCAACAGTTAAAAGCCCTTGACCCTGTGCAGCAGACCATTGCATTTGTAAAGCCCCAGCCAGCAGTTTTGCTCATGAGAAACTCTTCCTTTACAAAAGCTGGTGAGTGCACAGTAGCTCACTTTTCAGCCAGCTCTGTGCTAGCAGTAGGACATGGGGAAAATCCTTTCACGAGGTGAGAGCAAGAAAGCTGCTGAGAGCTCAGAGAGGGCCCTAAATGTGTTTGTTTATGTAGCAGCTCTCTTGGCTATCCCTGTGAAGGCAAGGTGAGCCCTTCTGCCTGGGGTAGGGAGCTGTCTCTCACTGCCAGAAATGTCCTTCTGAGCAGGTAGTGCCCAAGCCTCTGAAATTCCATGTGAGCCCCTGCTCCCACAAACTGGCTGCTCTGCTGCTCAACACAATTAGGAAATGGCAAGAAAGTCATCAGTGGGATTATTTTCATGGCAGCAGACCCAACAGATGTTGTTGTTCTCCCATATTTTACCAAGTATGAGATCACATCTTGATCTCTCTCTACAGAGACATCTTGACAGGCTGGGTCAGCAGGCTGAGGGCAACTGCATGAGGTCCAGTAAGGTGAAGAGCCAGTGTGTGCCCAGGTGGCCAAGAAGGCCAATGACCTCCAGCAGGACGAGGGCAGTGACTGTCCCCTGTGCTGGGCACTGCTGAGCCCACACCTTGAATGCCCTGTCCAGTTCTTGCCCTTCAGTGCAAGAGAGACATTGAGGTGCTGGAGAAGGTCCAGAGGAGGGAATGGAACTGGGGAAGGTCCTGGAAAATCCATCTTATGAGGAGTGGCTGAAAATGCTGGGGGTGTTTAGCCCAGAGTTAAGGAGGCTCAGGGGGGACCTACAGCTCCTTGAAATGAGGTAGCCAGGTGGGAGTTGATATCTCCTGCCGTGTCTCAAGTGAAAGGATGAGTGAGGCAAGTTTCAGATTAGATATTTGAAAGTTTTTCTCACTCAAATAGTGGTCAGGCATTGGAATAAGTTGCCCAGGGAGGTGGTGAGGTTGCTGTCTCTGGAAGTGTTTGGGAAGCCTTTGGATGTGGCACTTGGGGATGTGGTTTAGGGGTGATCGTGGTGGTGCTGGGTTGGTGCTTGCACTGGATGATCTTGAAGGTCTCCTCCAAACTTGATGATTCCATGATGTATCCAGAGAAAAAAAGAAATGTAATTTTTGTCCAAGGCTTCTTTAGTTTTATGTTTTGTTTACAAGTGAACAGGATTTACATCTGAATGAAGAAGGGAAAATATTATTTCTAAAAGAGTTTAGGCATTAAAACATATAATTTAACAAATGAATATTATACTGAAGGTATCTCTGATTAATTTAGCCAGCTCTATATGCTGAATGTGTACAACCTGATGCAAAACTCAGGGGAGTCAGTACCTTTCTAATGACTTCAGCATAATTTGAACCAGGCATTACAAGGAAAAATAAAATTGACAAATAATTTACGTGAAAGCGATTCCATAAATTCCAGACAAGTTGTTCTCATTTTGTGATGTGTACATTTTATTCACCCAGTGCCAAACACATTTTGTAAAGTGTATTGACTGTTCAAAGACAGTTTGTAAACAGAAAATTTTAGCCTTTCCACCCACTTGTTGTGTGGGTGTCACTTTTGGGCAAATCACATTTTGGAGAGCACCAACATTTTCAATAGGCAAGAAATTAAAACTAAATGTATCATATTAAATGTGATTAAAAATTAATTTTTAATGAGAAACAGGAACTTAGATTGAAATTCTTTATGGTCTTTGAGGAGGCTGATTTATTGAGTTTATAACTAATAGCAATAAAACACCTTGTTGAAGGAATTTTTTCAGTAAGATTACCAATTTGGCTGATACAACAGGAAAGGTGACATCAGAGGGGGGCATATGAGGACATGTGTCTCTTGTGTTTGAAAAGCAGACAGACACAAGACAAAGTATAGAGTAAGCAGATTAAAACATCTTCAAAATGGTGTATTTTGCTACTGCCGCCCTGCAGTTCAGGGACAAATGAATTAACTGCAATGCCATGACCTTTTTCATCATGGAAATGTCTGTTTGATCACAAGGTCTTGTGCCTTTTTAATTTATGCTAGCTAGGAATTGCTAGCATTTGTGATTTTATTGGCAATATAACTGCTGCCATTTTGGATGCTTCTGTCCTGAGAGGCTTCTGTGTAACGACTCAGAATCATGATAACGACTCAATCACTGATAAGAGTTCAGATCTTGGAGCTGCTCTAAGATTTTTGATTGCCTCATCTAAGAAAAGGCTTTTTTACCTTTGTGCCAGCAAGAATTTTTTTCAAGAGCTTGAACAGCTAATTTATTTTGCTGGGTGAGAGGACATGTTTTTATTATTTTAAGGAAAACTGAACCAGACCCTCAGCTGCTGCAAACAGAGCAGCTTAGTTTTATCTGTTCCAATCAGACTGTGGTGATTATTACTGATCATTGCTCAGGTCTCTGTGCTTTTTGTGAAATGTTGTTCATATATAAAATATTCTGAACTTTATTCTCTCACATCAATTAACTTGTTTACAAGAGGAAGTAATTGCATTTGTCCATGGAAGCATATGGATCACAGCACAATTTCAGGCAATTAAGTTCTATTTTTGAAACTCACTGAATTATAGATCCTGAAGCTCCTTTCTTATCTGATTTTGATGGATTAAGTGATTTATCCTACTTCAATCTTAAAGTAAAACTGTATATATAATGTAGTCATGCTTAAAACTCTTTTGGTTGTGTCTTGACTACTTATTTAATTTTTAAGTATTCATTCTGATTAGTTAGGATCTATAATGTTTAGTTGAGAGTGATGAATTATTAGATGTTAGATGTACATCTTGCCCTCTGCCTGCCTTCTTAGAGCTATCAATTTTAAAATAAGTGGGAAAATACATGACTTTAGAATTTAGGTATTCAAAATTTCAAACTCTGCTGGTTCTGTTCCACTCAGACTCAGCTGTGTACACATCATTGTCTGATAGCTGTTGAGGACCTTGCAGCTTGGCTTCTCATCAGAGGAAATACCATGCTGGGCTCTGGTTTAACTCCCCATGTTGAGCAATACAGCAGGGCAGGTGTGCTAAATTCTGGTGAAAGAGGGGCACCAGATGATAAGGAAGCCTACTCTTCCTGAGGCAACAAGTCGTGGTCAATATGTCTGAGATCAAGCCAGGAACCCTTGAACAGCTCTAAAGGTAACAGCTTTTGCACACTGTTGCATAACTCAAAGACTGGATGGGATATGCTGGTCCCTGGGGTTTTGGCATGAGAAGGAGCAGGAAGGATTTTGGCAATGCAATTTGTATGCCACTGCCTTTGTCCATGCTCTGTTTCAAAATCCTTAAATAGATGCTTTCAGCCACCGTCTCTGGTTCAGCATAATGCACTTTAACAAAGTGTAGAATGTTAAACCCAACCAAATGTTGTTTGGCTGATTGTGACTTAAATTGTTTAATAGTGTGCATAGAATCTGTAAGAAACAGAGTATGATGTTGAATATCAAAGGAGGATTTAGATCTAATTTGTGCTCGCTCTCAGGTAATCACCCAGGCGGGGCACACTCTTGGAGGACATGGAGACAGAAAATCAGACAAAGCTACATTTAGAGTAGATATTTGGAAGAAGACTTTTACAGGGAAGGTTGTAAACACCATCAGAAGCTGCCCAGAGACTTGCAGCTGATACCTTCAGAGTCAGGTGAGAGAGGTTTCTCAGCTGGCAGGTTCACATCCCTGCCAGTACTGAATATTTTTGATGTCTGAAGAGGTCAAAAGCATTTTGATACAGTCGCAGGACTTCCACTCCATAACTGCACCCCAAAGCTGACAGGGGGATTAGGGAGATAATCTAAGGCCTCACAGGCAGCAGATCTGCATCTTCCTCAGCTGTACCTGGGATTGTGGAGCCACACAGCATGCAAGGGACACTTGTCACAGCCCAGCCAATATTGTGAAAATAATTTGTGTCTCTGGGTGGGGCAGGAATGCCAGGGCACCCGTGTGTAGGTCCTTGATGGCATGACTGAGCTTTCAGAAGGACAACACTGTTCATATGGATGTTTCTCCTGCTGCTACACATCCAGAGACCACAGGAGTGTGTGTGTGTGGTTAACTACAGGCCACTTTGCCTGAATGGTACTGGGATTGGAATGAAGGTCCAACATTTCTAATGGCTGTCAGACACTGTTTAACTCATTTCTCTGGGCAATCAGAGGTGGCACTGAAATTTTCCTCTCTTTCAGCTTTTGTAATTACTAAGACTGCTTAGAGGAGCCCCTTCTCTGTCTGTGTTGGGGTACAGACGTGCATGACCTTCATGGTGTTTGGGAGTAATCCTGCCTCACAGACAGAGCTACGTTCCCTGGTGCAAGGATATCTTGCCATGTGAGATATGACAAGTTTGGCATGTCTGTTTTTGCTTCAATTTCCCTTTCTCACACATTGTCAGTCGGCCTCAGGAGAGGCTTGGTTTTACATTCAAATGGCAGATTTACATAGCAGAAATTTGCCAGTTAACCTAAAAGGAGCAGGTGTGATGCTTCAGCTCATAACAAGGATGTGATTCCTGCCTGAACAAAGCCTGACATGCTCCTAACTGGCTTGTTTACACCATCAGCATAGCCAAGCTCTCCCGTTCCTCAGATTAATTGGGAGCTGCAGCCAGAAGGGATCTGGTGCTGCTGTAAATTGCTGGTGGTGGAATGACTGAAAATGAAACTGAACCTCTGCCTTAAATGTGGTAGAGAAATGCAGGCTGAGCCCACAGACCTGTGGCTGCTGCAGCTCTGGAACAGGGAATATTCCCCAAAAAACACTGCCCTGTGTTGCTGTCCCCGGGGGATGCTGTGCCTGAGGAGCAGCAGTGGCACAGAGGAGCGGTGCAGGAAATGCAGCAGTGCCAGCTGGTTACCAGCCCTGTGCAGCTGCTGATTACTGACTGCAGTGTGGGAAAGCAAAGCTCCGAGATAGCAAACGCTCTTGGGAAATTTATCTTCTGAGGGTTTGGTCTCTCTGCTTCACTTCATGCCTTGGAATCTCTTCCCTCATTTGTTTTTTTTTTTGTCTGCCTGTGACCTCTGGTGCTCTTCAACCTTTTTAAAGTGCTACCTCCTCATCATCCTCATCAATCTCAGTGTTTCAAGCATTTTTCTTCACGCTTTCACTTCCTTATTTTTGATTACAATGTCAGTCTCTTGGCTTGTGGCTTAGTGTTCATTGTTAGGTCTCTTTTCATTCTCCTTCAAGTTTTAAATCTGTGGTCTCTTTCAGGCCCCTTAAATCCACACTTTTGTCACTTTCATGCTTCTGAAATCCTGACCTGAATTTTAGCATCTCTTTTTTGACAACTGCTGTCTGTTCTTTCTTTTAATTTTTATTTTTCTAACATCTAAAACAATAGCAAAACCCCCTTTCCTAAGCCTGGTATCCAAAATTCAATTTTTCTTGAATAACTTTCCTTTCTTTAAAACTAATCTGAGGTGCACTACAATCTTTCCCACAAGCACTTAGTATTTCATTGTTCTGACACTCTTATTCCTTTGATCACATCTGACCCATTGCTCCTCTTTTTGTGGCTTAAGTCAAAATGGAGCCCTCATTTCATGGGCTTAGTGGCTTTTGATCAATCCCTAAAGGCCTCCCTCTGGTATCCACAGAGAACCTCTTTCCCAGTCTGTTGTAAATGTCACATCTCCCTCTTTTCTCTCTTTTACAATAACAGGAGGGAATGGATTGCTCTGTACTTGTTAAGCCTTGTGCAACTCTCCAAAATATACAAGGAAATCTCATATTTATCTATTTTTCATAGTACTGAATCTCCAATCCTGTTGGCTCACCTCAATATAAATGCAACAGAAAATGCTCAATATATTTACTTTGCCAGGATGAGAAAATTAATATTTTATTTCTTTTATTAAATAAATAATGTTTTGCAGGGCTACCATCCCTTGAGATATAGAGATACTGCATTAATTACCACCCCAGCCCCATTCCCTTCAATCCTTCCCATGAACTGCAGGGGAACCACTGATGTACTTTTGTTGTTTCTGATTAAACAAATCCTTTGAGAATTTATTTCAACTTCAAATGAATTTGTGCAGTTCACAGTTACTTCTGAGAGTGTTTTTTTCTCTTCCTCCCTGGGACAAACCTGTGTCCCTCAATGCAAGTTTGCACTCCTGTGGTAGCACAGGCTCGAAGGTAGTGAGAGAGCAGTTCTAAGCAGCTCTTGCAACTTCTTTCTCTGAATCTCCTTTTATCTTGACCTCTTTAATAGCTATTGTTAACATCTTTATCACATCAGGGCTGTCATTCCAGTAAGTTCTCCACACGTTCCTCCCTGGCTGCTCTGCCACGTTAATCTGCTTTCTGTGCTGAAGATGACTGGAAGCCATCTATCCACTCTGTGCAGCACTCCAGGGCCTTGCAAAACACTTTGGAGAGCGTATTTATTTAAACATTACCATAAAAGCAAAATGAATGTCATGCTTTTCACAAAATAGCCTTGAGTAGGTTCATTTTATGAAAGGCTCCCTGTGAAATCTCACTACGTGCTAAAAGAACAGCAAAATGTTTTTGGGGGAGAGTGGTGAGCAGATAGGGAGCCATCAAACACAAGGAAATTAATCATGGCTGGATTATCCTAATCAACATTGCAGGAATATTTGTGCTCTTGCAGAATTTCTTCACCTACTATGAAAATATTTAATATGTTTTAAACAGTACTGAAAGAGTCACCCAGTGTGTTTCAGAACTTAAACTTCAAGATTATTTACTCTTTTTGTACAAATTCATGGTGGATGTAGAACTAAAGCAGTAATCAAAACAGCAGAAATCAAGCTCAGGCCTCTCCTGTTTCCTGCAGGCAAAACTCTAGGGCTACTTTTACCTTTCTGCAGATTCTTAGGTCCCTGGCTTCTAAATTTCTACAGAAGAAGGGTTAAGTTCTCTCAGGCTTTGAAAGCCCTGGAATACTAATCTCCAACTTCTTGTCCAGGTGTTTTAGCTGCCAGACACCATAGTCCTGTATTTACTGTCTTTAGGAAAATATTCCTGATGAACTCCTGGTTCTTAGAATGTTGGTATGTGGTGCCTAATCTGGGGTTTAGGTCTGCTTACAGGAGGTGTCTGCTTCACAGCAGTTCATGAAAGAATGAGGATTTAGTCCACAAGTGGTGATAGAGCTTTTCTCAGAGAGCTGAGCACTGTGCCTTCTACTCTGCTCAAAGCTGACAAAACTTAGTCCTCTGTTCACAGTCTTGGGTATCAGAGGAGGGAGAAACAGGAGAAACAAGGGCTGATGCAGTACAGAGGGATTAGAGAAGAGAAACGTGTTGGGACAGTGGAGTTGTCTTTAAATGCACAAATCTGTCCCACTTAAAGTTAATCAGAAGCTGAGAATTTTTGTGACTGGGGAAAAATTAAGCACGCACTTGAATGTTTTCCTGAATTAAAACACTGACTATGTTTTTCTTCAGTTAAAGATGGATGTCTTGGAGGAAACCAAATGTTAGGCTAGTGGAACATTTAATGAGATCGTATGTTTTCATGGATAAAATGGCACAAATCAAGATTAGTGACAAAACTGGGGATGTATTCCTACTTTCTCCTTACACCACAATTATATCTTGCATTTCTAAAACCCCATGAACTTCTGGTAGTAATTTCTAATAGTAATTAGTAGTAGTTAATTCAACAGCTGTACATTATTAAATAATTAGCCTGTATATAAGTTATCATCATTTTCATATGGTAAGATGTGATTTTAATGAGACTTCTACCCATCTTCATTATTGTATGATGTGGTAGCTTCTTGCTGTAAGTTACTTTCCAAAGTGTGTGTTTTAAATCTTATCATGAAACAAATGAATATTATAAAAGGGAGCCTTAACACTGTTTCTCAGCCAGGGGTTTTTAACAGCACTTGTGAAAGATTCTTTATGACAGATATAAAGACATGTTACTAAAATACTTTGTCTTTCTGGAAACCTATCACAGTCTATAAATGTCTCCCAAAATAATGCTGAGAGCATTCTGATATTGCCATCCTAAATATACACATTTTTTCTCATCTTGAAACAAACCATAGAAAATCTTTGGTTTGGACTGTCAGGAATAACACTCGCCCCTAAAGCAAGATACTTGACTTCCATCTGTTTGGGGGTTGCTTTTTTGCCTTTATTTTTTTTTTCTTTTTTGTTCTTCAAGTCTCCTAATCTTTTAGCTAGATTTTTATTTTGAAGGAACCTTATTTAACCTTCTTTCTGAGTTTTGAGTATTCAAGCGCAGCACAAAGAACCAGCAATGTGCTAGCAAAAGGATTAGCATAATTCAGAAAGAGAAATTCATACTCTAACAGGAAACAATTTGATGTCTTTGTTCACATTGCATTTTCCCTTCTGCAGTTATTAATTTACTTTTCTGTGTGAATGACCATGAACTTCCTAACTTTGTTTTTCTGGCTGTGGCCCTCCCTCAGCACAGACCCTGCAGCAGAGTCTGTCACTCTGTGCACGAGGAGGCTCACCTGAGCTTTGTGATCATGTCTTTCATTCTTTCTGGTAAAGATCACTTTGTCTTTTGGTAATACATTGGGACTTAGGATCACAGGAGAAAGCCTCCATGGGCAACTGTTTAGTGTTATTTTTATTCAATATTTTAAGCCAGCTGCATATTTTGTGCTTTATTTTCCATTCATGGCTCTGTTTTCCAAAATGGGTTTTGTTTTCAATTACAGGCATGGGTAAAATGCACATATTTCATTAACCCTCTAGGTTTTTTAGCTTAGTGTTAAGACATATTTTGGCGACTGAAATGAAAGATAATGTGTCTAAAAGGTTCTGCTGCTCTGAAGCTAATAATAAATGCACTGCTGTTTACAAAAGTCAGCAGTAATTTGGGGCAGTGAACACAGTAAATAGCAAAGTCCAGCTCCCAGGACAGCCAAGCACTGCTTAGGAAAACACAGATTTCTTCAGCAGGTGAAGTGGATCTGTCAGGCAGAAGCACAGATCCAGCCTTTCCTCCTGCCTGAGACCAGGGCCACAGGGAGCTTCCCAGAGGGACAGGATCTCCCAGGATCGATGGTTCATACCTGTGAGGGGTCAGCAGTTTCATTTCTAATACTTGAAAGGATCCCCAGAATGTCCACCTTAGAGAAAGCTGTTACTGTTTGAGGAATAGTTACTGTGGGGTAGAAACCAGAGGCACACATCATTTTAGGGAGAGCACTGATTATAAAAGTACCTGAGAATTCTTGGCCTCTGTGTTTTCAGCTGAGGGAGGCTGTGGAAAAGAACACAATTGCATGGGATGCATGTTTTCTTATCACTTTTGGTGTTTAAGATTGAAAGAAGAATAAGAGAAAGGAAGGTTCAAATAAAGAATTCTGGAGAAATACAATTTTAATACATAGAAACCAATCAAAACTAAGGACTCTTGGAGTTCTCTCTCTGGTTAAACCAGGTCAAATTCACCTTTCAGCTGTACTGGAATGACTTCTCTTTGTGTAGGAAGAGAAGGATCTATTTTGGAGGTATCTTCCTCTGCCAAGGAGCTGATAAAGTACCGAAGGTGTTTTCTTAACGGAGCTTGCATTTCACCATCCATTTATGTAAGGAGGATTGATACCTTTTTTTGACAATCTGTCATGAGGTAACACTTCTAAGGAAGTGCCAAGGATCTTTGAGCACTGATTTAAAGAAATATCTACTTCAGCATTTGAAATAAGGAAGAACAAACTTTCCTTCCCACAAAAAAACACATCTTGGAAGAGTGTGGAGCTGAAAATATATGCTGTCCTTCCATGAGCAAATACCACCAGCTTTATTGTAGAACAATCACTATGCTCATTGTCACAGCTGTAAAAACTGTGACGTTCCATCCTTTTAATTTTCTTTTGTTTATAAATCTTTCCATTGTTTCTCTCAAGTAAAACATTTTTTTTTTTCAATTTCTCTGCACTCAGGACCCAGTGAACTGAAAAAAAATTATTTGTACTGTCACAGTCACACTGGGTTTTCTTAGATAGGGGCAAGAAATAGCATTTGTTTTGGATGTGGTGTGTAGTAATGCATGACTGCCTACAATAAGTATATACAAACTCATCACCTTTATTGATTGCATCCTTGTCTCTACTTTTCATGCCAAGTTCTGCCCTGCTTTACTTTGCCACGAGGAGCTACAGATGCTGCATATCAGGGCCTGAGGTGGGGACTGGGAAATCCCTGCGAGCTCAGTCCTGGGGTGGTGATGCTGCCTGGGGAGGAAGCTTGTGTGGATCCCATCACTTAGTGCTGCTTCATTAGCATTAGAGGAGCAAAAGGAGATCTCTGAAAGCCTTTGAGGAGTTCATGTGGTAAAATATCTTCCCTAGTACAGCACCACATGTACTTTTCTGTAACATAAACCTTACATTGTCTTGGAGTCCAGAGATCTGACAGGAATGACAGGGCTTTCGTTACTATGACTTGTCTCCCTGTATTTCTTCTCTTGCTGCTTTCTGCAAAAATACTGGGATTTTCTGGATAACCTGCTACTTTACTAAGATGTAGGCTGGCCTTGTGTTAAATGTTATGCAGCAAGAGTGAAGGACAGTGCATGCTTCCTTGTATGAATTAATGAGAAGTCAATATAAGTGTTCTTCAATTCTTGTTTCCCTACAAGTCCTCCTCCAGTAGTGATTATTCTATTTTTTCCCCAAAGACGAGTCTTTCCTGATTAAAAAAAATCTTTTTAAAACTGTCATTATAATATCAAACATACAAACTTTGCATTAAAGAGAGTGGACTGCCAATAATTTCATGTTTCTGTAAAAAATCCTACATCCCTGTGTTGCTAAATCCATCATGTTTGCAGAGCAGTACCTGCTGTTCTCAAACAGCACATGCTGTTACCAGCTCTGTGCTAGACCAGCTGGCACATTCCTGACCAGAGACAGTGGCAGGGCAGGGCAGGGCAGTGGGGAAGGAGGAATGGCTGATGTAAAGGAAAGCACCTGCAAATATGCTTTTAACCATGGTTAATTCCATAAATAACCTTATACCCCATTGTCTCTTCAGCTCTGGTACTGTCACATGAGCTCTAGCACTGGAGCATAATCCCACCTTAAATTATTTACCTTCCCAACACTGTGGTGATATTGGGAATTATTCCTCTTACTACTCAAGCACAGACTAGACCCTGTAGGACTGAAATGCCTTCCTGTGCTGCTGTGTATGCAGGAATGCTAAGACACACAAAAACTAAACCCAGATTTTCCAAGTCCCAGCTATGCGTCCCAAAATAATAAGAAGCAACTTTGCTCCAAATGATAAATGCCTGGCAGGCTTTTCTCAATGCCATTAGTCCTTTCTGTCCTGAGACTCAATTCAGGGCCCTGTCACACTCAGCAAAGCCATGGCCAGAATGCTCTGCAGCAGTAAACCACTGCTTTTGGATATTGGCAGTGGGATAAATATAATTTTGCTTCTCACTGCACAGTGGCTAAAGCAGGGCTGCTTTACTGCAAACTAGGCACTGATATTGTGTACAAAACCTGGCATGCACAGGAAGATGCTGGGCCATGAATTATGGGTGCCTCTTCATGGGAAGAGGGTATTGGTATAACCTAGCAGCAAAATGAACTGCAGAGCACTATCAGTTCTGTGATATACTCCAGCTTAATTTCATTCCAGATGGTTACAGGAGTAGTATATTGCCAAAATTGCCCCTTGCCTTTTCTTGATGGTAATTAGTTTATCTGCATTCCTTTCACTCTAAGCAACACTAACAAACAGTGGGAAGTGTCCTGTGGAAGCACTACTGGCAAAGCAAAGCTCCCATGGATGGTGGTAAATATTGTGGGCAATGTGGAGTTTGGACTCACTGGGAAGTTCAGGACCTTTAAGAAACTTGGCTCTAACACCTTGCACGTACATGCACACAGATTCCTCCTTCCCTCAATTACCTATCAGATGGGTGATTTTACAGGCTGCAGTCATGTGTAGAGTGTCTTATGGGTCATCAAGATATAAAACCTGGGAGAGAAATTTACTGTCAAGACGAGCAAAAATCAATGAATAGCTTCAGATGGGAGAGAAGGTTAGAGCTGCAATATTCCACTTGTTCAAGTCACAGGATAAAGCTTGATAATGAGATTGTTCTGAAAGCAGCTTCTTTGTGTCTTGAATAATTGATTTTTTTTGGAGGGAGATGCAGATCTACTACTGTTCAGAACTTTTTCTGCTCAGATTTAGGGCCCTGATTTTCTGTGAAGACAGAATTTCATGATACCAGGTCTCCTGGTTGTGGAGAAAACAGGAATTCAGTGCAGCTGGGGCAGTGTCTGCCTCCCAGCAGAGGAAGGTCCCTGTCACATATCTGTCACTAAATTGCACAGTGGGGAGCAGGAGGGGGCACTGGTGCTATTCTAGCTGGAAGAGGGATCAGTGCCTGATGTCTCTCCTGGCTGTAGTTGATTTTGAGAAGTTCTATTTGGTTTTTTCTTTCTGAGCCAGTCTGAGGTGCCACTTCCCTGAAAGCACATTGGATAGTTGCATTAGGTAGGAACAAAGCAGTGTGTTGTATGAGACTGCTCCCTGCACAGATAATCCAGAGGAGGATCTTTACCTGAGAGCAATGGGATCCTTCTCCAGGCACCAATAGGTGCTGCCAGTGGCTGTGGCAGGGTAGAGTACCCTGGGGAGAGAAGTGGCATGAGCCTAGAGCAGTCCTTGTGTCTCTAGAACCAACACTAAAGGGTGTCTGGACTGGGTCAGAAGGCAAGGTGATGATGTACTTACCTCTTAAACTGAATGAAATGATCAATTTCTGGTCATAGTGTGCAGCACTTGGCAAAATACGAGGACATGAAGTGAGACAGATGATCCTGAGTCAGGACCTTGTTTTGGGTTAAAGCCTTCTGTAACGCTGCTTTTACTTCTCCCCAGTTCAGATTCAGAAGAGGCAATAGCAGGGATTGGGGAAATGTGTTGATTCCTGAATGAATTTAATGTGGTTTAACATGTTTGCCTAAGGAATAGGGAAATACTCTATATTCTCACAACTCGAGTGAGGAGGAATCATGCAAAATTATGTAAAATCTTGTTCTGTTAAAGAGTCACAAACTTAGCCCATTCATTTCAGCTATGACTGTCTCCATTCAGTTACTAAAACAGCTCTGTTGTGTCATTTATCAACTCTGCAGGGTATGAATCATTTATCATGGATTTCTCTGTGGTCTGAATTTCTGTTGGACACTGCACCTTGTACCTTACTTTTTCAATGCTGCTTAGAGCTATTTGTTCTAATTTGGACTTTTATCTTCCTCCTGTCACACTTACTCTTTCAGAACTTGTTTTGAACAGCTTTCCCAAAGGAACCCTGCAGAGCTGTGACCCTTTTGATATGTCTGTCTAATATTGACCATCTCTCTCCGTATTTCACCTCCCATTGATGCCTCTGCTAAACCAAGAATGCCTAAATGGATACATAATTCATCAGACCTAAGGGACAGTAGGAAATCATGGGAAATAATAGCCTGCATTCAAAATTCAAGAGAACTTCTCATTTGCTGGGTTATTCTTTTCAGGTCTTATATTTTATTACAAAGGGAACAGATTTTAACCTGGCTTAGAGGCTGAGGTCTCCAGGCAGCAGTAACACCATCTGTCATGGTATTATAGGTGGTTATAGTAATGTTTCTGCTCTTTTACTTAGACTCAGTTGTCAGCTTTACGCTAGAACAGCTTTAACAAGGAATTACCCAGCTGTTTTCATGATTTATCCCCAGAACCACACATCCACTTGCCTGTCCTGAGTCTCACAATTTTTTCTGTGAAGCCTCTCGCTGGGAAGGAGCTGAGTTCTAACCCCCAGATCTGAGCCACACTGGAATGGTTGGAAAGTTTTGTGAGGGAAATGACTGCTCCAGGCAAATAATTATTAAATAATAAAAATCTGGTCAGCTCAGCTCATAGAAACTCTCTGCTCAGAAACTGCATGTCCCATTGAAAGATGAAATATTCAGTGCTTTCCTGACAGTGGTCTCTTCATATTCAGCTGGTCAGCAAGGTTTGTATTTGAGAACTCTGACACTTGTCATACAATTGTGGGGTTTTGGTTTTTGTAGTAGTGTCCAAAATTCTTTCAAAGGCCTTGTATTTCAGCTGTGTCTAAGCAGAAAAGAAGGTAGCTAGTCTAGGAGTCTGTCCCTTTTACTCCTGAAGACTTGGCTCAACAGATCCAAGTCAGAACAAAGTCTCTTGGAAAAACAGAAAACCAGTTAAATGGATCCTTTTCCTCCAGCAGCACACCTCTTCCTCACTACTGCTGCAGTAATGCCCTTTTTCTTGCCTTCATATAACCAGCTTCTATTTCTTTGTCTGCAGCACACCGAGTTCTTGCAGTCACAATAAGGATGGGATGTTATTGAGCAGACTATTTTTCACGTGCTTCCAGAATTTCTTAGAAATTATTTAGTCTGATCTGGCAGATGTTTCAGGGGTTCTAGGGCTGCAAAGTTAGCAGCATGATTGCTTCTTGTTTTGGGGGTCTGGTAGTGGTGTTACCAGCTGTTGTCACATAAAATTTTATCAGGTATTTATCAGTATAAGATGTTGCCATGCAGTCATCAGCTCCTAGTGTTATTGAGTCTTCTCAAAATCAGAAAGAAGCAAAAAACCTATTTTTTTATGTCTTTCCTGGCTGTTTTTTTTTTACTACACCAAAAGATTACAGTGTGCACGAGGCCTAGGGAAGAAATGCAGCTTTCCTTTGTGCAGGAGTCAAGGATGTGCCTCTCTGGAAGTGGTGATGCAGTGCTGTGGGGGACATGAAGGTGGTGTGTGATGTACTGTGCCTCTCCAGCAATATGACTGCCCTCACAGGAGGGGATGAGGGAATGCATTACCACAATTGGTGATGCATTTAGATTCGGAACCGGCACCATTATCAGGATGTCTTTGGGTAAATTTCAGCATCTAACATCCATCAAGCTGCCTGACAACACTAAGCCTGTGTTTGTGAGATTTCTCATAGGATGGAGGCATAAATCTGAGTTATCTACATAACAGGGATATTGAGTTATGCTGCACAGGAGAAGCCATAAACATAGCTGCTCTGAGAAAGCATTTCTGAGAGAGACCTGAAATACAGCTCATTAATAAAAACAGTGTTACTGTAATACTCTAACTTTTAGCAGAAGGAAAGGAATGAGTTTAGGATTATGCCTTCAGGACACACATTTATGTGACTCCTAGGGATGTGCAGTAGAACAAAACTCTAGCAGATCTCACCTACTACTGCAATTCAAAGAAGTAAAAACATAAGTAAACTTGGCTGAAAGTGGTTATTCTAGCCTTAGTTTGTTACCTGTGATAATTAGAAACAACCCAAAATGTCAAGTTTATTAGACCCAATTGTTTGCCATTTTGCTACAGCAATTATGTATATCACTTGTATACATTGATGCCATCTGGAAACTGATGGCACCTCACCAGCACAAAAAGGATCTGACAAGAGGGAATCAAGGCTATCACTGTGCCTTTTCTTTGGAGTTGTGTTGCTGTTGTGACTTGAATAAAACATTTGTTGGCATTTAATGTAAAATACCCAAGATTCTGCACTGGAACATGAAGCTCACATTTTCAGTAATTATACTGGGATGTTCTTTCCATTCATCTGGAGAAAACTGGTTCCAATAGACTGAAGTACACTTGAGGCACTCATCAGGGTGTTTCAAGTCATTCTGTCTTTAGGACTTTTTAGCTTTTTGTTAAAAATCTTGGAGTAGACTGAATTAAATCACGATGTGCAAGAGCACTGGGTTTCAGCCTGTTCTATAAAAAATCCTGACTAAAGTATTTGCTCAAAACACTGGCGTTCTGGACATGTAATTGATTTATTTTTATTTAAAACTTGTGATGCATTACTCTGCTTTTCACATAACTTGAGAATTATTTAATGGGGTGGGAAATTGCTGTGATCATGCATTGATGAGGTTGCTGGTCAGTGTTAGAGCATTCATAGATTGTTACCTCTTTGAACACAAAATATAATGGGAAGCTCAGATCCCTCCGATCCCTGCTTTGTCACCTAGCCTGGCTGCAGGAAAGTTATCTGGCTCCCTGATTCCAGGTACATTAACACCTAGAGCAGGTAACCCTCTGGTTTTCTGGGGAGGATTAGAGACAGGCACAGCAGCATGCCCTGGACACACGCTTTAGTGTACATGGATCAAAGATTGCCAGGGAGGGGATTAAAAATGGGGTGCCATGTGGTGACAACAGCAATACTCACCTTTTTTCCTAAAGAAACCTATGGATAGCTGAGATAAAAGACTAATCTACTTACTGGTTATGCTACACAAGCAGGAAACTGTGTGAAAACCAATTAAATTAATATGTTAGAAAAAGGGGGAAAAAACCAAAGCTTTGTAAATGGAAGGAGAAAAAGCCTTGTCGGTTATTAATGCTTTCTATTCTTTCTAAAAGAACAAATGCAACTTTGCCAGGTTTTTTGCTCATAGGTATCCAGGAACTCAACAATTTGCAAGAGTATAATCCTAAAAAAAGCCCTAATTACTGCATAACAGATAGAATACTTTCTAGAGGCTCTGCTTCTTCATTCATTATAGCTAATCATTACCTGGTAGTTGGGACCAAGCCTCTATATACTCTGACTGGATTGTAGCTGCTTATCTGAGGGGAAAAATACTGTAAAATTGACCATGTTCAACAATGCCATTGAGTTTTTGGAGGCTAGACCTGAAGTGGCCCCAAAATGAGGAAGGGACAAACAGAGTTCAAATCCTGTGCTCATGACCAGGCTCTGCCCCTTGGCTGATGAGCAGGAAGATCTCTGCCAGCAGGGGAGCAGTGTGGCCTCGGAGGGCACAGGGAAAGGACAGATCACACCTGGTGCACTGCTTTGTTCTCACTGATAAACCCAACCCTACCTAATCACCCAGGAAAGCTGAGTCAGAGCAGCCTTTCTGCAGGGGCTGTGGGAGCAGTGTCACAGCAAAATCCCTTTTCACTTCTTAAAGAAACTCAGTGTAACAATTCCTTCTATTCTGCCATCATTTCTCTCCTGTTTTCTCTTTCACTTAGAGCTTTCCTTGCTGAGGCAGTCTGTGACTGAAGACAGCAGAGAGAGAGAAATTTGCATGCCTGGAAAAGAGCTAAAGTCACTTGTGATCACTAGCAGTAATGTGCTGTGTGGATTTGCAGGAATTGTAGGGTCTAGATAGTTGTGCTGGGAACTTGTTTTGTTCTATTTCAATAATAACATGGTTGTGACTTAGAAAGGATCACCAACTCTATGCACAAAAGAATGTTGACCTGTGGCCAGATCAGCATGAAATATGTATGTAGTGCCTTAATGACAATAAACAACTTTATTTCCAGGCAGGAAAGGATTGTTGCATTTGTGGGGGTTTTTAAATTATTTGTTTGGTTGGTTTGTTTGTTTTGTTGTTGGTGTTGATTTATTTATTTTTTTTAACAGGAAGTTTAGGTCAATTGCTCTATGAAGCAATTTTAATTGAAAATTAAATAAACTGATTGTATGTAGTGTTGGGTACTAAAGGGAGCAGTATATTAATATTTTTGGTAAGTACATTTGCCTGTGGAATAGTTCCTCAAGTCTTGCCTTTACATCCTTAATTTCACACATAAAGAACAGTGGAACTTGCAGAAAAGTAGATATTTTTGTGGATTGACAAGATACTTTTATGAGAATAAGAAAGGGGAGAACGACTCACAAAAACAATCAAACATGCAAAACCAATAAAGCTCTGTCAGAGCAGAAATGCACATGTACCCCTTAAAGCCAAGTGCTGCAAGAGAATGTGTAATAAAACTAAACTGTGGGTTTGGCACATGCAAACTCCAAGTTTTAACCTTCTTTGATGAAGTTAAATGTTGTGGATGGACTGCAGCTGCCTTCCTGGAGAGAACAGTTGTCAGTGGTGTGAGCACACAGCTCAGATTAGCTCAGCTCCCAGAGCTGCCAAAGGTCTGAAACGATGCCGCAGAAGTAACACAGCAAATGCAGCTTTAAACAAGGATGTTGGTGTTTACAACCAACACACGAGCAAGCTGGATTGTAAAAAACCCCTTAATTAAAGCCATCTTTGATGTTTGTGTTTATAGGTCATTAGTTTGCTGTGTGTTGTGCAGATGTACTCAGCTGTTTGCCAGAAAGGTCTCGCTTGCATAATATGAACTAGGATTTTTATCTGCAGCTGCTTTGACGTGAAAGTTCTGGCTTTTGGAGCTCGTTGATGGTTTTTCAACCTAAGGCTTTTTTTCCAGGCTCAACTCACACTTTTTATGAGTGTTTTTTTAAGTCATCCTCTCTAAGTAGAGCAACTTAAGGCAAGTAGTGAAAACTACTTTCCATCATCTCTGTTTTTTGGCTGAACTCCAGATGAGTAGCCTTCCACCAAGAATGAAGGCTGGATGGAAGCATGAAATCATTCATAAAAAGAATACTTGTCACTGTCAGGAGGAGGAGAATGAGCTGTTCTTGCTAATGAGAAGGAAAAAGTAAAATATTTTTAATTCTTTTATGAAAATTTAAATCTTTGGTACTGCCCATAGGATATATTTGTGTGCTCAGCATCACATCACATTTTTTGCTTCAGATCAGACAGAATAAACTCCATGCCTTAACATAATGACAGGATGTGAAAACAGTAGGGGTTTGTGTAGGGAGGAGAGGAGTTCAAAGGGAAGAACTAAATGTTCCTTTGCTTTGAGTTTGACCTGGCTTCATTACTTCTGCTTCCTAATGGAGGAAAATCAAGCAGGTTCTCAGAGATCAATCAAAACTTCAGAGGCAGAACTGAAAAGGAACCTCTATCACCTGGACCCTGGCTATCAATTCTTTATAACAACTTGGCATCATCAGAACCAGAGGTTACAGAATGACATCGAGATTAGCAAGGCTTATAATCAATGCTTTGTTGAGTCCTGCAGTTGTTTTTTCAAATATAGGCCATATAAAACAGTCATTGGTGTCCACAGGATTTAATAGTAAAAGTGAAGAACATAGCTACAAGAATAAAAAGCAGAAAGGGTGTTAGAGTGGAAGTGTCTGTTGCTGTAGGAAATAAATATTTCTCGTTAAAGGAGTGAAAGCAACAAATTATACTTAACAGGTAGATCCATAAGGAAACAATATTTAAACATCAGCATGATAATAATTCTGTGGAATCATGACACATGACAATTGATGTAATGTTTTAAATAAGATAAAAGAAAAAATCCTTTGAAGCGCAGCTATTATTTAAAGCACTTTTAAAGTGATCATATTATGATCCATCAAAGAAAGATCAGGAAAAAGGAGCATGGTAAAAGTTATATTTTAAATATATTTCTGGATTATTCAGTGTAGTGATTCATGCATTATTATGCTGTGCTTGAAGCAAGGCTAGGCAATCTGTGACTAATATACCAAATGGACTCAATCTGGAGAGATAAATATCTGTAAGGATGAAGTGAATGTTCAGGTGGTGAACTTGCCATGGCTTTCTGGACAGATCTCGTAGTTGTTTGTTATCAGCTGAAGTCAGGGCAGTGCTGGTCCATGGCACAACTCTCCAGTGGATCCTGTTTGCCCATTAAAATAAATCTGTGTGTTGGGCCACTCGAGCAATGGCCAGTTTGGGGATGGGGGATGTTTCTGTGTGAGTGCACAGGCAGACATTTGGCAAGAAGCAGGGTGGCATAAGCAATGTACCAGAGAAAACTGTGAAAGCAGTTAAGACATTTTTAGTGGTGGAATCCTGTAATTTTAGTGGGATCCTGTAATTACAGCAGAGATGGAATTGTTTCAGGCTGTTTGGATGGTACTTTATACACCAATGAACTGTAAAAATGTGAAATGGGGAAGAGGCACTTTAGTTTGTGCTTACGTGCAGTTCAGCCTGTGTTCTGCATGCTCAAAAAGCAGGAGTTCGAGATACTGAGCCTCCCATCTTCTTTTATCTTGTGGGCATACGAGAAAAAGTTGAGACTATTTCCCTGTTTTTGCAGGCATTTGTGAGAGAAGAGGAAAGTAGCTGCTCAGTTCATCAACAGCCTCCTCAAATTAACAGGAATTGATAGGCACATGCTGCATACGACTCTGAAAATCTCTCAAATGATATTTGTTTGTGCACACAAGGGATTTTCAGCTTTATAAGCAGACACCAACCTTGTGTGAGTAACATCTCTCTTTAATGGAAAAAATATGTAAATGTGCTTTTTTTCTAAATCCTTGTTGTTAGTTTCTGATATGAGCAGGGCTACTCTGGGGAAAACTGAGAAACTGCATCCTTATAAGAGCTTTGCTGGTTTGGCTTCAAGCCGGGGCTCAAGGCACTTCAGGAGTGCTGGTAGCTGTTGCCTAGCAAAGATACCATTGCAGGCTTTGTGGTATTACCTGGTCTCAGGGGTGTGCTGCATTTCTTGGCTAAGGCCATGCAAATCTTTAATGTGCTTCTGGCACATTTTGGCAATATCTCTCTCTTAGCAGTCTAGAAATCTTTATTTTTAAGCTTCCCAATGGGAAGGATAAGAAAATCTTTCTTTGCAGTGTTCCCAAAAGCTGAAAGAGATTCAGACCAAGAAGTCAATTAAGTCTGTAGCCCATAATGACTAGGGACAGCAAACCTAATGGGCCCTTAGCACTTACCCCAGCTTGACTCTCAGATCTGTGCCTGAATTCCAGCAGGGATTTTGATGTGGCTGTGAAAAGAGGATGATCTGTGTAGTAGATGTTTTGGGGTTACAAACCTGATAAGGATCAGGAATGATCAAAGCAGGTGCCTGGAGGAGCTCACCTCAGCTGTGTCTGGGCAGTCTGCAGAGGTCCTAAGGACATGAGATCCCATGTAAAGCACACAAAGCTCTTCCAGAGTGGAACAGCAAAATAGGATTGCATGGGTTTGGCACTCTGCACCAACTGCCCTACTTCTGCTAATCAAACAGCAAGACCCAAAATCTGGATTCACTCTTGTCAAATTTTAATGTCCTTCTGCTGTGCTGTGTCCAGAAAAAGAAAGCAAACCTGCTGGGGAGCAGCAGTCCCCACAAGTCTGCAGAAAACAGGGGAAGTTTTCTCCTCTGTTTTGTGGGAGGAGAGCTCAACAACATCTCTGTCCTTTGTGATAGCTTGGAGAGCTCCCTTGTCAGTTTAAATCTCTCCCTGCTGGTGAGGATCAGTTCCATTCCTGATGGACAACCATCCCCAGGATATTCTAGGAGTTTGCAATTTAGACTTTGGGACCAGGGGCCATCTTTGTTCTGTCTGCCCTCATCCACTGTGGAGGCATCTTCTTTACCAGCTGTTCTTATAACCTCATCCATGGTTGAGGACCCTGCTCAATTGGCTTCTGTTTGGAGAAACACCTGCATAACTCATAAAGTTCCATTAAAGTAACAGAGCCTTAGCTCATATTGCTGTGCTGAGAAGTGATAGACACTGGAACATTGTCAGCTGCTGTGCTGAACTCCAGCTTTAACACAACCAGTTCTGCTCCCAGTGCTGTGTTCCACATTCGCTGGCAGGGTTAAAACAAGGGAGAGGAGAAACAGCTCTCAAATGTTACCTTTTCCTAAACTACTCTTATTCATTAAAAGCTAATGATGTTCCACTAATGAAATCCGATCCTTGCTTACATAAATTTATTCTGACACAACCTTTAATAAATTGGAAGGAGAAAGTGCCAAAAAAACCTCAGTTGTGCACATCTCTGGTATATGATACTGATACACTTTGACACCTGCACATTTTAGTTTCCATCAAAGGTCACTTTAAACTGGGAGGGAAATGGAGTTTAGCATAAAGTCAGCAAATTCACTTTATGTTTGGGTTGTTTTGGTTTTTTTTTTCCCACAACAAAACTTCCACTTAATTTAAGAAGTCTTTAAAGAAAAGCAAATCCAAAACACCAAAAAGTTATGTCATGTGCTTCAGACTCGTGTGTCTGACAAAGTAAAAGCATCAGATCATTGAGGAAAGATTCTTCTGCAGAGAAGAAGTGTGAGGGGATTGCCATGCCCCCACCTGACCCCAGAACTGTCACTGTGCTTGTGTCCTTAGCTGGTAACTCCTGATATTCTGTAAACAGTTCTTGATCTTTACTGATAAGGCTTTGAGAGATAATCCTGAATAATGTATTAGGGCAGGTTACTTTAACTTCTTTCAGTGAGGGAAGGAAATATGAAAAATAATTTTTTAAAGAAATTGATACTAGGAGAATGTATATATGTGAAATATTATCTAATTATAATTTTAAAACCACAAAGCTCTGATTCATAATTTTAACAGGATTACAGCCTTTAAGAGGTCGAGAAAAAGTCCTGATCCTCTGACAGTTTCAGGAAGTCTTGGCATCAAAAATACTGTGCTGGTTAGCAGGAAGAACAACAAAGTCTATCCCTCTCAAGACCAGGACAAACTCTATATCCATACTAACTTTAAGCCTTCAAACCTTTTTAGTTTTTTCCCCTCACTCCTAATAGTTAATCAGAAGTGCTACACATAATTGATAAACAAGATTTTCCTTAAGCAAAATAAATGTCACCTACAGGAAAGAAGCTGAATTTAATTTTCCTCTCAGGTTACCCAGGAAGATATCAAGGGCAAATTTATTTTGTCAGCTCCCTGTGTACTTTATCTCTGAAAGAGATGAGTGAAATCTCTTGTGGGATGAACTATTTTACTGTTGCTTCTCAGATTGTATCTCTAATCCCAAAGTATTTAACTCCACGTTTCGTAGTCTCTGCTAGATTTTTAAAGCAGGGACTTGTGATAAAAAGGAGAGTTACTGGGGTCAAAGACAGGACTATAGATATTTTCCCATTTCCAGCAACTAGAGACAGCAAATACACATTTCTGAACACAATCCACTTTGAGCTTCTCCTCCAGCACTGCCATGTCATCTGATGTCTGTGTCCTGGAGCCTCCTTGCTGCCTCAGGAAGAGCTGTGAATTTCCATTTTCCCTCCTCAGGCCTTCCTAAGACACTTTGGAGAACTCTGCTTCTCTCTATGCCATAAATCTCCGCTGCTCCCAAAGCAATAGGATCAGGCAGTAGCTGTTGGCCTGGCATTGCCTTTCCCTGCAGCCAGTCCTGTGACAGAATTTCGGTTTCCTGGGGTGGAAATGGCAGTGGAAATGTCCTGGTTCCCTGCTGGGGTGAGAGCACTGTGGGTCACAGCCTTGCTGAGGGGAGCTGTGCCCTGGGGCTCGGGCAGCTGCTCTCTGCTCTCCCTGGGACACAGTGCCCAGCGTGGGCACCTTGGGGAAGCAGCTCTGCCCATCCTGCTCCAGCACCACCTCTGCTACCTGAAATTGGCCTCAATCATCCTTAAAATCCAGCAATGCCAAGTTCTGGGTGTGTTTTCACCTTTGATATATCACAATTCATAATGCTCCAGATCCTGCCTTGGTTTGTGCGGTGCAGCTCCGCAGAGACTCCAAATGCTGCCTTGTCAAACTAATTGGGGTTTGTGAAGCAGAGGCACTCTGAATTTAGAGTGCTGCTTTTCTCTAATAGAGTCTGAGAGGTGGAGGCTGCTCCACGTTTCCCTGCCCCATGACCTGATGGAGTCAGCAACTCCCTGCACATACTGATGAAAAGCTTTTTGAGATGGGTGTTTGTCCTGCTCCCGACTTCCACCCAGAAAACCATTAGGTTGGTGACCTCAGCCTTCTCTCTGTTTTTAATGGGCTGTTAGGTTCAGGTTTGAAGTCTACAAGGAGAGTGATTTACCATTTTTGCCCAATCATTAGGCAGTCTTTCTTTTCAGTGTGGTCTGGACTGTGCTTGCTATTAGTTTCTCAGCCTGAACTCCTGTCTTATTGCTACCCAGTAAAAAAATTAAAAAAATTAAAAGTGGATTCGAGGGAGTGGGAATGTTGACCATGACTTTTGTGGAGTTAGGAGCTCAGCCCCTCAATATTTGATTTTCTGCATTGATAAAAAATTCCTAGTGCTCCTTTTGGAATAGGAGCCTTGCAAAACTGGAATGAAAATCCAGTGATGCTTCACAGCCTCCACGTATGTACACAGCTTCTAAAGTGCTGGATGTAATTTGAGAGAATGGAGTTCTCTAGATAGTATTACATCTCCGTCTTACTTTTGTTTCATGTCTTCCTGTTTCCTAGGAACTCATAATATAGCACTGCATGTTGAAGGAAATGGATTTCTCTTTCCTTTGGCAGTTTATCTATGAGATCAATATTTGTGCCTTTCATGTTTAAACACCCAATACTTTCCTGTTTCTCTGTGGCCTCTTCAGGAAAAGACCACACATTTTTTAGTAATGCATGGTTTTGAATCAAAGTAATGCCATACATCACATAGTTGCTTTGTTTTTGGCTAACCTGAGTCAGAACACATCCTAGTTTTCTTCAGCATCTAAGAAATATTGTTATTAACTTGTCACAAGGCGTAGAACAGTGATTTTTAGAGTATGACCTGGGGATCACACTGTATAGCTGAGTATTTAGCACATGGAGACATTCAGACAGGCTTTGAAAGTCTCTCCAGGAGAGAAGAACCTTACCCTGAGGACTGGCTTCTGGGCAGCCTTTGTGGCCCATGGCTGCAGGCAGAGCCAGCAATAACTGTAAATATCCTGGCTGCTCACCTGCCTCACACAGAGCTCGAGAAATGTGTAAGTTCTGATGCTTTTTCTGTAAGTGCCTTCAAACACGCATCACTGATGAGCTGTGCAGGCTGGGTGGTTTCCTCCTGCTGCAGAGCAGCAGCGTCTGTGGCTGCACAGTGTGGCTGATCTTGCAGACATGACAGACACAGCAAAGGAACTTTTGCTCTTTGTCCTGTTATGAGATGAATAGCAGCAATCTGACCCTGTGACCCTCTGGAATTGCCAGCCTATTACTCACTGGGTATGACCTTGTATTTGCATGACATGGGTCTCTCTTGATACCTTCTAACTGACTATTTTGCAGTGCAGATGCAGAAAAATAAATTGTCTCAGGCAGCACAACAGTTTCCATTTTTCCTGGCTTCACACACAGCCTAGAAAATGGTTGCTGATTGATTAACCTTTCAAGGTTACTCATCTGCAATTACAAAATATGACCAAGGTATCTTAACAGGTATCTATTGGAGAAAGAACTATAGGTTTTCCCCAGAAATATATATTTTTTTTTTTTTAATTTTTTTTTTTTTACCAGGATACATATGTGATACACATGCTTCCAAACTGGTGCAAAAGGACAAAACTAAAATGAAAAGTGTTGTTTAAAAGTCTCAGTACAACACATGGGTCCCTGCTGCTCTTCATTTTCCAGCTTAAATTGTTCTGGAAAGATGAAGATTTAAAGGAAGTTAGTGAAAGGCCTCACTTTTGGAAATTTGTATGATTTGCAATATATGTTTCTATACATGCTCTTCATGTATTTTATGGACTTCTTTAATTTCACTTTGAGCAGACTTAAAATGCTCTCAGGGCCTGTGACTGCATCTCAATTAGTTCTCTGCTTCAGCAAACTGAATTCTCACCTCCTCTCTGACACTTTGAGAAAAATGCATTCTTTCATCAAGTGGTTTAATCCTTCATGAGCAGCAAAACTCTCTTGTTTCAGCCTTGCCACCATTTGCTGCTCCACTCCAGAGCAAGGTGACTAAAACTCAACTCTTTTTGCATGCTGGTAGAAAATGAGATGTAAAAGGAGCTATGAAAATGAAAAGTTTTCTGGCAGAATGCAGGATGCAAGTTTACTACTTAGAGTATGTAATAATACTGAGTGTCTTGTGGAACTCTTATCAAGATCTAATGAGGGGGAAATTGATCAGAATTAGCCAATAATCTGCATTAGAGTAACAGTGAAGTCATTGCTCTATGGTAACTGCCCCATTAGTGCCATGGCTGTAGCAAATAAGCTGCTGAAGTCATGACTGCAGCTGGATTTTGAAGAATTACTGACAAGCTTTGTAAGCCATAACTAAGTAATAGAGTCAAATTGTCTCATTGAAGCATGACTTTTTAACAGCCCAGCTGCTCTGAGCCTGGCATGTCGAGTGTGTGCTAAAGATAAGTTGGTAAATAATCACAGAGTAATATATAACACAAGCATATGTATTTAGAAATGGCAAAGAATAGAGAGTAGAAAGGACATTGTCTGGTATTTGTATAGACAGACCTTTCAAAGCCCCTTTATCACAAGAAAAATATACTGCTCTTGTTAGCCTTGCTTACATGTCAATAAATACTGAACACCAGTAGAAAAGCAGGTGCAAGTAAATCCTCTTGAAGTGAGTAAAGTTCAAATCCTGCATGTCCTCAATAGCCTGTGCACTGTGCTGATTCCCACCAATGTTCAGTGGAGCATTCCCTGAGCAAAGACTGCCTTGCACACTCACACTCAGCTGTGGCTGAGTGACTAAGGCATCCCTCAGAGCCCCTCATATTTATCCCTTATCAGGGTTAATCTGCATTTGATAGATGGTCAAACAGGAAGTGCATATTTAAAAACCATTTTCTTTCCAACTTGATATAACTTGTTGACTTAGAAGAAAACCTCTCTTCTCCAGGTGCTGCTACAAGTATGAGAAGGGAGGAAAAAATTATTCAACTTTCAATTTTTTTAAATGACCGAAGACATTTCTAGTTTTAAGAAACCCGAGACTGTTCTCTTGAGTAGATGCCTCATGAAACCTCCCTGTCTATTCTCTCTAAGCTATTTGTTAGCAGGAACCTCATTCATCCTTCCATTTGGAGCACAATATTCCTTTTCACTTGGTTAAATTTGGATTTTCAACAGCTGCTGAGGGAAGTACAGCTTGATTTAATCTGATGTTTAATGATGGACACAATACTAAAATTAACAGCATCTCTGCCACAGGACTTTTGGTTCCATTCTTGCTGCCATCAGTTCAAGTCCTCTTTCTATTAATAATGAAGTGAAAAGCAGCAATGACAGCAGGAGTCAAGGTGCTGTTTAATAAGTCATCTGGCTTTAGAGCTGAAATTCAGGCTTCAGTGTCCTCTGAGTTTATGAAGCACAGAAAGTCTCTAACTCCAAGTGAATAGAGCCCTAAGCCTTTACATGTTAAACACATTAAATGTTTCCAGTTAATTTCATCTGACATCAATCAAAGCTCCACTAAAATTACTCTTGGGGAAGGTGGTGGGGAGGGAGGGGAAGTGCAATACTTCTTAGTTGGCTTTCAGTCCTTCCCATGAAGTAAAATCACTGAGCACTGTCGGGAAGAAGGAAAGACCTGTGCCGAGAGCAGCTCCTTCTGAAGGCTGTTGCCCACTCAGCTTTCCTTGGAAAAGCATAGGAGAACAGGAAATATGGAGGGTTTGACTGCAACAAAAGGATTTTAAAGACTGTACACAGTTCCTTATCCACAGATGCCACTGTTCCCCCCAGCCAGCAGCCCAGCCCCAGGCAGCCCCTCACTATCACCCCAACCAGCAGGACCGGGGAGAGAATGGGAAGGATACAGAACTGGTGGGATGGGATAAGGACAGTTTCATAGGGAACATAAAAGCCATGAACATAAGCAAGGAAAAACAAGGAATTAAGTCACCACTTCCCATGGGCAGGCTGGTGTTCAGCACCTCCAGGACAGCAGGGCCCCATTCATGGAGCAGTTCCTTGGGAAGACAAACACCATCACTCCAAACATCCTCCACTTCCTCCTTCTTCCCTCTACTTTCTATACTGCACATGATTCCACGTGGTCTGGAATATCTCTTGGGGCAGTTGGGGTCATCTGTCCTGGCTGTGCCTCCTCCAGCCTCGAGGGCACCCCCAGCCCCTCCCCAGCACACAAAGCAGAAGAGGCCATGGCTCTGTGTGAGCTCTGCTCAGCAGTAACAAAAACATCTCTGTATAACCAACCCTGTGTTCAGCACAGTTCAAAAACACAGCCCCAAATCAGCCACTGGGAAGAAAACTAACTCTATCCCAGCTGAAACCAGCACAATGATAGCAATTTTACTCACTTGAAAAATAGCTGGAGCAAGGTGGTCTGAGTTGCCAAGAGCTGCCCAGTTATTAGTCAGGCAGTACCTGCAGAAAGAATTAATTCTTATTTGGTGAATTGTCCATGCTCAAATGAGAGGGAAAAATGAAGGAAGGAGAAGAAAGGATACTTTAGTGCTTCTAAGGGGAAGGGAAGCTGTAAATTACTGTTTGATAGTGGAGCAATGAAACAGCCATGCATTCAGGCAATATTAAAATGTATTTGTACTATAAGATAAAAGGGGATGGAAGGTGTGTCAAGGGCTTTTGTTATGAAACTAACAATAAAGGGGGAGATGGAAGTCAGCTGCTCTTGATGAAACTGGGGAAGCTTTAATGAGTTACACTCATCTTTAATGAGTTACACCCTACAGAGAATTTACTCATAATTTCCACTAGTCTGTGGAGAGAAAAGTCTCCTTTCTGGTCACAGCTTTGAGTATTCTAGTGAATTTCTCAATTCTCTTACCCTTGGCATGGGAAAGCCTCCAGTGACCTCTAGTCCATCAGCCAAGTCAGCCAATGTGTGGTTCATCCCATGGCTCCCTCTCCATTCTTTACCCTCACGGATGCAGTCAGACTGTTCCCAGGCTGTTCCGTCTGTCTTAGTTCCCTTCACTCTTCAAGTCTCTGTCCCTTGAGAGGAGGGGCTTGCCCAAGGCTGGGATAGAGTGCCTGGTGAAGAAAGTTCATGTGAGTGGCAGCAGAGGCAGAAAGGAGAGGAGGGACTGCTCTTTGCCTCATTGGGTGCCTCTTGTTCTCTTCCACGGCTTCCACAGTCACATCCCTCCATCACATTCTTCTCTGCAGGTGCCAGTTCCCACTTGACTGTGCCTAAATTTGCTCTGTTTGCTGTGTTTCACTGTGCCTGGCAGCCATTGTGTCTTGTTGGTGCCCCATAGATAATTTTTAAGTGATAATTGAGGCATATAATTCTATTATGACTATTCCTGCATTCCCTCAGTTTTTTACCCCTCAAATTACAATTGCTTAACAACTTTAATCAAACTCGACCAAGCTCTTGACTAAACTAGAAAATGCTGAGAACCTCTCATTGCATTTTGATTTAGGATATTTTGATGGGAAGTAGGAGGTATAGATGCTATTGAAAAGCACGAATAAGCCCTGAGAGACTTGGCAGAACACTGATGTGAGAAGGAAAGAGTTGAATGCACAATTCTATAATCCACATGTTGCCAAAAGCAATGGCCACATGCCACAGACCTTCATGTCCAGCCAAACTCTATCAGCTGCACTAAGTGCTCTAACTAATCCTATTTACTGTCATCACTGACCCTAAAAATGAAACCCAACAAAACCCAGGGAAGTCATAAAGGTGGGAGCTTCAAATTACCTCTACATCTTGTCCTGTATCTTGCCTTTCAAACGTGGCTGTGCAGCTAAGTGATGAGGTTTTTGCAAGATGTACTGGATAATTGCCCAGGAATTCCAGAGAAAACATCAGCTCATCAGTGCTGAGAGAAGTCCATTCCTCTGCGGAAGCATGTAGCATATAAGCAGAAACAACTAAAATTTGCTAAGGAGCTATGAAGACTAAGCAAAACTAACCACTTTGTGACAAAACTGCTGATACTTGTAAGGCAATGTCACCTGAGTCAGCTCATAAATATTTCAGCAGCAGGAAACTCTGGCAGTTGAACTGGGGATGTAATGGTAGGAGCATTTAAAACAAGCAAACAAACAAATCCAATCAGATTACTCAGTTCTAAGCCACAATGTATCTGGTGTTTCCCATGGGAATCAGAAAGACTCAGCAGCAATTAACCACCACAGAGGTGATTAGAGTTCTTTATCTCACAAATTCTTTGGAAGGGAGAATATCTGGTTTCACATTTTTCGGGTGGTAGTTCAAAGCTATGTGGAGATTTAGGCTGCCCATAAAATAGTTTCATGTGCCTTTAATATATAGAGCTTGTCATGGTTTTGTTTGAGATAGAGTCACTTTCTCTTCCTAGTATCCAGTAGAGTGCTGAGGGATGATAAGAATTCTAGAAACTGTCATAGGATCGGGAATTTTTGAGCTGCTAAAGCATGTGCCCCTGTTAAAATTATGAATTGAATAGAAGCTTTATCTTCCTTTTTTTTTTTTTTTTTTTGTTTAAAATTGCCATTGGTTATCATTTCACACATATAAAGTTTCTTACTGTTGTCTCCATTCACTTCTGGAATGGAATTTGAAGACACTCGAGGGCAGGAGCACTACCAGAAATCTGATGGAGGAAGCATCATGTTGGTGTTGATATAGGGACAGAAGTTCCAGCATAGAGAGAAAAGCCAAAAGGACAGAGGAGGGGTAAAACCTGTCTATGTCTGACACAGATGAGCTGTAGCAGGCTCTGCAGGGACTGCAGCTCACCCTGATCACCCTCTTGCCAGTGCCTGGATTCAAGCCAGGCTCAAAGTGGGCAGAGGAACCCAAAGCGTGTGCCTTGACTTACAAGAGAAAATGAGTCTTTAAGTTGTGGGCAGATATCACAGATCAGGGGATGCCTTAAAATGCCAAAAGTTAAATCTTGTCTCTTCACAGCACTCTCAAATGAGACACAAGAATCTTTTGTTTGAGCCCTTATGTTCAGCTCACATTTACAGCAAAGAAAGCTCAGGTGGCAAGAGGCAGAGCTTGCTCTTGGTTTGGCAGGGATTGGGTATTTTCAGGTGGCAAGAGAGGGAGAGCTTGCTCTTGTTTTAACAAGGACTGGGCATTTTCAGGAGGTGAATCAGGCTGACCATCCTGATGGCTCTTTTGTATCCTGTCAGCTTTCAGTATCCCCTCTCCCAATACACATCTAGATAAATTGATGTATTCTCATTACTCAGATTCATGACTAGTTTGTTTTGTATACTGGGCCGTGGTCCTTTTGTGCTGGCCTGCTCTTCTGGCTCATCTCATTTAAATTGCATTCCAGCTCAGCTTATTCAAAGGGAAAATGAATTCTGACAACTGGCATATCTTCTTAATTATTGGGATTGGTTGTACACCTAAAATTTATGGTCTGAGTGTTAGCAAAACTATTGGACTCAGAAAATATCTTACCCTGTTATCCTTTCAATAGAGAATAAGCATTCTAAGTGAAAATTTTAATAGTTGCCTTTATTTCCTTTTTAGCACTGGCCTATTTCTCTGTTTGAAATCATGCTAAATTATCTACTGTTTGTGCAGCATGTGAATGAAACTTATAAGAAAATTCAGTGTTTACCAATTTCTCTCTTAATAAAATTCAGAAAACATGCAAACAGACAGGGTTTCTGTTTAATAAAGGGGGTATGCCCTTGAAAATGAAACCATAGGGAGAAAATAGAAGAAAAAATTGGTAATGTAGAAGGATTAGAAAAAGAGATGAAGAGAGCTGCTTTTGGGGAGGTGGGATCCTTCGGTAAGAATTCTAGAAAGTTGGGTGGAAGAAGGGAAGGTATTTTTAGCATCTTCCTTTGTATTTGTTCCTTAGATTTGTGTTTGGCCCTGGTTATTTTGAAGAAGCACCAGGAACTGAGTCCATTTGCTGTACAACTGTGCACTAAAACAGTAAATCAGAGTTAAAGCTGTGATGCCTTTGTTCTCATACCAATATGTCTCCTCATAACAGCTAAAGACATCTAGTTACACAAAACAAGAACAGCTTCCACTAAGAATATTTTGCTTTTGTTTTAAAGATATTTCTTAAAGAAACTGGAAACTTAGTGAGACAGAAAAATTCTTCATGTATTATTTAAAACCTCTGCCATCATAACAGTTCACAATACCCATCTGTTCTGCAGTATGCAAGTTTTACTCTGAATGCGAGTAATGCAAGCTGCTCTGGCACATTCATTAAATAGTTCAACAAAGAAAATAAGGACATTTTTCCAGAAATTACCCCTAATACAAGAGCAAGAGGAAAACAAAAAATTACATAAAGAAAATAATAAAAAATTCATCCCATCAGTACACAAGCATTACACTGTCACCATTTTTTATTAATTTATTCATCGAAAAGATCATGCATGCATGAAAAAAGCAACACATGCTCATTCTTATTTTCCAACAGACCAATAGAATGACACTATAAATTACTGGGTTTTTTTCCTCAAGGAGAAATGTTTAATAATCCTGTGGAAGTATACAGAGAAGATCAGGATCTTTAATCGGTAGCAACCTGTTATTAAATATTTAGATAATTTTAATTGGAGCACTATAAGATTTACATTTAGAAAGGAATAATTTATAGCCTGTCTATGCTTTTTAGGTTGACATTCCTTGAAAGTTGTAATGGGATTATTTGAAGGAACCACTGTAGGACACAAATAAAGAACCTTTTGTTCCTTTGTTTGATAGCATCACAGTTCCTGATGAGTCCTGACTTAAACTTGTTTCATACAGATTTAAAGTTTTACCTAGACTAGAATAAATACACGTTAAGATTCCTGCATCACAAACCCATCTATTTTAAACAGGAAGGATCTTGAGGTTATGCAGAGGGTCTCCTTGCTCCTCCACTGCAGGTTCAATCTCAGCTAGATGTGGGATCCAGCTGTGAAGTGTTTCCGTGGTGAAGAAAATAATCAGCCTTACATAACAAACTTTCTAAATTCACAGCCTCTTCTTCTCACCGAGAGAGAAAGGGTGAGCTAAAGTTTGTTCAGAAGATAAAAGCTTCTGCAGACATTTGTTTACAGGCCTTTTGGCTGGATCTGAATCTTTTATTGGAGACTGCATCATATTATTCCTGCCATCCCTCAGCCTCCTGAGGCTGAGCACCGAGGCAGTCGGGGAAGGGAGAGGCAGAGGTGGGAGCAATTTACTGACTGCAGTGTCAGGAGAGCTCTTAGATACTCAGTGTGGTGGCCAGGGGGGAGAGAAGGAAGAGACCTGATACCCTCCCTGAAGGCACTTTCCATTTAAATGGGACACTGGTACAGATGGATGGGGAATGGGTTTCTTAGCAGCTGCAGACCCTTCTGACATCTGGATGCAGTTCCCAGCTTTATGCCTTTGGACAGGGAGAAGTGAGAAGTGTTTATTCAGGGCAGAGCTGTAGGTGCCTGGACACAGCAGGCTGCAGGGGCACACAGAGGGGATTACTTTCTGTGATTATGCTGTGTGCAAACTGAACATCGAGTTAGATAAACAGAAAATAAGGCTTGTTTCTAGTTCTTAATGCCCTTTATGTCTCACAGTTAAAATATTATTCACATTAATCTGAGAATTTTTCCTACTGAAATACAAGATGACCAATTCCTACTTAAATTCACGTTCCTGAGACTTTTGCAGATAATCCATGAGCTTTCACAAATTTGTTGAAAGTCAGTGCAGCCAAATTTCAAATTGAGATTGTATTCTGTGATTCTGTGATTCTACTCTCTGTCCAGAGGGAAGGACAAGCCTTACTGAAGGCAGGAACTGAGATTTCCAGGATAAATAATTGTAATGGAGGGTTTGGAAGTGGACAGCAGCACTGCAGGTCAGGTGGCACAGCAGCTTTGCTGGAGTTTGTACCTAGAAACCCACAACTGAACCACTTTTGGTTCAGGCATAGGCTGTAGAGTAACCAGACTAAAGTATTCAAGGGTCCTGAACTCAAGGGGTTAATTTACATCTGGAAATTTTGGTACCCTGCCTGGTGAGTCACTGCTGAGGTAAAGCTTTAGGCAGGCCACTCACTCTTGTTTAAAAGTAGCTCCTGAAAAAGCCTCTGCAATGCTACTGTACCCTGGCAGATTGAAAAAGGAGCTGTTTGCTTTCTCTCTTAAATTACTTTTGTTTTTTATTGTCATGTTTGTAACAGTGGTATCAGCCAAGGATTAAATTATAACCAGTGAACTTTGGTAAATTTTCAAGGCATCATGTTCTCCTAAAGTTTTCCCTTAGAAGTAGACTTTAAAAACCTTCAGGGCACTGAAGTTGCAATAAAATTATAAGTATAATTTTCTTTCAAAATCGTTGTTATGTATCTCTAGCTGGTCACTTTGCTGAAAATCTCCCAGTGTGTTGTACAGAGCCCTGCTCTGGTTCAGAGACTGTTCCACATCTGGCCATGGTGGCAGCAGATGTGAATGCAAAGGCTGTCTGATAGAATATGAATGAGTGTGTGATGAACCCTTGAAAGTATCCGGTATTGATGAATTACAACAGCAGAAAAAATGTGGTCCTGGCTTTGATGCATGAGGTCATGCACATCTCACTTTATAATTTATAGCAAACACTCTCAGAAGCAAAATGGCTGCAGGACAGGCATCCTGTCAGGGAAAGCTTTGATCTGCACATAATATATCTGTGAATCAAAATTATTCTCTTTGGGGGAGTGGATAGACAAGGGGTTTGCAGCCTGCTTTAGCTGTGCTAAGGAGCAACGGGAGGGAAGGAGATTTTGTGGCTTCTCAACCAACGAGCACAGTTACCCCACTGCAGTGCCAAGAATTCAGGTGATTCAGTGTTCCAGATGCTCTTTAATGGGGTGAAGGATGACAAAGGAGGAGTGGGTACCAGCCTGGCCTCCACCCTGTCTGGTAGCTCAGAGCATGCTACCACTTCCACCAAGATTATAAATTATTGCCTCCCACAGAAATAACTTTCCTGAGGTGATGTTCCCTCATGCCCATGTGCCAGTGGTGTCTTTTTGCTGACACCCAGCACGGAGCTGCCATGGGGAGAGGGCAGTGTGGGGCCAGCTGCCTGGTGCCACGGCTGACAGCAGTGCTGTGTCCTGGGGAAAACCTGCTCAGCTCACACAGTTTGCATCAAATTACCATCAAAGTGGCTTAGTGACTTATTAGTGACACGTAATTAACAGGCAATAAGCGAACAAATTATTCAGTGTCAGTAATACGAGAGGCAACATTTTGTCTGCTGCTGTGGTTTAACAAATGTGAATTCCTCAAGGCCCTCCTGTGACTAAGCCTGCACAGCTCCAGCTCCCTTTGCGTGGTTCTTGCCCAGCAGACATGGGGTTCACAAGCACCCCTGTTGCAATTTAAAGCCAGGTTGGGCCCTTTGCATTGTAAGAATGACTCCATCAGAAAGTGAGATATCTTTATTTCATGCATATTTCACACATAGCAAACAGGCAGACAGGACAAGGAGATCTCTAAAAGAGATCCAGCAGCTCTCTGACCTGGCTGCTTCCTCAGCCATGGTCAGGAGCTGAGAGGGACAAGAGTAAGAGTGACTACAATTGGTTAGCTACAGATAAAAACGTTAGGACAACAAAGGAAAACAAATACCATTGAGATAAATTTTCTCAGAACATCCCAGAGGTTTACAAAACTTTCTTGAGGTTTCTCAGCTTCTAGCTGTGGGAAGAGATTCTCTTTCCACAGCTAGAGAAAACTTTTCTCATGGTTCTCAAATCTGTGAGAAGGTACCTGCTTCTCACAGATGCTGAGCAAAAGCTGAGAATTCTCTTCTGACCAAGTTGTCAGTGCCCACAGAGCCCCTGTCCTGCAAACACTTGATCAAATGTCCTGGGGGAGCTGCAGAGGCTCCGTGTGCACCTCTGCTGCTCCCTCAGTCTGCCCACAGTGAGAAAGCATCCCACAAGTTTACATCAGCCCCAAGGTGAGGGTCCCTAACAGGGACACAATTCATTGATTCAGCATCCAATTGAAGCAGTGAGTCTCAATTCCCCCAGCACTCGCTTTGTGACACAAATCCCTTTGCTAACAAAGCACATTTTCCTAAGCCTTCATTTGCTAAGATTAATACTGCAAAGTTCAACTTTGTGCAAGGCCTTAGCGAGACAAATTTTTCATTAATTTTAGCCAACCATCAAATTATACTGAGTAATTTCATATTGCAGCAATGATTTAAATTAAGGAGATAACCTATTCACTGATGCAGACTAAACTGCTCTCAGAATTAAAAGGTCAGAGCCTCAACTGGTATAAATTAGTGTAGCTCTTTAGAAAACCACGTAGTTGAATTCAACAGAGCTGCACTGCTGTGTGCCAGACAAGCTCATGGCACAAGGATTCCCCCTTGTCTGGGGAACAGGGCTTAGCTGGTGCTTGGGTGTCAGGGATTCCTGCCAGGGACAAGATGGAATTAGAGCTATTGTCACTGCTACCCTCTTGGGGTGGCAGCTGGTGCCACACACTGCTCTATTATAAACAGGGACAACACTCAGGGGTTCAAAGAAGTAAATAAGTGTCAGCCTGATCAACCTGACACCTGATAATCCCGTGGGTTGGGCATCACTTGCCTCAAGTATCAGACTACAGGTGGATATTGGTTGTAACTCTCTACCCACAGAAGGGTAGATCTTGATCCCAAACACCCAGCATTTGAGCCATGTTTGGATGGATATTAATCAGGCATTCAAATATAGAATCCATCTTTTCAGGAATTTGTAGAGCAGAGGAAACCTCCCTCCCCCACGGATTTTTGCCTGTTTTCTGTGGCATGAGAAAGCAAAAGCCAGAGCCTTGTTGCCTTGAAAGAGCCCTTCCCTGGGATCAGCCAGGCTCTGCTGGGCTGGCTGCTCCTGGCCTTGGCACTGCCAGCAAGCCCAGCAGCTCTGGGTGGCTCTGAGCCTGGGGAAAACTGATTTTTTTTATTGATTTGGGGGAATTTGGACCAGGCCTACATCCTGTCCCTGAAAATTGATTCAATAAGCAGTTTATTCTCCTTTGCTGTTCTACTGGCTTGGCAGGAACATACTCTGTCAGAGAAGAGAGTCTGAATTTGAACCCATCTCTCCCACTGCTTTCTCCTGGCAGAGTGGCCCCATTAAGTGCACTGAGAGCAGAGAGTCTGTGAACCTTTCTGAAATTACTGCTGACAAATTAATGTTCCTGTAATTACACCAGAATGTCTTGGAAACACAAATATTAATTAAGAGTATTGAACAAATTTGGGACAGTCTTCAATAGCATTGAGCAGAAATCCTGTAAAAATGAAACAAAATATAAGCACTGGAAAAATAATCAGCATTAGTCACAGTAGATAAAGTAATTATAAAGGGGTGAAGTGATTTTTTGGCTCAGAATTTATGTCATGGCTATGAAAGCTTTGCTAGTTGAGATCATGTAATATAACAATAATAGTTTTTCTAAATTTATTTTATGTCAGATTTTCAGCAGTGTCAGAAATACTTGCTGTGTGTCAAGGTATATTTCCAAGCTCTGTTCTTCAAGCTCTTCCATGCACGCACTGGGGCTGAGAGGACAAATTGTCAGTCAAGTCCACAAATGTAGTCCATAAAAAAATCAAGTGCCTTATACTTATGAAATAGCAATGGCTGGTGTGTTTTCTAAGTACTAGAGATATTTTTTCTTTTTTCATTTTTTGTCCCATAGTTTATTTTTTTGTTGGTTTTTTTTTTTTGTTTTGTTTTGGTTTTTTTTTTTAATGCTGGAGAGGACTAGGAAACTATAGCTGATGGTTCAGATCTCTAACTTGCAGAGTCTCATCTTTAGCCCTTCTTGGCCTCCCCCAGTGCTCAAACTGTGCCTGCTTTCCTGCTGGATAACACTCCAAAGGCCACTCGATGCCTCCTTGGAGGTTGGAGTGTTGGTTTCTTTTCACCAGAAAACCCACAGGAAACTTTGTCTCCTAACAATGATGAGATGAGAGCAGTCCTTCAGCTGACAGTATTGATTGGCTCTTGCCTTTCCACACTGCTTTGTGCCACACAATTCGTGTGTTCCTCTCTGCTCAAAGAGAAGGGCCAGCTCCAGGGGACAGCAAGGGCAGCTCTGGCAGCTCCAGGGCTGCTCCAGAAGGACTCCAACACCTCTTTGGTCTAACACCAGGGCTGGAACAGGCTTGATCCCTTTTGTCAAGCATTGCTCAAGTAAATTACTGAATGAGATTCATTATCAGTCCTTCCATCTGCATTTTATGACATATGTCCTTACTACGGAGCTAAAGCACGAGAATGAGCGACTTAGCCATATCACATGGGCAAGGCTGGAAAAAAAGTTTACATGTGAAACTTTTTTTTCTTAAATTTCATTTGCATGTTCTCAGCGTCCTCTGAATTCTCTAAGTTTAGGTTTTGTGTTTAGAGATTTGTACTTTCATGCTGTATCTTCCCTCATTTGCAGCAAACCCACAAATTTACAGGGAGAAAATCTAGTGTAAATACTAAAAGTGTTCCAGCACGGCTGAAACAAATGAAATCACAGCTTGCCCTGAAAATTATCAGCAGGGGAAATAACCAGAGAAATTCTCTTATTTGTCCTAAAGTTTTGGTTAAGACAGAGAAATAAGAAGACCATAACATTTTGTGTGTATTTTAAAAGCATAATCATACTTCAAATGAAAATATCTATGTATGAATTCACATCAGATAGGTAATTAACCTCATGCCACAAAATATTTCAAATCTCCCTGTCCTTGAGAATTTACTGATGGCATATAAACTATTCACATCTTTTCTGAATAATTTATCCTGTCCTTCCATTATGTCAAATGAATTTATAATCTTGGATAATGAAGCATTCCTGAGTGAAAGTTAATATAGAGCTGCACCACCTACAGAGTACAAGTCCATGAAAACACTTTTTCCCCCCCCCAGAACTTTATAAATTCTTTAAATGTATTTATCCCAAGTCTAGGATCAGAGAGCTTGGGTTTGTACAGGATTTGCTGATATAAAACAAGGTAATTCCATTTATCTCAAAACAGCAAATCCTGTTTTTTCACTAGTGTTAAGCCAGAGAATTGAGCCCAGAATATTTGACTCTCCCAGAGACATGAGGATCCTAACTTTATTTAGACGCATATTCTATCCCAATATTACCCTTCGTGTCATGATATTTAATTAAGAAAGGTCATTTTTGTCTTCTTCAGAGCACTTGTAAATATTAAACCATGTTTCCCTTACGTATAGGTTCTTCTGCACAAAGGGATTAACATCAGCCCAGTTAAGGTCGCTTAAGCTAATTTTGTGTTGAAGAAAAATGATCAGAGAGCACTGCCTAAAATTAAATTGTCACACGCAAGTTTGACTTTGTGCCTGTGCTTGATGACCTGTGAGTGTTTAAACAGCCACATTTATGTCATTCTAGGACACAAAAATATGTGGTCAATAACTTCCATGTGATTATAAGCCACAAGATAAGCAGCCCACTTTTGTTATTTGCCTGTTATTGTTTGTAACAGTTCAATACAGTTAGAGGAAAGAAAATGCTTCTGACTGTATATTAGATCTTTTAATAAAGATTAGAATAGGAGGTAGGTACAGGTATTTTCTCTTAATTGTACACATGCCAGTAGGAATGTATTCTTCCTGGGGGCTGCTGACAGGGTTTCTGTGCCATGAAAGCAGATCTCTTCCTCTGTCTGTTAGGAATGGAAGTGCCCTTCAGCATTTTATTTGTTTGCTTGACTGCAAAGTTTGCCCTTTATGTTCTATTTGTCCTCACCCTTAATCTCGTTAGGTGTTGAGTGTTCTCATCTTTCTTTTTCAACTGAGGAAGGTGTTTGCTCCTTTTTTGCCTTTGTCCCTGGCAGTCTCCTTCCTTGTGGCCTCAGGTTTCCTCTGCTGAAGCACATCCTGTGTGTGAGGCACCGAGAGGCTGATGGAAGCTCACTCTGCTCCTTTACCCCTGTGGGCATAGCAGGAAATGAATGATATTGTGACATGCAGGAAGTTTGTCAGTGCCTTTCACTATCCCTTCCTGGAGCCTTTAAGTCTTCCCACAGTGTCTTTGTATAAAGGCAATTTTTGGGAGGAGGAAAAAGTGACACCCAGTAATGACATAATGCAAAGGCAGCAGGGATTTGGTGCCTGGCACTGAGAGGCACATCCCAGTGGGAAGTGGTGTCAAAGTTGTAAATATTTTGCCAGGAAGACAAATAAGGAGAGAATCGGAAATGTTACTTTTGCTATATAAGGTTATATTTTAAAACGTAAACATTTAGGAGAAAATTGCTGGCAATGGGAAAGCCACTAACCATTCTGTTTTTCCCACCTAGTATAATAGCATTAAATGGGCTTTACTGACTGAACACACACATAAGCACACCCCAAAGGCTGTTCTTTGCTTTTCCTTCAGCAGTATCCCCATTTCAACTCTCCTGAGGCAAGAAAATCGTTCACATACGTCCCACATGGCACAATACAGAACCACAGCCTTTTTTAGACACCCCTTCCCTGGTGCTTTTAATTTCTCTTCCAGAACTAAGGAACAATTTACAGGTTTAAAAGTGCACCTTCTGAAACTCCAGGTCGCTAATTTTGCAATATTTTCATTTTCTCCCTGCCCACCCTGGAATTCCTGACACACTGCACTTATTGCAAAAATAACAGAAATTATTAACGTGATGGAAAAGTCATAAGGACAAGTGGAAAGCATTCCTAAAAGCTGAGAGAAAGGCTTGCAAGGCTGGATAGGGAAAGGACTGATGCCCTGCAAGGATGTGTCTCCCTTAAGTAACCCAACCCTTCTGTACCCTGGTTACATCTTCCCAGTATGTGACTTAGAAACAAATGCTGGACCAAATAAAAGCTTAAAGGTCACATCTGGATTTCTGGATAATTTAATGAGATTTTTTTTCCCCCCCCCCACTCCTGAAGTTTACTTTAATGATGAGCCTAAATGGGAGGAAATTGGTGGTTGGTTAATGATTCTCCAGCACATTGGTATTACAATGATATTTTAGGAAGGCAAACTGGTGGATGGATGGATGGATGAAAAGAAAGAGCCTTTCTCCAAGAAAAGAGTCTCTGGCAAGCTTTACATTTCAGTACTGTTTGTGGCCAAAAGTACTTTGAATGTATCACTAGGACTTTGCACATGTTTCCAAACTGCTCCACTTATTTCAGATGAAAATGGACCTGTGACATTTTTTCTTCTGGGCAAGTCTTAGTCCTGCACCAAAAGGGTTTTGCTGTAAGCTGAAGATACCCTAGGCCATGAGTGTGCTCTGCTATTTTCCATGAAATTTAAGATTGCAGTCAGCTGTCAGACTTCTGTTTCCTATTTTACCAGAAGACATAATTCATCCTGGGAGCTGACTTAAAAGTGGAATTTCAGCAAGACTAGACAACTTGAATTTGAAGACATATGCTTTCCCTTTTGGAAAGGTCACCCTGTGCCTGGAAGACAATCTCTCATTTTTGCTCTTGCTCCTTCTCAGCTTTAGGAAGAGAAATATTCCACAGAATTCTTGGCGATATTTAGAGCAAGGAGGAATTTGTGATTAATTGTTTTGATTATTTTATATCTTTTGTGGTCTTCCTGGTGACGTTTCCTACTTATTTATCCATTAGCTTTGAATTTCAGAGCAAAGGACTCTTCCATTCACTATTTACACACATCATGCCAAAGCCCAGGTACTCAAAGTGCCTTAAAATCAGTCAGCCACTGATTTTAAGGCACTTTGAGCCTGACTCAGAGGTTAAGTCATTCTACTCTGCACAAAACAAGTCAGCTATATTCATGATCTATTAATATGCTGCTGTAATATTTTTTTTTCTGACCTAAATGGTGAGAAACAATAAAAGTTTCAAATGAATCCCTAGATCGTAAATGAGTGTGAGGTATCTTGTACTGTCAGATTTCAGCTTTATTCCTGTTTTTCTTTATTCCTAGAGTACATACCCATGGGGGAAACTGATTTCTTTTTCTTAGATTTGAAAAAATTAAAGGATTTCTGAAAAGATGCCTTGCAGCCTGGTGGAGGTGTCTGGTGTGGGAAGAGCCCAGCCTTCCCCCACCCTTCTCAGAGACCCCAAGGATGGCCAAATTGTTGGGCTCTGTTGGCCTCAGGCACAGCCCCAAAATGCCTCCAGAGGTGAAGGCTCAGGGCATTTACTGCTACCAGGGTCGTTGTTTTGCCCTTAGAGAAAAACACCAATAATTACCAGTTGTCATCCTTCCATGAGCAAAGTGGCCAGGCTGGTGATATGCAATAAAAATAACTGAAGAAGTCAAAGGCAGCATTTAATAGTGATTTTTATGAAGGCAAGAGATCAAGTGATCCAATCTTTCTAGCCACTTCAATAAATATAGGGTGGTGATTAGCAAATAAAACTGGGTAATTGTGGTTTTCTGCTCAAGTCAGTATAATTTGCTGAAGTATTTATGTCAATCAATATTATATTTAGATTGACACTGTAGGGATATGTAAAACCTATTTATTCTGAATAAATATTTAAAGAGATTATATAAGCAGTGATGTCCAAAGCTGAGGGATTTTCCCTGAAGAGATGAATTTTAGTTATTGATAATAACCTAACATAAACCTGTTTTTCATCTGGTTTTCTAGAATAGTCTAAGGATTAATAATTTTAGTCCTAGATTTTTGAGATGGAAATATTCCTCCCTCCCACCCCAAATATTCAGTTACAGATTTCTTTGTCTTCACATCTCCAGTGGCATTAGAAATATCCACTCAGCTTGTGGGATAAACATGGATTTCTGGAATGATAGCTGGAAGGTGTGCAGGACAGGCTGGACATCTTCAGTGAAGGGCTCTTGAACAGCCAGTGTTAACAGAATCCTGTCATTCACAGAGTAAATAACTGCAGGCAATGGGATAAAAATTGTTTTAATCTGGCTTGACTTTCTCTAGGAGCTTCCACAAAACCAGGATTTGAACAAAACCTGCGGATTTCAAAAGCAATTCATTGGCAAAGCAAGCCATTTTGTTTCAAAATGTTATTTTCCTTGCCCGGTTTTTCAAAAGGAGAAATGGAAAGACACCACTGGTATCAACGCAAACCAAACATTTTAAACTTGGAAAGAAAGCTAATGCAACAAGAAACCTTGAGTTATCTCATTTTGCCAAAGAGAATTATCAGTACTGGAATTTTGTTATTTTAATATTGCCACCAAAGCAAAACAACCCAAACCCAGCCTGCTCCTTACTTGCTCTGAAACCTCATCTCTTTCAAGGCCAAGGATGATGGAATCCTTCTAGGAGCCTCCTGTCAAAAGCAGAAGTTTCCTGCTCTCAATCATACCCCAGCCCTGAAGCATGTAATGCTTGAAGTGAGTTTGTCTGGAGTTATTAATTTTCTCCAACTCTTTCAGAAGGAGAACCATCAAAAATAAATGCATGCAAATATATCATTTAACTAAGAAGCATAATGCAGGCAAAATTTGGCCTTGAGTAAACGATATCAAGTAGGTCACTTTAATCACTGCCTTGGATGTTTTTTAGTTCCTTTCAAGTTTTTCATCAAAATTTCCAGACTTTTTAACCAGTGAAGAAAATGTCTTTTCCATTGCAAAAGTGGTGATGTCCTGATCCTCTAGTTTGCTCTCACTCATGCAGAGCACTGAGTTATTCCTCAATCCTCCACACCCATGTTTTACTACTCCTGGGCACACTGTTTTTTGTCCCATTTCTATAGAAATAAATGAAGGCTTTTTATTGTTCTGGGTAGACAAGATACCAAATTTCTACGAATTTGGAACTGCTAAGAATTCTGGGTGCTCAATTCCTTTTAAAATTAACGTCCTGTGCTCCCTGTCTGTTGTTAGCATCCAGAACCTGCACCTGAAGCTGTTTCACAAGTACTCTCGGTGGTATCACATAATTTCTCCTGCTCTTTCAAGCACCAATGGAGCCTGCACTAGCAGTAATGGTCAGATTTCAGTTTTTCAAGCTGAAATTTCTCTTCCCTAGAGGCTCGGAATTCTATCATGCCTGCATTCCCATTTCCCTCCAGGAAGATCTTTAAATACACATTTATTTCTTATCTTTCTGAGTAGAAGACACAGCAATAAAAACATTTTAACTGCTTTTTAAGCAATATGTTAATTGACCCAGCTCCCTTTGATGGCTTACACTTGTCTTAACAAGCACATAAAAACATCTGGTGAGGAAAAAAAAGAGAGAAAGAATTAATGCAAACAGCATTACTATAATACTTTTCATTTATAACCAGATGAAACATAACCTTAGATACCTAAGCAATATATTTATTTTACCACCTTTCATTTCATAGCATTTTAGCATGTGGAGAGGAATATGCCTGGTTTTATTTGTTTTTACATCTGTGTTATGTAGGCTTTTCTGGTGTTTTGTGGATCACAGACTGAGAAATTTTGGACTAGAAACTGTGTAACTATCCCAGCACCCCTCATCGACGTGCAATTTTCTGTAAAATCTTAAAACTGCTTCACTTTTTTATGTGCTTTTGGAATTCCATTTTCCCACTGAAAGCTAAAAATCCATATAATTTTTAGTGGCATTCCATTGTGTTATTCCCGAAAGAGTTTTGTTTAAAATCAAACAGATGTTTTGATATTTTTTTCCCCTTTTTTTGCTCTAGATGACAACTTATTAGCACCATAAACTTCCTCTTTATGTGATTGTTCTGAGCTCTTTTTGTTATCCCAAATGGAGTCCCTACATTTAGATAATACACTTATTTACAACCCCAGTCAAACCATCTGCTCCTTTCAATGTACGTTTTCTTCTTGAAAGGTCTTAAAACTTCAAGATGAATCTCTTATTGTGATATAAAAAGGTTGATGGTTGTAAAAGTTAAGAGCAGTGGGAGAGAAGTCTCCTCTGGGGTGGGTCACTCCCACCCCATCTCCTCAGCCTTAGGTGGAGATGTCAGGCAATGTTATCCCTGGTACCCTGCCCTGAGGAGTTTGGCTCCTGGAAAGGAAAACATTCACTGTTAACCAACACCCAACACTGCTTGAGACCAATGGTCCAACAGGTTTCCAGCCTGCCTGTGGCCTGGCCATCCAGTCTGCTTGTCCCTGTTTGAGCACAGGGAAGCTTTGGGACATCTTGTCCATAGCCTTGCTAAGGAGAAGAGAAAATTACGAGCACTGATCTCAGAGTGGGCTCTTTCACACGAGCTACCCACGCTGAGCAACAACAGGCTCCTCTTGGCAAATCCATACTGTTCCTCCTCATTGTCTTGTCCTTCATATATTTGGCAGTGGCTTCTGTGAGGCCATGCTGCACAATTTTGTCAAGGAAGTGAGGTTAAACTGCCCCAGCTGTTGTTCCCTCTGCCCTTTACTGAAGATGGCTTGCTGCAGCTTTTCCAATGTGAATGTTACCTGCCATGAATCAAACAGATCAGCTCTCTTTCATCCAGCCTGGCCAGTCCCCTGGGTAATCCATGTCCTGTAAACCCCGATCCTTGCTCCTTGCTGATGATGGGCAGTGCTCTGTGCCCCAGCCTCAGCACGTGGTGGGAAAGGGCTCCACGTTAATGATTCGTGCTCTGAGTGCTGCAGATGGGTGCCGTGGTTGGGAAGAAGTGCTGGGACTGAACAGCTGGGAGGACACAGATGGAGTAAGAAGTAGTAAATGGCTGACAGCCATATCAACAGACAAAGGATATGTGCTATTTATTTTGAGTTGTTGATGTTGAAGACAAAGCAAATTTAAGTACTCGGGAGTGAAGCAGATGGGATGGACGTGGCTTCCAGAAGCACGGGAAGAGGACAACATTTCACAAATGCATATGTCAAGTCATATGCCAGCAGAGATAACAAAAATAGATATTTACATTTGCAGTAATTCTGTGGCAGCTTTCTGCGAGGCGGAAAACAAAGCTTTTCTGTCAACCATTGGTGGATGAACGTGCTCTTCCCAGAACAATCTGTACTTTGAAATTGCCTATCTGGTGCTGGAAGTAAACTAATGGAGCTAATGAGAGCAATTACATGCTCCATACTATTGTAATTCATGTCTTTCTAGAATCCATGCACTGCAGATGTGAAAGACACAAAGCTGTAGGCAGCAGGGGCTGAACTGCAGTGCCTTCCCCAGCTTTGGAGCAGGTGTGCTCCAGCTCCTGCCACAGCATCTCACAGCTCCTCATTTCCCACCTTCCCTTCCTCTCACCTGTTCTTTCGATGCAGACCATGAGAACTTTCTCATGATTCAGTACACCTTGGGCCCTGTGCCTTGGCTAAGCTGCCAGGGTCTATGACTGCAATAAAAACATGCTATTTACCTCTGAATTTAGCAGTTTTTAGTAAGAATAAGCACTCTGCATTTCTTTAGATCATCTATATGGGCTTCTCCCCACTTGGAGAGTACACATCACATCAAGAGCTCACAGCATTCTTCCATGCCATGATCTGGCAAGAGAGAAAAGGAAGCCTGTTCCTTTAAAATTAAATGATCAGCGAATATTTGCTCCAAGATTTAAGGATTTGGGTTATATATGAAAGCTTTAATGGCCTGAGGTGAAAAATAGAAAGAAATTAGCTGGTTTACTGAATATGGTGATAGGAGAGAAGCATATAATTAGATAGAATAGACATAAAACCACCTCTTTAAAATCTGCTCATTATTGTTTTAATTCTTGGAATATGAATTTTCTGTGGTGGTTTTGTGCAGCTACTGCTAAATTATTGCTACAGCAAGGCTGTTGTTCAGGTCCTTGGGTTTTGTACTTGCCCCTTTTCCTAAGGAATTCTTTTTTTATCTTTAAACACCCTTTTCCTAAAAAAAAAACAGAAGCAAGGGGGAACTGAAAAAAATCTTCTGTGTTAGTCATAAAGGAATATCGCTTAATTCATCAAATTGACTTTTCTCCTGTAAATGTATGATTTTTATGGAAAGGCAAAACATGCTAAGGGATTGCTACAAGCTAATAAGAGGGGGATGTAGAAGAAATTTTTGAAATGCTGTGAAAGTTACTTTTCAGTTGTGACCAGCAGAAATTTAGAAGACTATTAATGAGACTTCATTGTGAGCTGCACATTTTCTACTTAAGATAAATATAGCATTTGTCAGAGAAAGTAATTTTCCTGTCTGTTTGTATTCATTGCAATTATATATAGTATGTTTTATACTTTGCTATACAAAGAGGTTTATATCCCTCCAGGTATTTTCCTACATCCATGACTAGAGTACAAGAAAAATAATTGATTCTCTCTCTAATATTTTTATGAATTACAGTCAAGCAGATGCAGTTGGGTTTTTAATCAAACATATTCTGCTGTAGTGCAAGAGTGGCAGTGAGGAAACTACCTTTGAGTAACATGAAAAATTAAGACATTTCCCTAATATTTCAGAAATAAGAATGTGCTTTTTGTTTCTCAAAATTTGCCCAAAGTTCAACAGCTTTTGTTCTTTTTTTTTTCTTTTTTTTAAAGACAAATTCACAGGTGTTTTTCCAACTTTGTAAACAGTCACTTTGCATTTGTTAACTTGATATTCTTCAAGTAATTTGAATTACTTCGTTGAAAAGAGCTCGTAATGTTTTGAGGTGCAACTGGGCAGCAGCCTGCAGCTAATAAAGCACAGCAGCCTGCAGAGCAAACCTCCTAGGACCACATCCATCTTTTTCTTTCTCTGTGAGGAGCTGGAGTCATAGCTTATTTGGGAAGAGCACTGGGTCTCCACCTTTCCAAGAGATGTGTCAGTCTAAAAGGGATGCATGGAAAGCTCCCTCCCTGAGCTATTCAAAGGAGCATATCTCTTAAGACAATACAGTGTCTAAATCCCTGCATTATTAATGACGTACCCAAAAGCCTTCTCTTTCCAAGCAGAGTGCTCAATCATTTAAACTTTTTCCTCCAGAATTACCAGCGGCTCTGCAATGGTGCAGCAGGCTATAAATGGAGGCAGGTTGCCCGTGGCAATGTCAGGGGGGATAGTGTCAGGCTGAGGCCCTGGCAGTAATCCGTGCTGACAGCTTCCCCATTACTGCCTCTTCCCGGCGCTCCGGCAGCCCCGGCGGGATGGGGACAGGGCTGGACAGGGATGGGCACCGTGTGTCCAGCCAGGACCACAGCACTGCCCTGCTCAGACAGCACTGCACTTCCCACGATACATTAAATGGCTCCCTAGAAACACAGACCAGACAGGAATAAAGGAATAAAGGAGGGATTGATTGGAAAGGCCTTCAGAGGTACACTTTGGGCTCCAGAGGCTCCTGCCTCAGTGCATCCCAACATGGACAAGGACAGCTCACGAGTTCTTCCCACTTGGATCTCAGCATCAATTCCCCAAGCAGAACCAAGCCAATGATGCAATCCCCCCCAAGCTTTCCCTCCTCTCCCCAGAATGATGGTTTACAGTTCTTGATCTGATTGTCCTTGGAGAGCAAGTCAGAAGTTTTGTTATGTCTATCTTAGCATGAGAGAACAGCACTTAACAAGCTACAGGAAACTACAGAGTTACACCACTAGCAGTACAGGATTTGAAAAATATAAAATTTAAAACCTAAGGCATCACCCACCTCTCAGGAAACAAGGCTTGGTCAAAACATCACTTTCTGGCTAGTGAGATTTAAGTAAGGAGGAGCAGCTGCTCTTTGTGGCCTGGGAATGTGCTGTTTTCTGACTTTCCCAGCGCTTCCCCTCTGAGCTGTGTTCACAACCTGTCGAATCATTAAAAGGATGAACAGCAGAGCCCTAAGCAAGACTTAGCAGGTAGCTTTAGAAACATGGGGTAATCTATACCAATTCTCCTTTACAATGAGTCACTGTGCTTTGGATGGGCACCGTTCCCGTCCATGGCTCTCAGAAGATGCAGCACTGATTTAAGTGTATTGACTAAAGATAAACCACTGGTCCACATCTCACTCAAATGGGATTTTCTCTCTGTTTACTGAGGTTTTTATTTTCTTCCGTGAAAGTCTCAAATATTTTATTGCCAGTGTTTATCTGCTTTGATATCTTGAATGTTAAAGTAATGGATTTCTAGGCTTCATCATATTAATCAATAGTAAAAATGGCACATTCAGCTTCCTCATATTCAATTTCCACTTGATATTAACAACTGTAGTAAATGTAGTGGTAAATGTTAGATTCTGTGTACATATTTTGAGAATGAGTGCTTTTGGTAATTTGAAGAGAAAATTGTGCAATGAAATTATAAAGCAATAGTATTTAAATAAGGATATAACAAAATCCACTCTTTCTTGTTTGCATCTCACCAGTCAAATGAAGCAAAACCATCTGATTTTTATGGTTTTTTTTTTGGTTTTTTTGGTTTGTTTTTTTTTTTTTTTTTTTTTTTTTTTTTTTTTTTTTTTTTATTAAAAANTCATTAAAAGGATGAACAGCAGAGCCCTAAGCAAGACTTAGCAGGTAGCTTTAGAAACATGGGGTAATCTATACCAATTCTCCTTTACAATGAGTCACTGTGCTTTGGATGGGCACCGTTCCCGTCCGTGGCTCTCAGAAGATGCAGCACTGATTCAAGTGTATTGACTAAAGATAAACCACTGGTCCACATCTCACTCAAATGGGATTTTCTCTCTGTTTACTGAGGTTTTTATTTTCTTCCGTGAAAGTCTCAAATATTTTATTGCCAGTGTTTATCTGCTTTGATATCTTGAATGTTAAAGTAATGGATTTCTAGGCTTCATCATATTAATCAATAGTAAAAATGGCACATTCAGCTTCCTCATATTCAATTTCCACTTGATATTAACAACTGTAGTAAATGTAGTGGTAAATGTTAGATTCTGTGTACATATTTTGAGAATGGAGTGCTCTTGGTAATTTGAAGAGAAAATTGTGCAATGAAATTATAAAGCAATAGTATTTAAATAAGGATATAACAAAATCCACTCTTTCTTGTTTGCATCTCACCAGTCAAATGAAGCAAAACCATCTGATTTTTATGTTTTGGGTTTTTTCTTTTTTTTTTAATAAAGAAGTATAAGTGGTATATAATACATTTAGACTAAGTACCGAGTGAAGTTTTAAAACCTGAAAGAAGTATCTCTTTCATGTAAGCATTTATTGTGCAGTTTATCTCATCAGGTTTGAGAAGTCATCCTCAGGCTTTTCAAATTATAAGCTTATTAGTGTTATTATAAAGCTCTGACAATGCTAGGAGAGCCTAGATGAGCTAATTTCATGCAGAAGCTTTGATGGAATGCTGTTGGAATGTCTTCATGCTGGACATTAATGATCAACTCACTGGACAAACACCATGAAATGGAAAGGTCTTTTAGTGCTCTGTGGGATAGGATGGTGCAGAGGAGGTGGTGTTCCTTTGTTCCACAGAACAGGACTTCCCAAGGAATCTCTACTCTCTGTGTCACATTTTCAGAAGTGCATTTCTGTGCCCCTTTCAGCTGGAATTGAGGCACAGTCAAATTTCGGATTTAAAATTAGAAATTGATTTTTTGGATTTGTGTGTCTTAGAGCTCTGGTTAGTTCATGCCTCATGATTGGCAACCTTAGCCAAGGAGACAAGATTGAAAAGGTCACCAAGTTATCCCTCGTTTAACTCACAATGATAAATCCAGGCAATGATTGAAGCAGAGAAGTAGATGGGCTGGAGAAGCTTATCTCAGAGTTTGCTGTACTGTGCTTCCTGCCTGGGGATACTGATAAGTTATAAATCACATGCTACAGAGTGCCTATTCAGGTGATGTGAAGGTTATCTGTCCCAGCACTGGGGCTTGTCTGCCAGAGCTCCCAAAAAGTCCCAGAATGTGGAGGTGATCTTGGTACTGGCAAATGTGAGGCAGAGTGATGTCCAGCACAGCTCATGGAAACCACTGAAATCTCCTTCCCAGCCTTTTGCCATGGGGTAACAAGCAAAAGCTCTTCCTAGGGGTTGGAGATCACCCTCATGTGCTGTTTGCTGAGGGTCTGACACAACCCCCAGCTCAACCACTGCCTCAGCATGAAAACCTGCTGTGAAACAGGAGATGTATGTATGATGTGGCCATACACCTGAGGCAGAGCAGGTGTATGGTCACATCTGTGCGTCAAGCACACTGCTGTAGGTGGTCAGGAGCATGCCATGGGATTTCTTGTATCCACCAGAAGTCCTGCTACTCCCATCATGCTGGGACTTTGTCCTTCACCGCTTTCTGGGGCACTCAGAGAAGTTTGTGCTTGTTGTTGGACTCTCTCTTGCCTTTGGCAAGGCTTTTGGGTCCAGCAGTTGTGGTTCTCTGCTGCTCTAGCAGCACTTTCTTAAAAAAGGTGGAATTGGAGCTGTGGTGGTTTATGTAGTCTGGAGAAATGCTCACCTCTGGAGATGCCTTCTGGAGGAGCAGTGAAATAGCCTGTATGTCTACACATGATATTGAGTAAAATTAATCACAGCTAAGAATATTCTGTTCAGTTATGAGAAGGGATGGTCTTGGATCAGTTGGATAGAGATGAGAGCATTTGTATGGCAGGCACAGACAGCTGTAGGAAAAGAGAAGGGTCAGAAGTGGAAGAAATGCTGCTCTAAAAGATGAATATTTTATCTGCTTTACCTAAATTGTACCTTAGCCAAAAGCCCAGACAACACAGTGTAAAAGAAAGAAGCACATCTCAAAATAAAAGGCTTTCAGTTCACTAAAACATCATTTATTATGGGCTTGAGAAGGAGCTGAAATAGGAAAGTGCTGAATGGGCCTGCTAGGAAGCATAAAACAGGAAAGTCTTCTTACTGATTCACTTACTGATTTCACTTACTGATTCCATTTTGGTTGCCATCCACCTCCATCACGTTTATTCTCTTGAGAGCTCAGGCCAGGAGACTCCTTCCCTGGCACAGTGCCTCTGCCAGCCCTCCAGGCATAGCTGCAATACAGATAAGACCCAAATACAGCTGTTTCTTCTCAGAGGAGTGGATGCTCTTGGAGAAATACAGCGGAGAGGGGGAGCAGGGAGCAGGCAAGGCTGAGGCTCACAGGGAGAGTGGGGCTCTGGTAATAAACAGCTTCAGACTTTGCTCACTGCCTTTAAAGTCTTTCAGCGTTTCCTGAGTCATCAGGGCCTCCTTCCACCATAATAATTCACAGACAGTGTTTTAATCCAAGCAATTTTTTATGTCTTCTCCTGTCAAGCCAATTTTTCCAGCTTCTCATGGAAGTTTTGTTGAAGGGATTTCAGGATCAGAGGAGTTAGTGCTTACCATGCAGTGAGTGCAGGTGTCCCAAAGCTGGCTGGTTTCACTGGGATCTGTGAAATCCCACAGCTCCTCCTCGGGGTGCAGTGCAGTGCTGGTGGCCCCAGCAGCTCTTTGGGCAGCCTTGGGAAGGACCAGCACTTCTGGAAAACTTGCCTAGCCGAAGGCTGAATGTCTGCTTGGAAACACCGCTCCGACCATTTTGCTAAGAGCCAGAATTCAAAATAAAATTCTTTTAATAGATCCTGTTGGAGGATCCATTTACATTCAGCAGTGTTTCATGCTCCATAAATAGTCCACATGCAGAAACAGTGCAGGAACACATTTGCAGTTCTCTCTTTACTCAGTTTTCCTGTCCTCCCTCTCCGTGGCCTTTCCTTTCAGGGGATTTGGCAGATTAACCTCATCAAGTTAAACTCAATGTATACTGAGGCCCTGTGAGCTCAGAATGGCTGCTCCTTTCTCAGCTTTGTCTGCCCATCCAGTACAATGTCACCTCTCCCTGTCTCTGCCATTGCCATTATACATTCTATGTCACTTTGTATTGTGTGATCTGCCAGCAGATCATCTCTTCCTACACCCTTCTCTCTAGAAGTAACTGACTACAGTGGTGTGTGTATATGTAATAGGAAAAATAATTGTTTTACAATATTTATAATAATTTTTTTGGACCATTAGTCAGCAATTAAATACGTGGGACATAAAGATTCAGTTTCTTTCATGAAGTCAGGATCATCAGGTGACAAGAGGAGCTCCTTAGGATCAGGCTGGTGCTGTGATGGAGGAGATCTACAAGGGATCAATGTGAGTCTCAACAGGAAGAGCACTGGAAGAAGGGAAGCAGGGCTTGCAGGGCTTGTGGGAGGTCAGAGATAGATGAGGTGGCAAGGAGCTGCTTAGGAGCCAGCAGGAAATGTGGAAAACTGGAGTCTGTGCTTGACATTGGTGTGGTAATTACCAGGGAAGGGAAAGGGTGGTGAGTCTGGAAATCCAGAAAGACTGTGGCAACTCATCCATGGAATAGAGAGGCAGCTCTGGCAGGGAGGACGAGGAAAGGCTAATGAGGACAAGGTACAAAAGTGAATTAAAAATTTTGTTCAGGTAAGCTTGAAGTTGTCAAACCTACTCCTGAAAATACTGACTCTTTCTAGGAAAACATGGGAGCATAGGACAGCATGTTGCGGGATATATGACATGGCACTGGCAGGGGCTGCTGGTGCATGAGGGAGCTGGGATAGTGAAAAGCTTCCTGGGGATTTGTGGGAAGGTTTAATATAATAACTGTGTTCATAGGGAGTATAAACTCTTCTTGCACCTTCCCACAAATACAGGGTGGTTGTGAGCAGGGCCTGCTGAGGTGATCCAGCCTCTGCCTGGCTTGAGAAACCAGAGGGATCTGTATCCTTTATCCACTCCTACCCAGACTGACAGTGAAGGGAAAGCTGCAGCAAGCTCTGTCTGACAGCAGTAACCTCTCAGCAGCTCTACTGTTACTTCTGATGGTGAGAAACACCTGAATTTGAACAAAATCAGTCTTTTGACAGAGGATGGGAGAAACCATTTAAATAAAGAAAATATTCTTGTGCCAGCCCTTCTCTTGAAGTAACACCAAACGTTAGTTTTCTGGAGTACTGTGGCTCCTGCCATTACTAGCCCCTTCCACAGGTTTGAAATTACATTTTTCTTACAGTTATAATCCATATAATCCTACTATGTGAGCTTAGATAAGAATTAAATTAGCAACAGAGTATTGTAAGTGGAAAATTGGCTTTTAGAATTCCACACAGACACTGAGCACTGCTTACTTCGGGGTCAGTAGAAGGTTTATTTCAAGATGATCAGAACAGAAGGGTCAGGGATATTAATTTTAATGAGGTTTCCATTTCCTCAATGAGTCTGGTTTTTCACCTTGTATTAAATTGAGAAAACCATGGAACACTACTCAGTATTTACCTCACAGCTTCATTGAATAAATATTGGAATCCTTGAAATAAAAACTTTCATATCATAAGTAAGGCTCTTCATATTCCTTCTTTTAAAAGCACAGAGAAGACCTCAAACAACTCTTTAATAATGCAGTAGTACTACAGCTAGGAATTGAAAGCATGCAAGCTTCCAATCAGCTCATCTGTTCCCTTATGGCGAAGAGCACAAACATTTTGGAGGTCTCAGATGTGCTTTTATCACTTACAAGGAAGGAAAAAATTCTGCAAACGTCATCAAAGGAAATTATGTACTTCTGTAAATGGAACTTTTGTATCACTGTAAGCATGCTGTGTCTAACTTGCTTGGATGTCTTTGCCATAAGCATGTACACAATTCCTGGTCTATTTAGGGTCTTGATTATTTTAGGCTGCTGTTTCTATAGCTGAAGATAACATTCAACTTCACATTTGAGATCCGTGGTATGTGATACTACAAGAAATGCTGAATTAAGGGAAATAATGGTATTATAAGTAAATAGTTATTTTTAAAAAATTAATAATAATTAGATTATAAAGCAGTATGAATCAAGCCTTTATTGTGATTATTTTTCTCCTTAGGGGGTAACTGAGACTGGCTATTTGCACAGGTTGTAACAGTCACAATAACCAAGTTTTTAGTGCAAATGTAGGTGGTAAAGCAATTTCTATTGAGAGCACAGAAACACCAACTCCTTTAAAACTGGCACTTTGCAGTAAGGGTAGCTCTGTGTGAGGTGTGGAGCGGTGGGGAACCCGTTCTGTACAACCACAGAGTTGTATAGCACAGTATAGCACAGCCAAAGGTCTGCAGAGCAGTGACAAAATCCTGTCCTGTCAGTGGCAAGGACTGAGCACAGGGTATGGTACAACACACACAGCAGAGAGCAAGAAAGATTACAGCTGTGGCTGTGACCCTCACTGGCACAGCATTACACTGGGCTGGAATATTAACTCTGCACTTTGAGCTCCCTTAAACTTCAGAGGGCTTAGGGAACCTCTGGCTTCCCTGCCCAGTAGTGTCACATCCTCTGTAAAACAATAGATCCAAAATAAACTTTCATTCTCTGGGAGATTTAATTTCTAAAAGTTAAGGAACAGAGATGCTTCTGAAAGTTCATTCAGCGTGCATCCTAAATTCATGGATTTTCGGACCCAGGCTGAGAGGTTCCTGTGGCATTTAAAGTGGCTATAATTCAAAATGTTTGTAGCAGCAACTCTCAGGAGTCAAAACACACAGCATCTCTAACTCACACCTGCAGAGAGCATTTTAAAGTGTCTATCCCCCACTGCTTCCCATTCCCATTGCCTTGTTAGATTTGATGTTACTCTTTGTTGTCATGTCAGTTTTGCTCCCTCCTCTCCCTGTCTTTGTGGAGCTGCGATGTGCACGTGGCAGAAACGGCCTTGGCTTTGATTCCGTGAGGCAACACAGCACACTTCAGTCTGGAGCAGGAAAGTGAAAAGAGAAAAGAGGGAAAAAGAGAAAGCTGAGGTTGTTGGGAGGAAGTGGGCGACCTGGATTATAGCTGGTTATAAAAAGCAGCTCTGTGTGGGCTGGATCTGACTCTGCAGCAGATTAATAAGCTGCCAGGTTCCCTCTGCAGGTGGCTGGAGGAGTTGGTGTGGCTGACGGGGCCTCCCAGTTCCCACCTTGCTGGGTTTTCCAGGTGTTGTTGTCCCTGTCAGATGGACTCAAGCTAAATTCAGAGCTATCCCTGTGGTACTAGTGCCTTCCATCAACACCTGACCCACGGAAAGCTGGCACCCCACACTGCACCCACACCTTCCTCTTGCAGGTCTCTAGTCACGCTGACCTCAATTTCTTTTGCAGCGTTACTTCTTTCCTTAAGGAAGTTTTTCTGCTGAATGAAATGTCAGCAGATAGCATCAGTGCTACTCCATAATTTAATAGCTCCAAATATGGGATGGATCCTGACTCAACATCCTCTTTTAGTAGACAGTTTGATATTTTGATAATATTTGCCTATAGCTCCCTACACTGGGGACTAGCGAGTACAAGAAACATGACTTCAGATACACAAATATCTTACAGTCCTCCCTGCCTTGTTTTTGGCAGCTGTCAGAGGTAACCCTCTTGTATTCCTTCCTCCTGGTCCCGAGGGAGGTGGTAGGGGTGGCTGGGGTCTGCAGCCCCTCTGTTTCTCTCTCAGGGAGCCTCTGCTTGCCCACAGCTGCTGGTTTTCTGTTTCCATTCAGCCACCTGAATTTCCAGTGCTTTGCCTTGATGCTGGAATTATCTTGGCTTCTGGAGGGATAATGGCAGCAGGTGAGGCAACTTGTCTTCTTCAGACAATTTTTTTTTATATCCTTCTGAGAGGAGCAACACAGCAGAAAGATAAGCAAAGAAGATCTTCTAATATTCCTGGATTATAGTTAATCGAGAAAGAAAACGTAGAGAATACAGTGTATCCAGGAAGAAGGATATCTTCCAAAATCCCTGTTTTCCAGACCAGACTGTTTCCAGGATCAGAAATGAAAACCAAGAGATGTGATTTTCCAGAGCTGTGAGAAAGCTTTGAGAGAACCAGTTTCTCCAAAGCCACAGTGATCCCTTTTCTGGGATCCCTTCACTGGAATTTGTCCCTTCAGCAGTATAAATGGATGCTCTTGGCTGGATGTATTCTCAGCCCTAGAGAACAGGTACGATATATTTTGAAAAAAAAAAAAAAAAGGTAATAAAAACCCAAAGGCTGTTTTTAAAGAGTTCTTTTCCTGTGGGTCTCACATGCACACACCTATAGAAGGAACCTTTTCCCACCCTTTGTATTTGGCCCCCACATTTCAGCACAGGGACAGCCCTACTGAAGTCTTCACACTCTCTGAATGTCACATGGATTATTATATCAGCTGCCAACAGTACCAGCAGTGCTACTGCTCAGGGGATCCTTATTAGTTCCTGTCACTGCCTTCAGAAATCAAGAAGTAAATGTGCTGCACTAAAAGCTAACAAGACCTAAACCTTTTGCAGTCATAAGATCCCATTGATATGCTCAGTGATAAACACGGGTTCAGATTGACGTTTTTGCCTGTGAAGCTCCTGATTTCCATGGAATGACGAGAGGTGGGGCTGTGGGACACAGGGAGGTGGAGCAGGGCCCCAGGAGTGTGCTCAGAGCCTTCACAAAGCAAAGGCACTCAGTGCCTGTGGTTTCCCTTCGGGGCAGCTCCTGCAGAACTCCTGTCCCAGGGCTGCAGCTGCAGGAGAGGCACTGCCCCTTCCCAGCACTTTTCTCCCTTCCAGCTTATGTGCTACAGGAAAAGCTTTGATCAGGCTTTTGGAAGCCATGATTCCATGAACAGTGGGTGCTCGTACTGGAGTGTTATTTACATTTTCTAAATCAACGAGGAACTGAAAGGAGTTTGTTACACATCAACCACACAGATTTATGGTGAGCAAGTGCTGACACAGAACATGTACCTGTAAGAAAGTGAATCGTGAGCTGCTAATCCCTCTCTGTCTCTTCTTTTGCATGAGACTACATTTCTTACAAGATGCAGTTTAACCTGAAACTTGACCTCTCTTCCTAAGAAATTAGTTCAATCAATAATTGCTCTCTACTTAGAGACCAAGGGAAAAGAGTGGAACTTGCAAAGCTGCTTTGAAATTCATTTCCAGTGAGGTGAAAGCTCATCTTAAAAATTGAAATTTCTCTCTGATTACTGCTGCAGGTAGAAGATTAAAAATCTCTCCTGGTAAGATTGTAGTATCTTGTCATAGCAAAGAGCTTAATGATATTATTTTTTTCCTTGCAATACTAGTGATTGAGATAAAACCTCAGTGCTTTAATCACTAAGAGATGCACTATAAGTGTTAATTGAGATTAGAATTATGTCTATGTTCAGAGGAGCTCCCTCTGAAATGACCTTGGCCCCTGTCCCTGGTGTATGACACTACAAGTTTCGTCCTGTTTCAATCTTTGAATAAACACAAGGCTAATGTCATTTGAGGATTTGTTCTGATGCAACCCTTCAAGCAGTAATTTGTGGCAGAAATAGTAAGATAAACAGGTTTTTCAGAGGTCAGTGGCTGAGCAGCAGCCTGTGTGGCTGTGCAGGGCTGCAGAAAGCAGTGCTGGCTGCCCTGCTGGAGCTGGTGGGACAAGCTGCAGTGTCACTTCTGGAGTCAGAAAGGTGCAAGCAGGGAATTTCTCTCTCAGTGACAAATAAGTAATTAAGATCCTTTGCTGTCATTCAAATCCTCAAAGTAACATTTAAATGAATATTCTTACCATGGATTAACTACATGAAATCCACTTCAGGCAATAGCAGGATGCTGTGCTGCCAAGACAATTCCTGTCACTTAACTTGTGTTTCCTTTCTCTTGCAAAGTCCCTTTTTGTGCTGTTAATGCAGCCTAAAAGGTGTCTGCATATCCATGGAAGTAAAGTTGCTCACACAGGGCATAAACGTCGAGAAATCTGTGCTCCCAGTAAAATCTCTCAACCATTACAGGATTTTCTTTGATGACAGATGTTGTGTGAATGGAAGATATTACATTTATGCTTCAGTATAGCTGAGTACTTCTTAAAGAGGAAGTTGCGAAGCATGCCAGGTTATTTACCAAGGGACTGCAAATGTCACAGGCTGCAATTATGTGAGTTCAGAGAAGGAAAATGCATTAGTGCTGTCAGCTTAGCCAAAACCCCATGTTCCCAGCTCTATGCCATGAACTTCATATGGAAACTGGAAACAATTGCACCAACAAATAAATATCCAAATTATCAAACGTGGAAGAGCTGATAAACAGGTGTCCTCAATGCCCTCTCCTAGACACGGACTAACAATTTCCCTGGTGAACACTGGGTGAAATAATTATTTTGATTTTGCTCTAGCATCACACTGTGAACCAGGTCACACCTCTGTATAACCCATTGATTCAAAAAGCAAAAGATCTTAGCACAGCTCTTTCTTGTGTTGTCTGGAAATAGCTGCTCAGCATTGGCAGAACCCATCCCACAGTTGCCTGGCAAAGGCCAGGGTGTTTTCTCTTGAACCCTACTTGCTGCTGGCAGCTGGCACACAGGAAACAAGAAATATCCATAAATCTCTCATGTCCCCTGGTCTCCTGCACATAGCTCACACAGACAAGCAGGGTTTCGTGGTTTAATCACAGTCCCCTTTGGAGAAGAGTTAATCTTTGGAAGCTGGGAGGTTTTAATGCCAAAAGCTACCAGGCTGCTTGGAGAGCACTCACCACTTCTGTGCACATAGCTCGAGGGAGCATTCCTGGGACACAATAATCCTCAGCGCTAAGGGCATTTCTCTCCCAGAAAGTGCCGTAGTAGCTACCATAAACTTTGCTAAAACTAAAGATGATTTGGAAACGAGAATAAATTGCTATGTTTTGCAGGACCAATTAATAGATATCAACTAATTAATGGATAAATCCTTCTAACTCATGAAGTTAAAAATAGAGAGAGTCTTAAGTCTATACATTTTTATCATTATCTGGGGTGTCCTAAATGTGCATCTTTCAAGTCCATAAATATCTCAGAATCACTAGAGAGAAAACACTTAGTGTGCTGATGGATTTTCTTTTGACTCTTTAATGAAGCTAATAGACTCGTAAAAAGCATTTGGTAAGGTGGGAGAGGGAGGGAGGGAGGGAGGAAGAGAGATTTAAGAAAAGCTTTTTGAAATCTACGGTCTTCAGAGTTTTTCCCTGAGGTGCTTGGAGATTTTGTCTGTTTGGAGTCACACTGTGGAAAGGGCATCAACAAAGTAGAGAGCATCAGTAAACAGATGAGAACCAATGCAGAAAGTAATGTCAACACTTGTGAGTGTTCTGCTGGACTTCAGTTCATGTCTAAATATTGCAAAGATTTCAAAGGTTTCCATTATTTTTTGGTGGCTTCACATGCAGCACTTTCAATTAAGAAAATAACCCAACAGAACAAACAAACAAGAAGCCTCCCACACAAATCAAAAACTTCAGCTTCCTCTCTGTTTTAGACCTCGTGCTGGGTTGTGGCAGCAGTGCCGGTCCCAGGGGGTGACAGAAGCAGAGGCTCACAGGCTGCTGCCCTCTGCTTTCTGGGCCAGTTCTGCGGGGCTGAAGCTGCCGCGGGGATGTCATGGACATGGACATGGACATGTGTCTGTGAGAGCAGAGCAGGCAGGGGGGAAAGAATACAAAAAAAAAAGGAAAAAGAAAAAAAAAGGAGCAAGCCGAAGGAGCGCCCCCGCCCAGGGATCTTATCTGCACACCTGATGCTTTCCGGGGTTTAGAACAGGGTAAAAGAGATGCAGCACAAGCAAACCCTGGGGCTGAAGGCGGCAGGAGTCAGCGCGGGGCTGGCTCCGAGAGCCTGCCCGGTGGGACGGGATGGGATGGGATGGGATGGGATGGGATGGGATGGGATGGGGTGGGATGGGATGGGGTGGGGTGGGATGGGGTGGGCTANGGGACGGGACGGGATGGGATGGGATGGGATGGGATGGACCGGGCTGGGCTAGGCTGGACCAGGCTGGACCGGGCCCTTGTGCTCCCTTTTTGCAGCTCTGTTTGCGAGTGCGCTCGGTTGGGTCGTTGCTGTTCAGCTCCCCGCACCAACACATCAAATCTGTTTTGGAAACAGCCTCATTCGTTCAATTACTGTAATAGAAGTTAAAACACGCTATGAGCATGGCAGGAATGGTGATGAATGAGGCAGAGAATGACTCCCCTCTCCGTGTTAGCAATTCAGATTTGAATAAAACAGCCGAAGAGGTGAATGCATTATTCTGCCTCTCATCCGTCTCGTTCTTTTCTGTCCTCCCCTGTTTTCATTAAGCATAATCTGTGTTGCAGTACTGCAGATCACTTTGCAGCTGGATGTGCTGTTCCTGCATGGTTATTTGGTTTGCTCTCTGTGTTTCAGTGTGTTCAGTCGCACAGCTTGGTGTGCTGGAGCTGTACAAGTTATCAGTCTTTCACACCTCTCTGCTATTTTTTCAGTACAGTCTGAAATCTTGTAAATTTATATTCCCTTTCTTGCTTTGATCTTTCTTGCCTTTAATTTTTTGAAAAAAGAAGCAAACAAATAGCACCGGTGGAATCTTTATTCGGTGTTTCGGTTATTTATGACTGATTTCTACTCCAAACATCCCAGTAACTGACTTTTATTTTTTATCTGGGTGGCTGTGGATATCCACAACATCCCTAAAACAATATTCATCTTCAAGCACAGCAAGCCTTGCCTTTCATGGTTTCCAGCTATTTGATCCCTGAATTGCAGTTATGCCAGGGGAGTGGAACTGAGTGGATGATAGGTACTTAAAAATTACTGATTTGAGAGCATCTGACAAACTGCCACGCGAGAGACTAATGGCTGGAGCAAACACTCGTGAGTGGTGAAATTACTCTTAACTGGACTCCAGTTCAGGAGGAGGAATCGGAGTTCTCAAAGGAAAGAAACCTCTGTTCAGTAAACAAAGTGTGGGTTTGTCAGAGATATCTGGGCAAAACCTGGATGTCCCTTCCTGCCCCCAGGCGAAGCCCGAGAGTGTGTTAGTGCATGTGGCCCCTGCACAAGTGCGATCCCCTCGGGGGCAGCCAGCACTGCTCTGCCTCGCCCCGGCCCCGAGGCCGTGAGGAAGGAGTTCTGGCTGCCGAAATCACCCTGCCGTGCCCAGGGCGCTGCCCAAGGCGCTGCCAGGGCCGGGCTGTGTGCGCAGGGCTGGCAGACGAACCTCTCTGCCCTGCCGCACAGAGGGTGCCCGGCTGCCCCCGGCCCGGAGCCCTGCCAGGGACTCGCAGTGCTGCCAAAGAGCTGCGGCTCCCAGCCAAGATCCTACTCGCTGGCCAGATCCGAATGATTCGGAGCTGTCTCAGAGACTGCCGTCTTTTCTGTCCTCTTTTTCTGTGCGCTGAGGGTTACAAATGCCAGCGATGTGTTTCGTTTGGACCCCAGTCGCCACCGGCACGGTCCATTGCTGCCTGTGCCACAGGCTCTCAGCTGTGCGCCGCACCACGCCAGCCTCACACAGGGCAGAGTTATTCCCCCCTCTCTCTTTCTCCTTGCCAGCAGTGCGATAGAGCCACCAGGGGCTCTCCTCTGTTAATTATGGGAGGTAAACAAGGGCTTCCTGTTAGGTTTTCAGAACAATATTTGACAGCCATTTCTCTGCTGTCTTCTGGGCTTACATGCTTGCCTGTGTCTGGAGTGAGAAAATGTCCTGATGGGTCCCAGCCCTGACCAAGAGATTTCTCTCCTGGGAAATTAGACTGCTGCTAATTACCTGTGCAGGAAGGAAGGCTTGCTCTGTTTCTGGGATGCAGCCAAACTTGAGTTAAAGTCATAACAAGGGAAGATACTCCATGGTGTAAACACTGATGGCATGCATAGCTTCTAGCAGCTCACTTAAACAATAAGAAGGTTTGAAAACTGTGCAAATATAACAGAATATTGATAGAGTTTTGTCTCTTCCGACAGAGAAGAGACAAAATTCCCTTTCAAAGGTTCCTGAGAAAAGAGTTGTTTTTCAGTCAGACTTCCACATGCATTTGCCATAAATGATGCAGGAGGTGTGTGCATAGAATGTAGCTTTGAATGCTTATTTACAGATGGTAAAGTAGTAACTTATTCAGATCCTCCACTGTTGTCCCTGCATAATGCCCAACATTGAAAGAAACCTTCTAAGCAGAAAATTACACCCCTGTGCATTAATTTTACCAGGACTGTGTACCAGGTTATGTAAACTTCCCTTCATCAAGTAAAGATGTCATTTGCAAAGACTCCAATAGCTGTTTCTGGGCATATTTAGAAACACATTTCTAAAAAATTATTTTATGTAACAACCCTTAAAGATCAATTTCCATTGAAATAGGTTGAAATTAAATTTCTGTTTTTGTGTTATGAGCAGCTTTCCTTTCTGTGGTGAATGATGTCAGCTGCCATTTGACATTTCAGTGTAAGATCTGACTTACTTGTAACTTCTTTATCTATTCAAATGAAAGGCACTTTTATTGTAATCTACTGCCAATTGCAATATTTTTATTTCAACCATCTGATCTTCAAGTATTGAAGCAGATTTCAAAGCATGAATTCAACTTATTCAAAGTCTGCTCACCTGTGACAGTGAAAATACCAGGCACCTTCATCTTTGGCATGGGTTCCCTAAATTATTAATATTTTCCTACCTTGGTATGGAGATTGCTTCTCCATCGAGACTATGGATGGTGCTGAACCCCTAAACATCCTAGCCTACTGCAAGTAAATTGCTTTTCTCCAGGAGCTGTACAAAAGATGCCTCAACTCTTTTCACTAAATAAGCCAAACCCCACTAATGCAAACAGATTTAGCTGAGAATAATGGTGCAAAGCTGGGACACCACCCAGTTCCTCTAGAAATCATTGTTTAGATTTAAAATCTTGCTCCACGCAAACAGATTATGGCATAGAAAATTCTACTATAAATTATTCATAGATTTCTCTTACTTAAAATATGCTCTATATAAATGTCTTTAAATGTGCCTTTGAAAAAGCAAGGCTTGCTCTCAAACCAGCATCCTTCTGAAAATGCTGTGACACTTCAGATAGTAGGTTTCACACATGTTGGACGACACACCAGTGGCTCATCACTTTGAATTTCTGTTCAGGTTATTAGTCATAACTAATCTCACATTTTACAGAATTGTTTCCTGATTCCTTTTCAAGGTTGAACAATTTGATTAAGTCTAATGAATGGATCTTTTGGGATTCTTTATAACTGAACATAAAAGGAAATAGAAAGGTGTTTTGGCAACAATCTCTTTGAAGTCAAGTTATCTACAGAAGAAAAATTTATTTGATAACCATCTACTGCAAAATTACAAATTATTATAGAATTACATAAAATGTCTGCTGTACTATTGAACTGTAATTGTCATAAGAGAATTTCATTTAATCTTACTGGAGGGCACTTACCACTTATTTGATCTGAATTCTTTGATATTTTTATTCTAAGTACTTTATGATTCATAATGTCATTCTTTAGTCCACATACAACAGGCTCCAGAAGCAGAGGTGGCTGAAGGATGGCAATTTCAATTTGTGACATCTTTTGTAGATTTTTTCTTTTTCTATTTCCATACCATTTTTGGAGCAGAACTCAGTCAAAGTGCCCATTTTGCAAATCAAGAGGGTCAGACATATAATTCAGTCTCTTTTATATTTTCCTTATTCTGTGCCCAGAAACCTTTCCATCAAAAACTTTGAATCAATACCCTCCTTTTAAACAGTCTGGCTTTTAGCAGACCAGCTTAATTACTTGAGATAAAAAAAGAAAAAGGCCTGCAACCAATGCAGCTCTGAAGATGTTGCAGCCAGCAATGCTGCAAAATACCAAGGCATTGATGTTGGTTAAAATAATTTAAAAGAAAACAGGTTTTATACTGGCTTATAAACATTGGTACTACTTGGACATTATTCAAGTCAGTGTGAGATTGAGCCATGACTCTTGGAGTCAACCAACCACTGCTAGGTTCAGTAGGGGTACTGAAACCAGGACACTGTTTTCCAAAATTTTCTACAAATATTTCTTGGTCTGATACACAGTTCAAGGCAGAAAAGCTCAGTAAACTTGAATGTGATACCAGCAAGGTAGTCTGGAAAATTTTATTCATTTTGCTGAAGTGGAAAGAGTGGAGATAAATGGGATGAAGAAACAGCTGCTCCACGGTTTAAGTTATTTTAGCTGTTGCCTTTTTCTGTATGCATTGTGGAAAAATATTACATAAGTCATTAAAATCCAGTGACTTATAGTCTTATGTAGCCAACATTGCATGCTTAAAAATTAAAACAATTAAAACCCAGCTTCTGAACCTCTTTTGAAGAGATTGCACCTGGCAGGTTCAATTCTGTTTATTTGTTACTCCGATCTAGAAATAAGTTAGAACTATTTCAGCTGAAAAAACCCCTTAATCTATTTTTCCAAATGACTGGTTTGTAAAACAAACACGTCAGGGGTTCTTTGTGATAACTTGTACATGTCCAATGCCAGTCAGGGACTGCCAGGCCCTTCACCACAGCAAACAAGGGTGATGGGGCTTTTTTCCCCTCCCCAGGAATAACAGGGAAGGAAGAAAGGCCCAGGAAAATCAGTGAACCAGCCTGAAACATGGGACAGACACTGGGAATTGCAGGCAAATGCTGTGAGGCACACAGGGGTGTCACACAGAGGTGAGGCTGGGACAGGCACAGAGAGCTCCCAGGGGCAGGAGAAAGAGCAGCTGCAGAGTTTCTCTGTGGAGAGGGCAGGGTGAGAGCCCATCTAACCCTGTTGGACATTATGCTGTTCAAAGTCTCATCTGCCAGATTCAAAGGAAAGCCAAGGCCTCATCTACATATTAAAAATTGTTTAACACTTGGCCCAGGAGTGGAGGCCTGACATTGCTGTTCTGTATTTATGTGTGTGGTGTTGCTATGCCCAGTGTGTGCACAGATTGAAAGAAAAGGAGCAAAGCTCTTGCTGGAGAGGGGATTTGATGTCTGCAGCAGTCCCTGATGTCCCATTGCATCCTCCATCACCGTGCTGGGAAGAGAGGTTACTCTAACATTGCTACTGCTAATGTCGAGATTAAAATGTTGGATGGGGACCGAAAAATTTGGCATTAATTTTGTGGCTGTGTCAAAAAGCAGTGTATAGGAGTTAGTTAAATCATTTAATCTCTGCGCCTCACATCCTTATCCTCTGACAATTTGGTATCTCACAGGGCTGTTATGAAATGCAGTGCATTAATGTGAGTCATTCCCATTCTGCAATGATGGTTTCCATGTACTTGGGGAGATTGAGGCTTTCTATTTGCATGAAAGCAGTTGTTTGCTCAAGAAGTGTTAGTTACAAAGCAGCAGTAAGGCAAAAATGCCTGTCATTCAGCAAGCTGTGACTAATGTTGTTTCCACATCTGTATCTACAGCAATTCAGGTGGAAATGATTTTCCCTTTAAATGCATTGATTTTTATCTGTTGCAATAAACTCAGGCAGACAGACCCTTTGATACCAGAGCAAGGACTCAGAGAGATAGGTCTGTCTGGGCAGGTTTGTTCAGCTCAGGTGGGAATGAAATCAGAAAAAAACCAAAATATTGTATAGACGTGACCTTTAGGGGAGAGGCAAAGTGCATCTGAACTTTAAAGATACTTTTCAATGGCTATATTCTAAGGTTCTGAGAAACTTGGATTGAAGGTGGCTCCTCCTGAATATGGTAGCTGAACTTGCTATTTATTTGTTTGAAAATTCTGTCCTTGATATCAGAAATATGCTGAATATTTGGCAGTAGATTATAAACACATTTTGTAAGAGACTTCATAACATTTAAAAAAAAAATTCTTGCGAATTGAGCTACCTTGAAATCTCCTGATCTTGGCTTGGGACTAAACCTTATCCCACGGTGCTTTTCCTGTCCCTGTGTGATGAGTTGCCATCACAGCCAGGAGCTGTGGCACTGTTGGGGTGCTGTGGCTCCGTGGCTGCCTGCAGAGGCTCCTGATGGCAGCAGCAGCCCCAGGCTCAGCCCCAGCCCTGCAGCATCCTGAGCCCCAGCAGCAGCCCTGTGGGTCAGTGTGGTTCTGGCACTGGTCCTGCACCCAAAAGTCCATCTGTAATGAGGCATCACAGTATCTAACAGGGATATGTGAGTAGAAGCAGGTGCAGTTTATTCTGAATGGCAAAGAGCAGAACGAGAAGGAACAGTTTAGTGGAGGTTAATACCATGCAGCAAAAAACATTAATAAAGGGAAATGAGAAACAGGCTATGCAGCAATTTCTGACCAAAATAGAATAACCTCCAAAACAAATAATCTTCTCTTACTTTGTTCTCGAGCTTAGAGCTCCTGTAGTTTAATAATTACTTTGATGATTTCTGAAGGGGATTCTATTTTTCTCTAAAAATGTTTACAGCCCCATCAGATCTAATTATTCCTGGCTTTTTCTTCAGCAGTTTTTCAAAGAGATTGAGTACAACAGCATTTATGTTTTCAAGAGAGGGAGAAAGAAGATAAAAATTGTGAGGTGGCTATCCTCCTGGAATATGGGCTTTTACTTTTCCAGATAAATGAATATATTTAACTAGGCCATAATGAGTAACAAGTGAAATCTTCTATTTCATTGTATTGAAATAGATCATGTTGGCCTCTTAACATAATTTATTATTTATTTTAATTAGTCTTAATTGCTGTGACAATCCTCATTTTATATCTACTGAGGTGATTAAGAAGAAAACTTTGCCAGAGCCATGATGATGTATTTATAGAGCACTGAGGACCCCTCCATGACCAGCACTCGCTCTAGCACCAAGTTGTGGCTGCAGCTCTGCTGAACCCTCAGCCTCTGCCAAGCCATGGCCCAGGGCTCCCTGCAGGCTGCCTTCCCTGCAGGGGCAGGAGAGCCAGTGCAGAGATAGCCCTTCCCTGAAGCCAGTCCAAGGATTTTATGAATCCTGGGACACTGCATTTAAGTCTCCTGTGTAGTGATGCAAACGGCATCTGAGCTGCCTTGGCAGCTTCTCTGCTGGCCACTTTCACCCCAGGGAATCCAGTGATGGCTTAAATGGCTACCTAGAAACAGAGACTAGACAGGGATAGGAAAAAGGTGGTATTTATTTGAAAGGTCTTCAGATGTACACTTTGGGCTCTAGAGGCTTCTGCCTCAGTGGATCCCAAAATGGGCAACAGGTCATGAGTTCTTCACACTTTGATATCAACATAAATTCACTAACTAGAACTTAGCCAATGATGTGGATTTTCCAAGCTTGCCTTCCTCTCCCCAAGATGATGACTTACAGTTCTTGATCTGGGTGTTTTTGGAGAGCAAACTAGAGAGGTTTTGTTATGTCCTTTTTAGCATAAGAGAACAACACTTAACAAGCTACAGGAAACTTCAGAGTTACACCAGCAGTACAGGATTTGAAAAATATAAAAGTTAAAACTTAAGGCACCACCAAGATGGGTCTTATTTTATGCAGGACTGCCAGGGGACAGCAATCAGTGGCACCCTAAGTTAAGAAGCTGCAGCTTTAGGGTAACCAGTGGCTCTGGGGCTGCCCTTGGGTTGGTGCTGGGGTGCTGAGGCACAGCCCCGTGCCCTGGGGAAGCTCTGATCTCTGCTCTGTGCATGTTTGCAGAGCAGCCAGGGACACTGATGCCAGAATGATTTTTTGCTTTTTCTTTTATACCCCTCTTACATACCCTTTTATATAGTTTTATGTATTCTCAGTGCTTTTAGCCCCACACTTGTAACTTCCCAAGGCTGATAACTCAGCTCAGCCCCACGGCACCGTTAAACCAGGAGAGCAAACATCCTGGGAGCCCCAGACACCAAGGGCCTCTCCAGAGTTTAGTTTTTGTAAACTAAAATAAGCCCATCCAGGGGAAAAGTTCCTCAGAACGGGAAATTCACTCCAGCCTCTCATTGGGGAATCTTTGATAAATATGTTAATTTTGCAAAGCCTATAATTGTGTGTATTTCAGTGTGATGGGGTGCATGCATTTTCGGGGCATTCCACCTGGACCAAGTGCTGCACCCAAGGATCCTGAAATAAATACTGAAGTAAAAACCCCTTTTCCCCATACACCATATTTTGGTTTTAAAGACCAGAGAAAGGCAACACACGAAGCCTCACCGAGAAGTGGTGAGCAGCACTTGAGATGTGACAAATCTCATCTCCCTGCCCCCTGGCACTGCAGAGCAGCCTCCAGCCCCGAGCACAGCCCCGAGGGCTCCTCCCCTCCCCTGGACCCCAGGGAGCAGCGAGAGGATGCAGCATGTCTGGACCAGCACAAAACGTAGATTTTTGTTCAACAGGACCACAGGCAGGGCAAGGAGAGTTATTGGAAAGGCAGGAACAAAGTGATGGCATCAGCAATCCCAGCTTATCCTGCAGGGGAAGGGAGCCAGCAGCTGCTCCCACTGAGAGGATATTCCAGCGTGGAGCTGCCTGCTGGCTGCATCCCTTGGGATCAGCTGCTGCCACATGGACCTGGGAGTAACTTCTTAGTCAGGAAAAACACCAACACAAACCTGTTTTTCTGTGCTTATTTTTTGGGTCGGCTGTTAATATTTGTTTGGTATGAGAGACCAGAGAGATTCACTCTATCACACAATCGCAGCAGAAAATCTCAGTTCGGAGTTTTGGCGTGGATAAAATTGATTTTATTTTTGGAACCAAAAATTCAAGGGAAATTATTGTAAAATTCTGTGGGGTTTTGTGGATAATGTGCCGAGAGTTTTTTAAATTGTAACAATTACTAAGAATCTTATGGCTGGTGGGGAAATCTATGGCCAGGAGGAGAGTTAGTCACCCTTAAAATGACTTATTTCAGCACCACAAACATCCTTTCTAGGATTTACAGGTATTTGTGTCATTGCACAGTAACATTTGTATTGTAATTATGTATCATTATTTATCTACTGTTAAATTAATTTGGCAGTGTTAAAGCAGACAGAAAACAACTAATAACTGCTACTTATAAAAATATGCAATCAGCAGTGCAATAATTCCCTGCTAAATTAGTTCACTGAAATATATTAGATTTTCACTGTTAGAAACCAAGTCTCCTGTGATCAAAAGACAGGTAAGACTTGTACTCATATCAATTTACCACTAGTTTTACCTCAACAAAGCTGAAATATGAACTTTTTTTGCAATTCAGTCTTTTCTAAGGGAGACATTGGAGACATTGTTTAGTTATTATTTTTTTTTTCCTATTATAGATAAAGAAAATATTTGATAAATTATGTAATTGCTTTTCTGGTTGTTTCACAGTGTGAAGCATGATTGCAGTTTCTATATTCTTATTATGTCCAGACCTGGATCCTTTGGCATTTCCTTAACCTAATCACAGTAGTCACATGCTAACAGTTCAGCTCTTTACCCTCACAACTTCTGTCTCATTCCTTGTCCTTATTAAAAAAGAAATCTGAAACAAATGGAATTACAGTTTTACTATTCCCTGGAACCTGCTGGGGCCAGGTGGAGCTGCACCCAGGGCTGCTGGAAACTCCCTCATGCATCAACAGAGTGCGGCCTGCATTCCTCAGCAATTATTTATAATACTTTTACTAACTCTGAAGCACAATATTAAAATGCACCTTTAAAGAAAACTCCAGAAGATTTAATATTAACATTGTGGGGTTTTTCCCTCTCAACAGCACCTTGCTGTGCACCCTGCTAATGCCCATGGAGGTGCTTGTGAAGGTTTAATCACCTTATTTCCTCCTTTTTTGGCTCTGGGGTTGTTTTTAGGGCACTGTAGGACCTGGGAGTTTGGAACCTGTCCCTGAGGGGACACGGGGGTGTCCTGGAGTGAGACAACTTCTGCTGCAGGTGCCCATCCCCAGCCACTGTTTGTTCCCTTGCTCAGCCTTCCTTTTCTGAGCTGCCAAGCTCTAAAAATCCCTCAAATCCTCTCCTCTAGGAGATGGGGAAGGAGAGCTATCAGTGCCAGCTGAGTGTTTACAGGGAGCCATGTGAGCTAGTCTTGGACTCTTAAGCTGTGGGAACCTTACACCCATATCTACCAGGGAAATAATATTTTAAACACACAGAAATGCATTCAGCTATTTCAGCATAGAGAAAATATTGGTATTGCTTAGGATATTATACAACTCTTTATTTAGTCCAAGGGAAAGTTTTCTAGGAACTTGGTTAAGCAATCCATAGCAAAAGCTGTGTGCTTTAAGTGGGAGTTGGGCAAGCTGACCTAATAGATCTTTTCCATTTCTCACCTCTAAAACCCAGTGCAGTCTATTTTTTATTATTTTTTTAGTCAGTGATCAGTGGAGCATATCTCTGTGTGCTGGAAAAGAGATTGGCTATAACCATCTTGTACTTGCTTTGACATGTGCTTTGTCTTTTCATAAAAAACAAACTTTTAAAATTCATAGTTAACGAGGCCTCGGATTCTTATAAGCAGTTTAATCAGGCTGTGCCAGTACAAGGCACGTGGTTAAACTCAGTCTCTTAGCAAGGGCATGACTTTCTACTTTTAAAGCATGATATCTTTGGCTTTGGGGCCTCTGAGTCTTGACTTATGTTTAATCTTTCAATTAAATTCCCTTCAGACATGTGAATTTTGTCAATGCTCATTTCTCCCACACAAAAATCTGGTTACATTATGTGATGTTTTCTTCAGATCTTCTCTATTCTGCATGGCATTTCCCACCCCCTTTTTTATTTTTTCCTTCCCTCTGCTGGAAGGAAAAACTGTTTTTAACTGTGCCTGAAGCTTTGCCTTTGGTCCTTCACTGGTGTCTCTAGGACAGCAAATCTCCTCTGCAGGGCAAGCATCCCACCCCAGCCCCTCTGCTCCCCTGGAAGGTCTCTGGGCAGCCTGCTCCAGGCACAGGGACTCCACAGCCAAGGACAGGCACCCCTGCATGCCCAGGTCCAGGGCTCTGGATAGGTACAGTTTGGAGAATGAGGAGGGAAAAAAAAAATAGAGAAAACAAGCGAGGGAATTAATGCAACCTGTAGAATGAGTGAGATGTCAGACAGGCTCAGTGTGTTATCTCACACACATCCCTGGGTCATTCCTCACTTCCTGGGCTCAGTCCCAGCTGTGCAGAGCCTTGAGCATGCCCAGGGCTGAGCATGGTGGTGCTGTGCTTCCAATCTCTCCTGTGGCTGGAACACCCAGCCCTGGCCAGCTTTGGACTTGACTGTTTTCTGCATTTCATTCTGGGTGAGAGCCCCAGCTGGCAGGTTTGACACGCTGCTCTTAAGGACCTCCTGGTTCAGAAGGGTTTTGTGCATTTCTGCAGCTTTCAGCAGCTGTAAAAAGAGCAGTTATCCCTTCTTGAACACAGCTGTAGGTTTTTCAGAGCTGGATTTTGATGCCCACTTTTATTTGTCCTCTGAGCTTTGTCATTGAGTAGAGTCACTTGCAGTTGGAGAACATCAAAGGATGGGTGGTTTTACAGGTCACATTTAAGCATATAAATAGCTTTGAAGTTAATACTTTATGGGACAAAAATGCTTGGTTGGTTGTTGTTTCATCACATCTTAATTACAGAAATTGACTCTGACTTTTAATGAAATTTCTAACAAAAGTAATGTGGTCTTTGCTTCAAAGGGAGTTTCACACAAAGAGTGGGCAGCCAGGGGACAAGCACCAATACAAGGACCCAGGGAGACTGATGACTTCTCCTTTTAACAACTTTTTCTGGTAGGGAAGTGTTCAGGCAGCTCCTTTTATACCTACACATTCAGGATCCCATCAGAATCCTGAGGGATCTGGTCCATTATATGTTAAAATATTCCCTTTAAACCACTCTTTGAGGAGACAGGATTTCTCCTGATGTGCTGCAATAGGAATTTCCCAAATTAATGATCTGGGTAGGCTTCAGAGTAGGTTTGCAGGGGAGATGCAGAGAGCCTGTCTGCTAACCAACCTCATCCAGAGACATGGAAAGATAAAAGTTTTATCATCCCTCCCTGGTGGACTCCCAAGAGACTCACTCAGTGTCTTGTTTTCACAACACACTCAGGTAAGAACCTTGACCTAAAAAACAATCTTGAAGCCACAGGGGAATGCACCAGCACAAACTGGCAGATTTCAACCCTAATTGTTCCTTTTCCAGGTGGGGTGAATATAACTAAATTCTGCATCCAGGCAGGGCTGCTGCTGAAGGGGATCTCCCTGCACAGAATAATTCATCCAAATTAGCCACTGCATCTGGTTCCAGTCACACAGCTCTCGATCACTGTTTTAGGGATTAAAAGATCTCATCTAAGATTTAACACATCGATTCAATTACTTCAACTTGTGCTTCAAACACCATCAAAGTGTTGATTCTTTTCCCTTAATTCTTTTGAAAGGCTAATTCAGACTGACTCGTTAACCAGAGAAGACTGCAAATTTGGATAATGTGTTTAAGTGGAGAAGCTTGATCCATCTTGATTAAAAGATTTTTTGTAGCTAATGCTTAACCTCTGAAGTTCATAAACTCAGCTACAGCTAATGAGTGTGTTTCATTCTCAAATGTTTAAGCACCCTCCCACTTCTTTTTGCCCCCAAAAATCAAAAGGGGACATTTTGTGAGCTGAGAAATGCAACGTTTATGCTAATTCAATATCATAATTATTTCACAGCCACTGAAATACCTATGTGCAAACTGTTACATAAATGCCACGAGTAAATACACCATCATACAGTTTCCTTTGCTGAATAAATCAGTTCATTAGAAGGATAAACTATTATATTGCCTAATTAGCCATCATCCAGGAAAGGTGTTTTCGTGAAGAGCCAGATGGGCAAAAATTGTCCTGGATCACTTGTTCTGAAAAGGCACTGCAAGAAAAAGTGATTAGCAAACATTTCTGATACCTTTCCTTGTATTTGGAGCAGGCAGGGATGTGGAAAAAAAAACCGTGGTGCATGACTTTGGGGAATGGAAGGAGATCCTTCTGGCTTCCTGCATCAGCAGCATAAATTAAAGAATATATATATATATATATACACACACACATACATATATATATAGAGAGATAATATAATTTTGGGGGCTGTATTCTAGGTCACAAACATGAGGACAAACAGCTTCTGAACCTGATCTGAGGTGTTAGGAAAGCTAAAAATTGTGCTTGATTACAAAAAAAAGGGATTACCATGCACAGTGGGGTACATCTAATAGGATGAATTTTGTGGAGTTCTTTTTACACCAAAACACTTGTTTACTCTAAAACAGCAGTTTACTGTAAAACAGCATCTGACTGTACTGATCACAGGAGATGTGGGCAGTAAAATCAGGTGAAAAAAGTTTTCAGATAATTAGTTTGTTCAAAGTTTTGCCTGTGCCAGAGATGTTTGCAAACTCAAATAAGACATCTTCTGACAGAAGGAAAATGAAAGTGGGCCACAGGCCAAAAGCCTGCAGAGAATAACTCCCAGCAGCACATGGCAGGGCACCTGAAGCCAGAAATTTTCTCCTCCCTGGAGAATTTCTCTGTAAATCCCTGAAGAGTTTTGAACATTCACATTGCTGACCCGGGCACCCAGCAGAGGCAAAGGAACCCTCTGCTCCTCCAGCTTTGCCAAGTTGTCTGTGGGCAGGGGAAGGACTCACAGCTGCCAAGGGGTTTGCTTTGACCTGGTAGGGCCTTCTGAAAGACTTTCTCTTTGCTAAATCAGTGTTAGAGCTGTGCTGGAAATGAGAGGTTTCTCTGTGGACTGAAATGCTGAATGTGCCTGTGTGTGTGACTCTGTTTGTCACAGCAGCATCCCCTGTGTGGTGTTTGGGAGGCACAAAGCACCTCCACAGGAGCCCACCCCGTGCTCATATCAATGTGAGCTGTAGGACCTGCCACTGGAGCAGCTATCAGAGCATCTTTTTGTAATGGGAAAGGTCTGACCAATGAATGAACAATTTGTTCACAAATAATATCCACTCTCTGGCATAGATGCTTCGGTCCAAAAATTTTGTATCTCAACAGTTAATGCCTGAAAGAAAACAATATCCCTTCAATTTGAGATGCTGGGAAATGAAACTGTGGGAGAAAGCTTGTGTTTAGACAGTTTTGTTTGCTCTTCGGTGCGTATAATTAAGTTTAAATACTTCCTATTCAGGATACATTGAAGTTATCTTAAAAGTAATTTTCAGGTTGCAAGTAATTTCATCCTAGAGAAAAGGCTTAAATGTGAGCTCAGTTTATATGTAAATGTCTGTATTTTGGATATTTAAAGCAAAGGGACATGACATCTGCCTGCTCCTCTGGAAACAGAGACATGGGGGTCACCACCTTCCATAGCCAGGCACTCCCAGAGTCACTTCCCTGGCAATCCCTGTGCTTTGACCCCTTTGAGTGCTCCTCCCTTTGAGTGCTCCTCCCTTTGAGTGCTCCTCCCTTTGAGTGCTCCTCCCTTTGTCCATCTTGTCCAGCTGTCCAAAATTAAAGTAACCCTAAACTGCAGTCATGTAAGTCAACAGAGCATTGGTGATTTCCGTCAAAACCAGAGACCAGGATGTGGCTGTGGACTGCTTAAATTGCACTGACAGAGCTGTTCAGAGCAGCATGCCTGTGTCCTGCCCTGCTGTGAGGGGTGGTCACAGGAGCAGAGGGTGACAGCACCAGGACATCAGAACTGCGCTCAAAGGCTGTTCTGCCATGGGAAAAGAAGCTGCTGTTCATGCAGGCAATAAATCAAAGGCTTTAGCAGCAGCAAGGTCTCTCTGTGCCAGGCAGGTGAAAAATTCCTCCCTGCCTTGCTTCTTAGGCTGGATCTCGGTGGGGTGAAGTGACAGTGCAAACATGTACAAGACAGAGCTGCTGCTCCAGTCCCCAGCCACCCCATCTCACTCAGGGCTTTTTCTGACCAAGCAGGTTATTAGATCTGTGTCTAATGAGGGCAGGGACTGTGCTGCTGCTGCTCTCCCAGTGCTTAGGTCTGGCCCAGCGGCGTGTCCTTCCTCAGGGGACACTGCCTGCCCATGCTCTGCCGTGGCACTGGGGGTGCTGGGGCCACTCACCAAGGCAAGGACAGGCCCTGACCTCCCCTGCCCCTCCACACTGCTGAACATGGGCCAGGAGTTGCATGCCAGGTCCCCACATGGTCATCTAGACCTGAAATCTGAATCCTAGAACCTTGGAAGGGTTTGGGTTGGAAGGGACCTTAAAGATCAGCTCATTCCATTGCCTTCCACCATCCCAGGTTGCTCCAAGCCCCATCCAACCTGGCCTTGGACACTTCCAGGGATGGGGCATTCACAGCTTCTCTGGGCAGCCTTCTGCCAGTGCCTCACCACCCTCACAGGGAAGAATTTCTTCTTAATATCCAACCTAAACCTGCCCTACCCCACGTATGTTTGTGTTCTGATATGCATTCATAAATACATACACATACAAATGTACTTGTCCCTGTAACATCACTAGAGAGATGATACTTTCACACTTTAATCTAAGTTCTTTTGCTTATTATAGTATAGGACATCCCCAGGGGTCTATGGAGAATTTTACATATTCATGGCAAAATTTTCTCTCCAGCAAATTGTTTCCTGTCTAAAAGATAAGACAAAGAGATTTAGAGTAACCTGAGTCCAGGCTTGCACAAAGGTTTGTTCTGATTTCCAGACTCCCGTGTCAAGATGCTGTTCACTGGATTTCATTGCTGGCAGCCCCACCACTGGCAGCACAGGGCTGGAAAGCAGGGAGGCAGCTCTGCACAGCTCCTGCCATCCCCCCCAGGGCTTTGCACAGCTCCCCGTGCAGGCTGCTGCTTCAGGGGACATATCTGAAGGCAAACCTGTCAGCAGAGCTGCTTCCTTCTCCTTTTCATCTTATTTTTAGTCCTTCATTTTAGCAGCATTATTGACTCCTATTCCTGTTTATTGCCTCGTGCTTGCTTTGAGGAGAGGGTTGCATCCCATCTGTGCAGTACCAGGCTGGGCAGCACTGTGGGGCTGCTGGGGGGAAGCAGCTTTCCACCCCCAGCCATGGCACTGCCTCTTGGACCAGGCACCTCTAGTGAGGAGCATTTACACAGCAAGGCTGCAGCAGTGAGGTGAAATGTAGAGGGCAGGGCATTCAGGTCACTCTCCTGTAGAGCTCCAGCTTGGGTTGCAAAGATTTGGAAGATGTTCTAAAGCCATTCTCCAAAACTAATACTTAGAAAAGGATTACAAGCCTGCCCGTGCTTCTGGCAAGCAATGGTTTTGTATTGGCTTTCAAGTCACAGCAAGCCATTTTTTTTTCCCCTGAAATGCCACTTTTAACCATGGAATTGGGGGAAAATGATGACTCTAGTGACTCTGACAAACCTCATCACTGCTGGGTTCCCTCTGCCTGCACTTCATACACGCCACTAGGCTTGATCTAGAGGGAAAACCTCCAGTTGTGCTGTTCACACTGACATGTTAAACCAGGACCAGTTATTTTCCCCTTCAATACACTATAAGCACCTTTAAATATGCCTTCTGAATCCTCAGGGTCAGCATCCTGGACCTTTAACTTTTCCTGCTGCTAGGGGCATCCACCTTGCACAGTGACTCTGCAGAAGCAATCCTGGGGTTATATGTCATCTCTGGACCTTGTGCAGCACACATTCAGCAGATATTTGTATCCCCAGGTCAGCAATCTGAGGTAGATAACATCAGCATGAAGAAAGGGGCTGGCATCTGATCTTGTGCAGACCAGTCATCCTGAATTTGGAAGGTGTAGGCAGAGTATTTGTTCAGAGAAGGTCTGAAGATGCCATGACTTGCTGAACAGGACTTCAACTCTCTTGGAAGAACAGGATTAGTAGAGGGATGATTAGACTTGGCCAAAATGCACATGAAACTTGCTTTTCTATTCTTTTCCACATTCCTCTGTATGCTTTGTGCCATCTGCATACCGAATTTTTACTCACTCTGTAGGTTTGTGAGCTACTTGAGTGGAGTTTAGAAAAATGCGAAGTGCTTAATTATATCCTCATTCGATTTGGTGGGGGTTTTGCCATTGATTTAAGTGGGAACAGAGCTGTGAAAAAGGATTTGCATGCATTGATTAAGTGTGCTGCAAGGGAAGGTCGAATGGGTGAACTCAGAGAAGAAGGAAACTTCAATGTCCTAGCAATTATGTCATCCCCATCTCCCTGAGATTAGATTTCTCCTGTAAATAAATGTGTCATATAAATAGGCTTTAAGGTTTGTTTTGGATCCACAAATATTGACAAGGATTTTTGTCTTCAAGGGTGTGTGATTAGTTTTGAATCCATAAATATTAATGAGAATTTTTGGCTTAATTGTGGGAATTCTTTGGCTTTGCATTTTGGCGGTGGTTTCCTTTTCATCTGGCAACATAATCCCTGACCTTGTTTTACAATAGCAACACTTTAAAAATATATCTGTCAATATCCACATGGCTGCACTGAAAGGCCTGCAGTAAGTCTCTTAGGGTTGCTTGATTTCCTGAAGGATGCAGTGCAAGACAGAGCAGATTAGAGTCATTAGAGACAGACACGGAACAAGAAACCAAAGCTGCCTGGCTCACAGGGCTTAGTGTGGCACATGGGCCATGGGGTTTGCCAATAATCCTGGCACAGCCTTCCCCAGCTCGGCCTGCCACCCCAGGAGCTGTGGAATCTCTGGTTGTTTTGCTGTCCCCATCGCTTCTGCCGTGGGTGGCCACTGAGAGGCAATCCCAGAGTGCCTTCCACTGAGAAACCAGGGCACTGGGATGATGTGTGATGTTTTAAAGTGCTCTTAAGATCTGCTCAGAGGCACTTGGCCAAGTCTCAGTGGCTGAGGTGTGGACTTCAGGAGGGAACAGAGTGATGGATCGAAGCTGTGTCGACTCCTTGCGTGCAAAGTGTGCCACCCACACTGAGGGTGTGCAGGAACCATCATGGAGCCTTCCCTGCCCCTCAATCATGGCTCTTCATTTTGAGAGGGTTGGGTAGGAGATGGCTGGGACTGCAACCAGTGGAACTTGACTTCTCCAAGCTCTTTTACAACAATTAACCCAAAAAAGCCAAGGTGAGAGAGCGGCGGTGGCTAGAGACAAAGGGATGAGCACAATGACACCAGAGAGCAGCAGTGACCTGACTCCTGGAGCAGAGGAGCCTCTCTTCCTTCCTTCATCAGCACATCTGAGCCAGGCAGCTGAGTCCTGCTGCTCTTCAGCAGGGAGGCTCCACAGACAGGGCTTGCGCAGATAAACTGATTTAAATGTATTCACGACCTACTTATTTGTGGGTGCATATTCTGGGAATGCTGAAGCACTGCCAGCTCTTTGTCAAGCTCTCAGGAAACACGAGCACTGCTGGAGATAGCCTGCTCTGTTGTCTAACTTCATTTTCCAGCATATCAGGCATACAGTGTTTATTCTTCACTGATCTTTCTTGGCAACTTCGGCTTTGTTTGGTCTGGCTTTTCTCCTAGCCTTGTCAGTAGTCCTCTCTACATGGTCTAACAGCTATATCTACATTCCCAAAAATCTCAATTTCCTGCTTCTGCTACATTCCATATAATATATTGATACTTTCATTAATAAAGCACGAGGAACATCCAGGGCTTTAATTAAGTGAGTTCAGCTGTCTCTGAACCTGAGAAAGGTGCTGCCACAAACCATAAACTAAATGAAATTAAATTGATAAAGCTGATTACACATCCAGACAGTCAGAATGAATAACAGCTATTCCAAATAAAAAAAAGATTTGTTTTTCTTTTCATCAACTTTCATTATATTTGACTCTAAATATAAATTCAAAGGTGCATCTATACCTACTCAGATAGGGCCAAATCCTTATTTGCCATTCCTGGGTACATCCCAGTTTGTAGTTTGGAGAACCTGGGCATTTTTTTCAAATCCTTGATGAGAATAACCTTGATTTTTCTCCTGCCCTCATTGTGGCTTCAAATGTGCTAATGCAGCTGCCAGGTTTGGGCAGGACAGTATTTCACTGGAGTCAGGCAGCCTTCACAAAACTCTCTGGGAGCAGGATTAGGCCATCAAGTGGAGATAACTTGGGGCACATGTTAATCTCATTGAAGGGTTACTCTTGCTTTAATTGGCAGCTGGATCTTTACTTCTGAACTGCCGAGGATGCAGTGACAAGGATAAACAGCACCACAGGACCTGGCTACAATTCCTGGCTGGCTGGACTTCATGTGAGCTCAAAATCATGTCCACATCTGTGGAAAAAAGCTGTTGAAAATAGAGTATTAGCATTGCCATTGTATGGACAAAGGAATGGCCCTTTGGGGACAGGCTTCTGACAGCTTTATTTATAATCTTTCTCCAAACAGACCCTGAGTCCTCTCCACAGCAGAGTGTGAGGGAACACATGAGACACAAGTCATGCTGGGTCTCTCGTGGCAAATCAAATCCAGTGAGAAGCACGTTAGGATGTGAACCTCCAATTCTCATACTCTGTTTAAACCCCAATGATGCTCTCTTCTGGGATTTTCTGGGTGACTGGTGATCTTTAGCGCAGTAATCTGCAGCAGCAGAAGTTGCACATGAGCCTCTGTGCTTTGATTCATCACATCGCCTGCAGCTCCGTGGCAATCTCTCACTGCGGGTAATTAAGATGTCCTGGACGGAGCTGGGGAAGGACGCACGGCAAATGGAAAAAAAAGAGAAAAATTAGAGCGAGAGGTTCACTGATCATAGCTGATGCTAAAATATCTTTTTTTAATGGAACAATTTATTGTCTGGTTTATAGCGGTGGTTGAATTAATCAGCTGCTTGTGGCTGCCTTTGCATACAGATTCCCTGGGACGGCAGACACAGCCCATGTGGTGCCTTAAATGGCTACCTAGAAACAGAGACTACACAGGAAGGAAGGAAAAAAGTGGTGTTTATTTGAGAGGCCTTCAGGTGCACACTTTGGGCTCCAGAGGGTCCTGCCTCAGTCAATCCCAAAATAGACAACAGGTCATGAGTTCTTCATGCTTTTATATCAGCATAAATTCCCCAGGCAGAACCCAGCCAATGATGTGATTTCCCCCAAGCTTGCCCCCCTCTTCCCAAGATGAAGGTTTGCAGTTCTTGGTCTGGGTGTCCTTGGAGAACAAGTCAGAGAGGTTTTGTTATGTCTATCTTAGCATAAGAGAATAACATTTAAGGAGCTACAGGAAACTTCAGAGTTACACTAGCAGTACAGGATTTGAAAAATGTAAAATTTAAAACCTAAGGCATCACACGCAGGCAGGGTGACCACACTGACTCTGCCACTGATAATCCAGCACAGGCTCTCTCTAAGGTCTCTGTTCCACTTTATTTGTGTTTTCTGCCTTATCATTTCTCTTTCCATTCCTGGTGATCTTTTTATTGTTATCACTCAGCCTTCCTACTAAAATTGGCAACTTTTCTGCTACAATCACCTGACAGAGTTCAGAGTCAGGAACTTGCCACTCAACAGGAAAAGAGATGCAAGAAATGGTTTTGCCAGCAAAGTCTCCACCCATGTTAATGCTGCAGCAGGCAGTTGCTCTTTAGCAACTAAATACCCATCTCAAAATGAATGAATGGGCTTTTCCAAGGTTAGGCCCTCTCTGTTCTTCAGAGCAGAACTGGAAGGTGAAATAACTGAGTGGTTTAATACTAACACACAGGAAGACAAAATAGGACTTTCTCATTTTGCATCCCAGTTCCTAGATGACAATATGTTTAAAAGCATCTGTGAAACAGGCTGTGAATCAAATAAATATTCAGCTGGAGAAACAAATTAGGAACAGACAGTTCCAGACTTAAACAGGCATGCAAAGCCCTCCATTGATGTAGAAATTAGAGATCTCCATAGTCAGCTGAGCATTTCCCAAAGAGTATCTAAATGTTTCCCAAGGTTAATTTGAGAGTAGAAATGATCTATAAATCATTACGATGTGGTGAGTAGATAAATCAGACAAAAATGGTAGCATTTTTAAACTACTGTTTAAGACAGTGATAGCTGCATGATAGGTAAAATTGTAAAATATATTGTTTATAAAGGCATTTGTACTCAGGAGGAAAACTAGGCTGGAAAGTTATTCCATTTGGGAGTTTGTTGTTTGGGGAGAGGGGTTTGAGTGCTTCTGGATCCTTTTTAATGAAGCTGTTGAATCAATTTTTACATGTGTCCTAGCACCAGCCTTACCAAAAGGAGTCAGTGAGGAAATTTTACAGAATTTATTGGGCTTTTGGTCAAACCCAGGGCATGGGTTCATCCATGTTTTCATGGCTTCAGTTTGAGTCACTCTCGGAGCTGGCACTACAGAGGTCACAAAATGCAGCTGTGGAAGCACCAGTCCTGCTCAGCTGGTTCCAGGTTAAATGGGTGGATTCTGTAATGGAAGAGTTACCTTTATTTTGTGTCTTCTCTGTTTCTTTCAAATACATTTGAAGGGCTTTCCTGCTCCAGAATATGTTGTCTCTAGTCTAGAAGATCTTTATTTTAAGTACAATAGTCATATTGATGGTCCTTTTACCTGAAATACCCAGTGGCTGCTTTAATTAGCACTCTGCAAGCATTTCCTCAGGGGGGATTGGGATATGTCAGGTGTGTATGGCAGTGATTGCCATTCATGGAGGAAAATAAGTCTGAATTTGCTTGATCTGAGGCCCAGGTGGGAGAGCTCAGGTAGGGCTGACAGTTCCAGGTAGGCCTGGGGGTTACAGTCCTGCGTGGATTTTCCACTCTCTGCTGTGTTCCTTGCAGCAGCTGAGCTTGCACCTTAGCTAGTTCATTTGTAACTGGAGGGTTTTTTCACTTTTTGGTAACTTCTTTACAAAATTCTCTACAGACTTATCTCTACACAAATTCTCATTTTCACAGGAGAAGCCCTCGGCTGCTTTGAGCTTATCACAGTGTTCCTGTTATTTGTATTTATACACAAATTACAGCAAGTCCATTAAGTTCTCCCTCATCACAGTAATGGCACAGTGGTGATTTATGTTTTAACTGTAACAGCAATTCACCAATTGACCAGAGTGTTTCTTGTCATGAATATTTCAATGAGAGCTATAGACTTTCTATCTGGTGAAAGAATATAATTTTCAGATGTCTGCTCTTGCCAGATGACATAGTAGAACAGAGCACAAACTGTTCAAAGGAACCAGTGTCTAATAGACTGATCAGAAAATTACACTGTAGCTGCTTTGTTTCCTGTTTCTTTGCTGCCAGACATTTGCTAAGCTGATGACCTGATTGACATAACACTTCACTACATTTGTAGGTTTCTTTGAACAAAGAGCAGGAAAATAAAATAATGAAGAGAAATATATTTACTACCAGCAGAAAATCTGAAGGAACTGTTTGCATGTTCTTCAAGAGCTGTGTTTCCCAGGGAAAAGGGCAAAGGTAGTGGGAATGAAATGATCTGAATATCCTTTGTAACTTCTCCTATTCGAACTGTCACAATGGAGGAAATCACTCAGAACTAACCCCTGGCTTGAGTTATATGATAAAAATCTTCAGAGTCTATGGGCAGAGAAGTACCTGGGGTCAGCCAGACACCCTCCCTGCGGGAGGAAGGAAACAAGGAGGGATCCTGAGGGACAAGGTTTTCTTCAAAGGGTGATGTTTTTGGAGAGGGATGACAAACCTGGTCTGAGCTATCTTGGCAGACATAAGTTGGACCACAATATTTTTTTGCATGTCCATATGAACAAGGTCCATGAGGACTTCACAGAGTGGTTGTGGGATATTTGGAACTGATGTTTGTAAAGAACTTGGGAAGATTTTCTCCCATTTGTTTGTGTTCTGGTCACCAGAGTTTCTTGCAAGGACCTGAAAACACAAACAGCCTCAAACCAGAAAGACTTTTTCTCTCCTCCTGGTTCCTGCTAAAGGAATTCCTTCTCCTTCACGGTTGCAGGGGATGAAAAAGGATGACAGTAGAAGTGAGTAGGAAGATGGATAGCTATCATTGTAAAGTGTTACCTTCTGAGTCACACAGCCCTTTTAGGAGAGGAGAGCCTGGGAGAGGAGAATAATTTCTTCAGTTTTAACTGAATGGTTGAAATGGGTAGCAAGAGAAAAGATGGTTACTGTCAGCAATCAGAATACCTGTCCACGGCAGGGGATGAGAAGAGAGCAGCAATCAAACACAGACAGCCAGGTAATTGTCACATGATTATAACTCCAGGTCAGTGTTGGGTGTTGCCGATTCAAACTGGTGATCAAGGCGTGAAAGCTCCACGTGTTGTTATCAGCCCTCAGAATGCTGGCACAGCTCACTGACTCCCACCTTCCCTGCAGTGCCTGACAGTTCACTCCTGAGCATTTGTTGTTAGCCATGCCTAGGAAATATTTACAGGGCTCTCAAAGAGGTTGGGTTCTAAAATATTGAAGTAGGATGGAAAAAAAAAAAAAGGGTAAAAGGAAATGAAAAAGGACTGATTTGCACATGAATGTATTTTTTATCAGTTTTCAGGCTTATTGGATGACGGCATAAAAGATTAAAAATATCCTTACCCACTGAGTGAGAAATGTATGTTATTAATGCAGATAAACTTAATTGAAGCTAGATGTCAGGCATTTAAAATATATTTCTGTAGAGGTTTTTTTCACTCTTGTTGAGAAGCCAAAATTCATCGTGCTTGTACTTGATGTTCCTAAAGCTGGAGAGGAAGGGAAAAGTGTCCCAGCAACCTCCTGCTCACTAGAAAGAGGAGGAGCACCACAGGTATATCTTGGATGGAGGTTGTCTGGATGCCTGGGCTTAATTTCTTGCTGTCTCAGAGTCTTGTATGATCTGTCTCCATGTCTGAGTGGGAATGTAAGGTGCTCCAGTGACAGACAGGTGGGAGCTAGAAAAAGATTAAGTATGACAAGATATTCAGGTTTTAAACTTTATTGTAAAAAAGGCAGGGGTCTAATGCTAGGTATAAAGAGAAAGGCAGATAAAGCGGGGCTTTATTCCTTACCCAATCCCTTTGATCAGGCCTGCTGGATTTCAGGGAAATATCTTCAAATTTTTGAGCCAGAATATCTTCAGATTTTTTGAGCCAGCTAGTGTTTTAGCCAAGAGATAGACAGGACAGACAGTAACCGTCTGGTTACCACTGTGGTGATAGAAACTGAGCTGGATTCCCCTTCCCTCGGAGTATCTGTGAAAGTCAGCCTGGACTGCCTTTCTCCTCCTTTGCATGGTGCGTTCAGGTTAGGATCAGGCTCCCAGGAGTTTGTTTAAATTAAGAGAAACCTGAATAGGCATATTTAGGTCTGAAACCTGACAGCCAAACATTCATTAAACAGGTGTTTGCCCTAAATGAGTGGGCTTCCTTATGCAGCGGTAAATAAAAATGTTAAACTCTATTAACCCAAATGAAAATCGTCCTCCCTCCTCCACAGGGCTCTCTGTGGTGCCTTCATTACCTGGTTGCTTGAGCTGTTGAGATTTTCCTCCAGACCTTCATTAGATGCTAAAGGCAGGGCTTTGTTTTACCCATACCGAGCTAACTGCAGGTGCCAGCTCCCACACGGCTGCGGCTGAGAACAGCTTCCTGCTCCACGGCTGACACCATTGAGTGCTGAAAACTCTCACACATTTGTTTGTTCACAGCATCACGAGATGCTGTGTGAACAAGGCTGTTTGGGCTGCAGTCCCCACCCTGGAAACAGGACTTGCAAAGGGATGGAGAAAGCTGGAGGAGCTGGATGTGAGTTAAACACACAAGGTCTCCCAGGGCCATGTGAGCCAGCAGGTTCCCATCTCTCAGCTTCAGGGCTGCAGTACTGAGGGCAGGGGAGAGGAAAAGCCCTTGCTAGAGGTGCCATGGAGTGCTGGGAGCTGTGACAGGCCTCCCGTGGTGGTTGGCAGAGCTGAGCTGTGTCTCCTGGGCTTGTGTGAGCCCATGCTGGGGGCTGTGCTGCTCCATGTGCCAGGCAGTGCTGGGAGAGGAAAAAATTGGACTGTGGGATCCCTGAGTTATGGTTTCCAACATTTAGAGGGTTACTTTTTAAATGAGTCTATTCTTTCTTTCCTAGTTTTCCAGGGGTTTAATTTTTGTTAAAATTAGTATTGTGGAAGGGTCCGAGGCAGCCCTGGGCTGAGCACATCAGGGCCAAAGCTCAATAAATCCATGCCTGTGCTCTGATCCTCCAAACACTTCTCTGGCCTCTTCAAGGAACAGCAGGTTCTGGCAGAAAGACTACAGAAAATGCCAGTACTGAAATCCTACAGAAATTTCAAGCAGTAACAGGGAAAGAGAGGAAATCCAAGCAGGTCATGATCCCAAAGGTATCTTGGGCAAACAGGCACTGCTCTCACAGATTTGTCTCATAACCACCTCTGAGTTTATTTCATTTGCTCAGCTCAGAATTGAAGCTGCACCAAAACTTCCACACATAAGCCCATGTGAGATCAGGGCTCACGTCTCTGATCTTAGTCAGTAATAGGAAACTGAACAATGGAGCATGGATTAAAAAACAACCATGAAAACCTTTGCATTTCAGCACTCTTTAAATGCTTGCAACTGCTACTTTTCTTTTTGCATGAAAAATGTTTCTCTGAATTGCGACAGCTGAAGCAATCAACAGCTCCAGCACTAAAAATCAGGCAGCTAAACCAGAAAATTGGGTGCAATTTGTGATCTGCACAATGTACAGTCTTCTGCCAGAACACATTTTCCGGAGAACATTTATTTGGGTCACGTCCCCCAACCTGGGATTCCTCAGGAAGACTCAGCAGGTTTTATCCAGCATAAAAAACCCCCATTTCTGCATTTAGGCAGAGAGGTGCTGCAGAGAGGCATCAGCAAGGCCTTGTCAACCTTCAGCTGCAATGAAGTGTTGAAAGACAAAAGATAGACTGTGGAGTGCTTCAGGAGAGAGACACTGAGACACCTGCACCTCACAACACCGACAGAGCCCTCTGCAAGGCAAAAAGGAGTTGTTCATTCTGGGGGAAAAAAGGCTTTTATCCAGTCAGAGTGTTTCTAACCAGCTTCCTGTGCCCTCTGTCGTGTTGTATTGAGTCCTTGCCAGCAGCTGAAGCACCTGGGCTCTGCCTGTAGCACCCACCTGTCCCCACAGCCCTGCCAGCCTGTGCCCAGCTGCTCCCAGGACAGCTTCCCAGTGCCCACTTGCAGCAGCAGCTGTACAGCAAAGCTGAAAATAATGAGAAACAGAAACCCCTGTTTTGCCATTAAAATCCTGGCAAATCTTTTTACTGCCTGTGGTGGAGAAGGCAAAGAGCACAGGTTGGAGTAGTCTCTCAAGAAATGGGTGCAGTGTATTTGAGGAAAGGATTAAACCAGTCTGTATTTTCCACTGCAAGGCAGCAGTGCTGAGTGGACTTCTCTTCTGTGCTGTGCTGCTCAGGGAGAGAGAGACACAGAAATGTGACCCAGCTCTTCTGGGGTGAGAGTGCACCTGAAAAACAACCCAGACACCTTTTGATGATCAAATCAGTGTTTAATCCTAAACCCCACAAAAATAAAAAAACAAACCAAAACAAAAAAAACCAAACAAAAACCCCAAACAAACAAAAAACCCAAACAAATAAAAAGCCCCAAACAAAAAATCCCAAACAAATAAAAAAAAAAACAAGAAAAAAACACAACCAAATCCTCCCCAAAACAAAACCAAGAAAACCCAACAAAATCCCACAGTTTTATATTGAACTGGAAAGCTAACTATTTACTGTGATCCCAGCCAGAGTGCTCTAGGAGTTTTGTAGATAATCTAAGTCACTCTGTGGGGAGATGCTGGCTATTTTCTTCCCATTTGGCTTCCACCTCTGCACTCCACGTCCATGGCACCACGCATTTGTTAAATCATAGCCCACATTAGTGTTAGAATTGGCAGCTGCACCTCCACAGCGAGCACATGGGCAGGGACCTCTCCCAGAGCCCAGCAGTCATCCCTTCCCTTCCTTTCTGAACCTCTCTCTGCTCTGGGCACGTGGCTGAGCCCAGCTTTTCCGATGGATTCCCTGCTTTATGGTGTGTGTCTGATCCCCTGAACGATCCTGCTGCCCCTGGCTGGGCTGTTTTTTCTTCTTTTCCCAGGCTCCATACCAGGAAAGAAAGGAGTCACAAGTGCAGCTTCTGGTTTTGTGTTGTTTATTAAGTTCTTATTTCATTTTCTGTGTGCTGCTCCTGCCTGAGCTCAGCACTGCCAGAATCACTGCAGAATGGCCACAGAACCTTGAGCACAGAATGTTTTAAAGACTTTTTACCCAATTAACAGTTCCAACGTAAGATATTTTCAACAGTGTCCCAATAACTATTAATCCTAGTTCACACATTTCTTCTACCTCAAACCCATCCTAGCAATCCCTCAGTGCCACCAGCACAGCAGGAATGGAGGAGAAGGAGAAGAAGAAAAGACCCAGGGCCCCCACCCTGAACCCTCCATGTTTGTCCCCATTCACCTCCACACTACAAACCCCAAAACTCTGATTTTTCACCCTGTGATAAACTAACTCCAATCTGTCTCACACTCTCCATGCTTGCAGTTCATCCAAAAGTTTTGGGAGCTTTTTCCAGGGGCACAGATCAAAGGCCGTGTCCCCCTGGGATGTCAGGGGGGGTCCCAGACCCCCCTGAGCAACAGGAAAGCTTTCCCAGTTTTCCTGGACTCCAACAATCCCCCCAGTCCCCTGGCAGCCCTGCACCACCCCATTAGCTTGCAGTCATTGCTATTTCCTCTCACACACACAAAGCTGAATTCACAATTTCTGCCCCTGATACAGAGAAATGCCTGTGTGCACCTGCTCTGTGCTCAGGTGAAGCCCGAGGAGAGAAATGAGTGTTTCCCAGTTATTTTAATGAGCACTGTAAGGTTAACCTGGCAGGTTAGAACAAGTGGTGATTGTCTGCTGTTACATGGTGATAACAACGTGACCATAGTGCTACTGTGGTGATAGCATCACAACATTACCTTAATGTGCTGAGGTCAAATAGGGTCTGTATTACCTTGTCTCGAGGTAATTTATTCCTATGGATTGCACTGTGAGGCATTGCCATGGGGGTTTTGCAGCTCAGGCTACCCTGAGAGAAGTTTATGAGTGCTCACTTGTGATGGACATTTGCAATAGCTGAAAGGACACCTGAACTCCTTGGCATGTGCAGTAATTGATTCCTGGGAAAAATGTTGGTCTAATGCTGTAAGTAATATCTGCACTTTTCTTTTGATCTTATGAGGCCAAGGGGAGAGTGGGACATCACTGCACATAAGAGAGAAAAAGTGCCTCAAAGTCCTTAAGAAAGTCCCAAGGAATTGAACCCTGATAATTTATTTTTCAGTCCTGATCACATAATCCATCCTTAATTTGAGATGTCACAACTGTCCTCCAAGTTTCTGTTGAAAATGCCCTCCCCTTGCAGCAGAAACGCCTGTGGTGCAGCTCTCCAGAAGCAGGCTCCAATTAGCTGCACATAAGCTAAAGAAAAAGAGCTTTACAAGATGTGCCAACATGGTGGTATCTAATTGCATGTGACACTGGACTAATTTCGTTGTCCCTTTAAGCGAGTGCAGCACTTGAAGGGAGATGGTGGCTCCACCTTTGCTCTCAACACAGCCTGGGGAGTGGAGAATTTAGCTGGGCAAGTCCCTCTGCACTGGGGTGGCAGCAGGCTGCTGGTTCCTTCCAAGCCTGGGCCATCCAGGAGCACCTGGAGCATCCAGCAGCACCCAGCCAGCCCAGCTCAGCTGCAGCAGCTCTGCCTGGCAGGGGCAGGAGCACATCACATATTTCTATTGTTACTCCTAGATTTTACTGCAGGCAGTACCAAAACAAGGTTTTGTTGTCTTTACCAAACATAAGGCTTTTTTTTTTTTTTGTGGGATTTTTTTGCCATGAATATTCTCCAAATAAGGATTTCCATAGGTACTGACAAAAAAACCCTTGGAAAATGAGATGTCCTGACATTGTTCCCACCATGGGAGCTCTCTGATGTGACTGATGGCCTGGTAGGGGCTGCTGATAAATCCTGCTGCCCAGATGAGCCCCAGGTGACACTGCGGGTGTAAAAGAGTTCCAGGCCCCTTATGAATGAGCCTGGTGCACGGAAAGAGGGATGGTCAGATGAGGGAAACAGGACATCAGAGGGGTTTGCAGGTGGCAGATTTTGTAACTCCTGGCAGCACTTCTGCAGCTGTCCTTGCCCTGAAGCAAGGAAGCCCAGTGCAGGAGATTTTTCTAGTGACCTAGGAAAAAAAACAATTCATCCAACTAAGTCAACAAAAGCCCATGGATCACACTGACATCACTCTACAGGCACAGAGGATTGCAGACATCTGGGAGGCTCAGAAGGAACTTTGTGATTGAATACCATTGCCCATCAAGCCAGTGAGCAGAGATGGCATAAAACTTCAGGATTTGTGATATTTCAGGGAAAGATTGCAAAAAAAAAAAAAGCAGATGAGTAAAACCTAATAAGCTATGTGCCAATGTAATGTCAAAGTGAGCATGCAATATTAATGATATTAAAAAATGTACACATGCATTCAATTTTGATACAAGTGGTAAATCACATAATAAAATAAAGCAGAACATTTTACCTGCTAGGTTTGAAATGCAGTTGGAAAGGAATTTACAACAGTGTAGCCTTTAGTAATAAATGGTAGAAGGAAGCACATCACTCATAAACATTCCTTTGTGAATGGAGTGCTTTCATTTATGAAAAGGTTACTGTGGTCAAAATGATCTATTCCACACAGCAGAACACAAGCACTGCTCTGGAGGATTTCAGTATTTCTGGAGAAAGGAATCATATTATAGTATGGGAAACTGCCCTCAATCTGACAGAGAGGTCACCTCTCTGGGTATTTTCTTAGAAAAAATCATTGGCTCCTTGTCATCAGAGTTACTCGACTGTCTCTCAGATTGCAAAATTCCCTAATCCTTAACAAAATGAGCTATATATTTTGTTATCATTCTCCCTTCCTAAAGTTATATCCCAGGGACTTTTCCCAGTTTTGTAAAATTGATTCCAAACTATTATTTTTTCCTTTTTAAAAAAATTCCTTCTGTTAGGGTTTAAGCCAATGCACTTGAAGATATTTACTTTCTGCTTCATTGCAATTCAGCAATTGCTGCATCAATGTTACAACAAAGGTACAGAAAAATTATGGTTTTCATCTAAGAATATGATTCTTTAATCATAATATTGACAAATTTTTGATAGAAAATAATAACAAGCTCACACGAGGTAAATAAATTTTGTGTTATCAGTAAATATAAAAAAGTATAATGCAACGAAAACTCTTGTGATATGGCAGGTGAAGGATAACTCTGCTGTAAAAACAAAGCAGAGTGACCCTCAGGACACACACTGCTTTGCTTTGGCTGTGAGGACTCTCCAGCTGAGGCCAGGGCTCCCTCGTGCCAGGTGTTCAAACACAGAGCAGGGGATGGGGACAGGAGCAAAACCCTGACAAGAGGCAGCAAAGCCAGCGAGGTGCTGGGACCACAGGGCAGGGCTGATACAGCAGCTCAGGCTCTTGCATCCTTCTCCATTCTGTATTTGTTAACTTATGTCTAAACGACCATTTTCTCCTGAATTTTGGCAGAATAAGCATTGCTCCTCTCCCTGTGAATGCACCATTTTATCAGTGATGGCTCCTCAGCACAGTTCAGATAAGAAGCCCTGGGGCCTCCAGGCTGCTGCAGGAGCCAAGGGCTCCCCTGTCCTTCACCCAGAGCTCATCCTGCTCCACAGCCCTGCAGGTGTGTGGGAAGCAACTCCACAAATGCTTTTTTGCATAGAAATGAGAAGCTATTTTAAAATTAGATTACTATCATAAAAAGCATTGCTGCTGCTTCTCATCTGTTCTACCTTTCCACTTACAATCTTTTTATTGGTGTTAAGCTTCTTACCATGCCAACATCTTTTAGGCCCATGATCATAAAGTATTTAAAAATATCCATGCTGTACTGAGTGATAGCAAGTTGAAAATAATAGACTCTAATTCGAGAAATGAAAAGCAGCTAATGCATTATTTAGAGGAACATGTTGCTTACAGAAAAAAAAAAATTGTTTTCCTTTATGGCAGAGTCTGGCCTTTTGCTGTTTTATTATCTGATATATTTTACCTCTACATGGCATATTTTACCTCTATAAACATAGATTTTTTTTTTCCCAACAACTTAAAGCATCCAGAAATGAGCCTTTCATTTAGAAGAACATGAAATTGAAATGAGAATAATACCTGCTGATGTAGCTGTCTGGTACCAAACCACATCACTCAGCCTGCATGTTCTCATGCTCTGATGCTTTTTGTATTTAGGCAATTTCCCTTTGCTTTTCTTAAAAAAAGCCTTATCCTGACAAGGCTTAGCCCTTTCTGGAGCATTCAGGTGCCCTACTGCACTCAATCCAATTGGAAGGATAAGGCTGGATTTAGGGAGAGGTTTGGCAGTCACTCACCAGCCTCATTCCTGGTGTTTGTACACCCCAGACAAACCCAGGGATGAAGCCAGGAGGAGCTGGCCAAAAGTCACCACAGTTGGACAGAAACTTGCTGAAGTTCCAGGAACGCAAAATAAGAAGGAAGTTCAAATTAAAGTAAGGATCCTTTGGGTTTTATCTATTTATTTTAACAGATGTAAATACCATTCTTCCTTCATTCTTTGTCTGCCACTCAAAGCAAAGATGGGAGGGGGGAAATGTCACTTCCCGGGAGCTCCACTGGCAGCACCTCTGTGATTGCTTTGCTCTCATGTGTGGGATGCAGCCCTTGGGAAAGAAAGAGGGACAAGCCCCCTCCCCTAAAGGCCAGAGGCAGCACAGGCCTGTGGTGTCAGCCAGGATGCCTCACCCTGAGGCACAGAGGGATCCAGCTCCCCGGGACATCCTGCAGCCCCTGGGAGCAGCAGCAGCCTCAGCCCCGAGCCTCCAGCTCCTCGGTGTGCGTTCCCCAAGGAGGTTCATGTAAAAACCAGGCACAGCTGCCAGTGATAAATAGCACAATGTGTTCAGACACAAACCTCAATCTCCATTATACTATTTTTAAGAGGTCTATTAGCAACGTAAGCACTCGTGGAAATAGTCTTACATTTTGCATGTATCCCTGAATAAATCCCAGTGACTTTGTGCTGACACATGTCTTTGCACCCAATCATGAAATTCAGTGAAGGATTTTTTTTAACCTTAAATTAAATTAAGCTCATCTGTTTCAGAGCACTTGTCTTTTGTGACGTTACTTCATCTAAATCCAGATCCAAAAGCAAAAAGGGAATTTTAAATTTATTATTAGAAACCCAAAAGGAGGCTCTTAAGAAGATCCTCAGTGTTAAAAATTGTAGTCTTAGAGTTCTGCAGAGAGAATCAATGTCAGGCTACAGCACAGCAAATACCCACTGTATTTCATTTCAATTAATTACTCAGACAAAATCTATCTAATTTCTTTCCACACTGCAGACTATTTTTCCCCAAAGCATTGGCTGTATTGAAGTCATGGACATCCATTTGGAAATTCTTCATTAACTAGTATGGCCTGCTCAAACCTGAGCCAAGAAACACAATATCACATAACAGAAATTGCATAGCTGGGCTTATGGATGTTGCAGCTACTGTTGGATTTGTACTGAGTTCAGAGGAAATAAAAGCAGCCATTGTCACATAATGGGCACTTATGGTGAAAGTGCACAATTAAGCAGCGAGGCAAACTCTCTCCCGTGCTTGTAGATAATATTTATCCTCTTAGCACTGCACAGAAACTTTAAGGCTGCTCCATGGAAGGCAAATGTGCACCTCCAGCTCCTTCCCTGGAAATGCAAACAGGTCCTTCAGCTATTGCCAGGCAGGACAGGCTGCTAAAATATCTGATGCATTTACGCCTCCTCAAGAATCCTATTATTTTCTGTAATTGAAACTGTATCTGAAATTGTTTGGATGGCACAAAACAGTCGGAAAAGCAGCAGTAGATGCAAAGAAGAGAATGCAATGCTAACGTGAGGCGAGGCTGGCTCTGGGTCTTGTAATAATATATGTCATTAGCTATCCTAACTGACATAAATGAGAGAATAAAAATGCTATTTCTCTGTAATAGTTGAAAGAGGAGAAAATACCATGCTTTTCAGGAGCTTCTGTACCTTAAGGCAAAACAGCTTTTTAATGCTTTTCCTTGGATTTGATATTAGTTTTTTCCCCATTACATGACTTAATAAAAACAAGGTTCATGTGCCACTGAGCAGCACGGTTCAAAAATGCTTTTATGTCAAATAAATTAATAGCTTTTTAGGTTCCCATCATGTACCTTCATAAGCAGTGTCTTCCCTGAAAATTAAATGGAGGTGAAGAAGCAAACTGGGAAATCCTGACTGAGCTGGGCAAGCACCTGGAAAACAGAGATTCAGTGGCAGCTTGGAAAAGGCCTGGGGAAAAGGGGAGGTGAATTCCCAAACTGCTGTGGCAGATTAAAAGCCATAAGTAAGCAGAGAGTCTCAGAAAGGCTGTGGGTCCACACAGAACATAGAGATGGGCAGGGCCAGCCAGAGCTGTGTGACAGGGACCTGCATGGAAGGGAAAAGGAAAATCAGAGGCCAGGAAAGACAAATGGCTTTTCTTAGTCACACCAACAAAAGGCTGCAAGGGAGAGTTAGGTACTTCTCTGCATTTGGTTTTCAGTAGCAATCTCCAGATGACTCCTGAAAGAGAATAAACTCAAGTAATTAATTACACAGATATGATTGGGTAGAGGAATGGATAGTAGAGGAACTGGTTCTGTCAGCTATGAGAACAGTCCAAAATATTTTGGTATAAAATGGTCATTTTAATTTTTGGTTCCATCTAAACAAAGTAGATATTTCAATTTATTCAATTTGTTTTTGTTTTGGTTTTTGCTTTTGGGTTTGATTTAATTTGGAGTTTTGGGGGGTCTTTAGTTGGTTTTGGTTTAGGTTTTGGTTATAATTTTGTTTTGCCAGACTATTTCCCATTCTGAATATCCCAATTCAGAGGAACTCAAACCATCTTGCAGAACTATACCAAATAATTGAACCCACCATGTTTGTGAAACACATTTCAGAAATACACATTTTAATAAGGTTTTCGGTTCTGAATGTTAAGACTTGGAACATCCAAAGTGATATAACTGAAACAAATGTTTTCCACCAAATATTCTGCAGTGGGACCAGATTCATGATCCTGAACCTTCCATTAGAATGGAAGCTCTAGGTTATGCCCAGTTCTGCAGTTCCAATCATGTGTCTGCTGTTCAATATTTGTGTTCAATTCCATGCTACATTTCTGACTCCATTTGTTTCTGGTTTTAACCTTTCCAAAACCTTCTGCAGTCCTTTAAAATATTTCTTTGGCTGTTTCATTCCTCCCGTGGTTCCAGAGGAGGCTGTGGTGAGAAGGCAATGCCTCAGGATGAAAAGGCAGAGATATCCAGACCATCCTTGCAGGAGCAGAAGACTCCAGCATGTCAGCCCTTCCCATTCCCTGCTCATGGCAGGGAAGAGCCACTGAGCTGAAAATACCAGCCCTAAGTCAGTGGCAAGCTGTGGGCTGACCACAGAAATGGGTGGTGGGTGCAAGGGAGGAATCACATCTCTGGAAGTCAATAAATGTCATTAAGGGTCCTTTGTTCTTATTTATGTGACAGTTGAATGTGTGATTCCCCTGAGTGTGTGGAAACAGGATCAATGATGAACTTCAATCCACACAATCACTTCTTATGTGAGACATAACCTTGGCTATTAGCTCCCAGATCAATCAATAACCTATTATCTCGTGAGCTAAGAAACAAATACTGCCTCAGGCCACTATTAATTAGAACAGCCAGGGAGGTATAGACCAGAAGATGTGTGATGTTGTTGTTCCTGATCATCTGAACCACAGAATGAAGCTGAACTGAGAGGATTTGGTTTAGATTTTTGTTAGTGGGTGGGGTTTTTTCCACTTGTTGGTTTGTGGGTTTTTTGAACAGGTAAAATGTGTCTTTTTGTGAGTCACTGGCCCTCAAGCCATTCAGTTGCTCCACAATGTGAGCTTCTTGACCCCTTCTCTGTGTTTTACTGCTGTGAATTTGTCATGTATTTAATGAGAGATACATGAGCTGTTGCAGCAGGATGTGATCTAATGCAAACATAGTAAAAAAGTTGGCTAGTTCACCTTTGCTTGCAACGTTACCAAAACTGGTGACCACTCCTAGATAATTAAATAAGTTAGAGATACAGCATTTGTGTATGTGCTGCACATTTATAGATCTTTGTCAATGGTTAGCAAAAGCCTTAAGTTGTACAGTTTTTGGTTGCTTTTCTAAACATTTTCTCTTGAACATGATTTATGGGGCAGTTGTTGCAAGGTGAAGCCTGGAGAAAACACATTACTCCTGGAAATCAGGAACAATTCTTTGAACAAAATCTCCCCATCTATGAGAGAACCAAGAGCTGATGGCCCTGCCACTGGTCACAGAGGACTGCTGCTGGGACAAGGCTCTCTTACTTCTTTTTCTGGGGCCTCTATCCCAGCAGAGCACTCACTGGGGCTTGCCACACTTGACACTTTGAGGTGGTTCATCAAAACCAGTGATTTTGAGCTACCCTTTGATGGCTGCTGAGTTTATACATTTCAGTCCTTTTTGGTGTCAGCCACAGATCTAAGAACATCTGGGGACATGTTTGGATGTTCCTGATCTCGGCACAACTTTCTCTGAACTCAGCTTTTAGGTTTCATAAGCAGTACTAAATTCTTTATATGTAGATTCTTTCTATTTCTTTATGTTCCATTTCAAGGGCAAATGTAAAGTGATTTTATTCTTTTTTAATCTATCGAGTCAAGGTACAATTACTGCAAACTTTGCTCTATGTGCACCAGCTAATAAAGATTAAGTTTATTACAGCACTGCACATTTTCTAAATGAAAGTATTCCCTCCTGCTCATGAAGGTCAATCTTTTTTCAGGGCCAGGGGAGGAAGGGAACAGCACAGATGGGGCTGACCCACACTGAGTCACCAAGACATCTGCTCCTGGCTGGTCTGGGTACACAATTTCCACTGTGCCAGAAAAGGTAGGAAGCTCTGTGTGACATTGTTTACACACAAGTGTTTGTGTAGTCATTGGGAAATAGGCTTCAATTTACCTAAATATGGGCAGTCCCACACAGGACAATATTTGGGCATAAAATAAATTCCATGAGGTGCCAGAGCTGAACACTGTCTGTGCTCTACAGAGCTGGTCAGGGAGCAGCCCTGGGCATGGAGACTGGGTGGGTCCTAGGCTGTCTAAATAGGACTCCTTTGCTACTCTTTAGTTGCTTTGAACTTCTGACCCTATCCATTTGAAAAAATCCAGCTTGGATTTCCCAGTGCATGTATTCTGGGAAGTTAAGTTATTTTGGAACAAAACATTTTTAATTTAAAGGAGGAAGAGCTGGCCTGACATAAATGGCAGTGGTGAATTCAGGAGAGCCAGAGCTGCTGCAGTGTCATCCTCTATATTTTCTCTTTCTTCTTAATCCTTTCATTCTGTTTACCAGTCTTGTGGCAAATGAAGTCTGTTGTTTTGCTGTCATAAAGTTTTCTTTAAAAACTGGTAGCATGAAAGCAATTCAAATAGTGACTGCAGCCTTTTGAGCCACCTGTTAATTCAGTGAGGGCTGGAGCTATAAAACATTTCCTTTGACATATGTTTCTTGTTGCATAATCATCTGTGGGGCTTTCTCTCTAAGACAGAAAAGTCATATTTCTGATATTTATCCACAAAGCATAAGGAAAATGTATTTATTTATTTACAGTTACACATTCATGGTGATAAGCCAGTTGTGCCAACCAGCAAGGAAATCAAATTCAATTTGATATATGTAATCTGCACAATGTGGAAGTACTTTGTGAGTATTCCTGGCCTTGAATTCAGGTTCATCCTGAACCTTTTCAGTATTTATTCCATTCACCCCAGCATTCCTGCAGCCAAGGCTGGCCTAGGCAGGAGCCCAGAGGAACCAGGGCATGGCTAATTGAGTTTTCCAAGACTGTTTCTGTGAAAGGCACAAGGCTGCTCTGTAGAAGTCCTACTTTGACTCCTGAGGCTTCATCAATCTGTGCCATGTCCAAGCACAGCATTGGCAGAGGATGAGGAGGAAGCAGGAGCAGCTCTGGGAGCTCAGCAGGGAGCGTGGCTGTCCAAGGAACAGGGATATACCTGAGGGATATCCCCTGCAGGTCAGAGCAGCATTTCCACCAGGGAGGGGCCGACTTCTGTGAAAAGCAGAGGTTGGATTTGGCAGGCAGTGGGATGTGGTTGCTTCTCCTGAGCCACCAGGCTCTTTGAAGAGAGGCTGTTGGAGCTGATGGCAAAGGTTAATCACAGCTGTGGATTCTCTGTTCCTTTCTTTTATGCATTGGATTTATACCTCCGCATTTTGTGTATCACACTTCTGAGATCCCTGAAGATCTATTGCCCACAGCAATACTGTTAATATTAATAGCAAAAAATGACATTCTTCTCTGTTGAAGGTAAGGAGTTCCTTCATGCTGTTTTAGGGATTGCTGAGCACTAATTGACTTTTATGTAAGACCAGTTAAGTGCTCCTGATTCCATTGTAGAGGGCAGCTGATGCACAGAGAATAACACTGCAAACTTCTGGCCAGAGAGAAGCAAGGTGAACTCCCACTCAGTGAAAAGTGCTATACCATGTACAGTAACATTTCAGTTGGAAGCCCTCAAACAGTAAATTACATAGCACTCCTATCTCTTCAACAAAATGTACTTTTCAGTACTCAGGAATTTCACAGTGGATACATAAATTCAAGCAACCTTTAAATTCCTTCTTCCTGTACTCATGTGGGCGTGAAAAGTCAGAATGGGAATTTCTTTTGCAATCATGTCAAGTGAGGAAGGGAAGTTGATACATATTTATATGCATACACATGCATAAACACCGTTTAGCTGTTTCAATTTGCACTTCAGTAAAAAATTCTCTGACTATGAAAATTTTGTTTTCACTGCCTAAGAATGAAGTCTGTCTTAGGAAATCAGCAATCTGTATGAAATCTGCCATTTATCTTTGAAGTCTCCTCAGAGCCATTATGGACCCAATCTCTTAGTGACCCTTTTTGACTAAGCACCCAAACCCCTCACTCAGAGCCACTGCTGCTGGTAAAGTAGCTGGTGCTTTTTTTGATGCCTTCAGCACACATCCTTCTCACTTAACACCTCATTTCTTTTATCATCCTAATAAAAAAGATGCAGGATTTCCACTGAGTGTTGCAAAGTCCTCAGTACTTCTCTTCTGATCTATTGCTAGATCTGTACCTGTGGTCTAATCCCAGGCGTTAGGTGACCTGCTATTGATCATTATACTGTAATTGTCTCTTCTGGTGCTGCCCAGCATCATTTCCCTCCTGCTTAGCAAAGAAAGAAGCCCCCAGGGTCTGCAGCTCCTCACTCAGGCAGAAGCACATCAGGTGCATGGGCCCTGAAGACTGGGCCACCTGGGGATGCTCCTCTTGAGATTTTCCCTGAGAGCCACAACCCTGAAGGCAAATGTCCTCAGGCAAGTCTGGAATACCTTCTGCTCCTGAGGACAGGCAGACCTTAGACATGGGATGAATTTAAAGTTTGAATTGACTCCACTTGAGGTCAAGAAACCAAGGGAATAGAAGAGAATTGTATTTATTGTGAGTCACAGGTGATGTCTGGTGATTAAACACAAAAAGCTGGAGCTGGTAATTTATGAATATATATTTGACTTTTCTGCTGCTGAAACCCAAAAGGTTCATGGGACTCAATTGCACAAAGTGGTTCTGATGACCTGGGGAGCATCAGCTGGGTAAAAGCAAACAGCAGCACACAATTGGGCAAAGGTTGTATTAGCCAGATGTGAGTCAGACAACACTGAGGCACAGAGCTCACAGGGCTAAGGAGCAGCAGACAAGATCAGGCATTACCTGGTGCCTGGTAAGGACAGGCAAATCACACAAGAGCCTGAGAACATCAGCTCCTCCCTCACCTGTCTGTACCAGGGAGCTCTCAGGCAGGCTGCCAAGGGGGAGACAGCTGCAGGGCCACTCACATCATACTACTTAGTTGTCATAACAGTTGGAAATTATAAATAGCATTTTATAACTCTAAAGGTGTTGCTCTGAGTGTCCTGGGAGTGTTACACTGGCAGCTAAAGGATTGACCACATGGGCTGAAAGTTAAAAATCACTTGGGTTCAAGACGGCATGACTGCATTACATCCATTTTGTACCATGAGAAAAAAATATCAGCCAGCACACCTGCACCTCTGAAACACCAGTTTCACCAGCCTGAAAGCTGTTATGAATTGAATCATCTGCAAGAAAGAACTGAAATCGAAGGAAGTATGATTGAGAGCTGAAACCTGTTTAGAGACATTTTATTTGATGTCCAAAAAACCAAAAATTCACAGTAAGGATGAAAAAGTGTGTAACTTCAACAAAGGCAAGCTGAGATCATAGAGGAAGTTAGGAAAAAAGCAGCAGTGAAGCTGTAACAGATGGAAAGCAGGCGACTGTGAAAATTGTTAGTATATATTAGCAGCTAGGAGCTATCTATGAGATGAGAGAGGCTAAATGACACTAGCAGGAAGTTTTGAGCAGCTGAGCTGCAGGAACTGATAAAAATGACAGATATCCTGGCAATGGGATGTTGCTGCATGGAGTGGGGAGAGGTGTCAGTGGTGATGCAGTGAAGATGAAGCTGAGCTGGCAAGAGAGGCTTCAGGTCCTGCCTCACTTCCCAGGCTGGTTTTGGGGTTTTAGCTGACAGCTCGTTGTGTGACGTGGATAAACAGGGTATAACATGTCTAAACAGTCCCAAGGGTCCCTTCTCCTGAAGGATGCACTGACTGCTGAGCCACCCACCTGTGCCTCCTCTAAAGTCTGCCCTGGGAGTCTCTCTCACCCTTTGGGTCCATGACTTTCTCTTCATGTCCTACGAATGTTCATTTGCTTTGGTCCATGGCAGCAAAGCATTGATGTGATGAACAAGTCACAGCTTCCAAGAGCCTGGCTTGGGAGGTTTGGGTTGAAGCTGGGGGAGGAGGAGCTGTGAAGGATCTGGGCTGCTTCCCATGCCCCTGCACCAGCTGAGTCACAAAAGATGGATGCTGATGCCATCTCCCCTCTTCCAGCTATTCTTTAAAATCAAGCAGTAACAAATGTTATTGCTGCATCCTGGGCATGATTTGGGCTGGGGTTAGGCTGCAGCCAGCTTGGAGCTGCTCAAGTTGATACACAAGGATGGCAGCATGAGAGGAAAGGGAGAGCTGGGGGCTGAGGGGAGAGAGGCTCTGTCATATCCAGCTCCTGGGGCATTGGTCCTGAGCAGTCAGGCTTGGCTGGAGTCAGTCACATTAACTGTCACTACAGATATCTGTGTGTATATATACATATATAGATATATATATATATATGTGCATGTGGGAGTAGCTGTAGGAAAGCATGAACATACAAAGAGAACAAGCATATATATGTATATACACTCGGAATCATTACAGGCTCTTTTTTCATCAGTGAAGAAAGCACACACAGAGGCTGAGAACCCAAGTAAACTAAGTCCTTAGGCAAGAACAGAGGGAAACAGAATTTGGAAGGAAATCCACAAAATAATTAAACCATGGAAGCCAGCTCAATTCATTAAATACATATGGCTGGCACTAACCCAGCAGTGCAGGCATGGACAGAGGAGATGCACGGCTGGTTTCTGGAGAGATAATAAACAGATAACACAATAAACACAGAAACACAGATAACACAATAAACACAGAAACACAGCTAACACAATAAACACGGAAGGCCAATGTCCGAGAGGCAGCCCAGTCCTGTCAGCAGTCCCAGCACTAGTGACATCTTCTCTTCCAAGCATTCAGGGAATCTCACAGGAGAGAGCCTAATCAGAGGAGAGTGTAAACCTCCAGACAATAATCAAGGTAAAGATATAAATCCGTTCCTGCTGTCCTACTCTGCTGGCAGAGCTCTCATTGAGAAATCTTTTTCTTTCAGTTTAAATTGGTTTGAGTGGAGCTGCATTGCTAAAGGATTACCATGCAGAAGAAACTCTTTCCAAACTGACAAAAATGCAGAATTGGTCCAACAGAGAGAGCTGACTCAATTTCTGCCTTAACTCCAGAATCCTTCTTGAAGGCCTGGCTGCCCAAGAGTGCAGCACCTCGCTCTGCTGCAGCTGTGGCTGAGGGCACAGCTGTGATGCTCTACCTCCCTCTCATAGCACAGCTACATTCAGACTCCTAAGAGAGGTTTAACTCATTAATTTAATGTTTATTTTCTGGCTATTTAGCAGTGGTCTTTGCTACAGCCACTCTTAGGACATCCTTAGGTTTTCTGGAAGTCCCTGGCTCCCCTCCCTTGCTGGATACCTTTGGCAGTACCAGAGGTTGCTATTTACTGCTGCTCATTCAGAAGACCTGCCCATGCAAATAGTGCATAAAATGATAAAAGATTCAGTAAGCTTTCAGAAAGAGAACATTTTTCATCTGCTCAGAAACATCTGGACATTTCAAGAGTCCTCCTAAATTTATGGAGTCTACTCAACAAACCTAAGTTTTTACTCAGGGGTAAATAAGCCATTCTGGGGGCTTTGCCAGGCATCTTCTCTCCCTCTCTTGTCTCTGCACACCATGAATAATGCATCCTCCCCGCTCACAAGCCAGCAGCATTAGCCCCTTGTTTCCTCCTGGATATTTTTAGGAGCTGCTGCTCCCTGCTCCCGGTGCCAGAGGGGCCGAGGGCGATGGGTGCCCGCAGCCCAGCAGGACACAGGGACACATTTCCAGCTCCCTCCGCACTGGGGACGGGGCCACGGCCCCCAGGCAAGAACCCTGGGCTGCCAAAAATAGCCCAGCTGTGCTGCTTGCCCAGGAGCTGCTGCTGGCTGCACGAGGTCAGCCATGGAGACACTGCTGCAGCCCGAAATGTAGGACGCTGGCCGGGGAGGAAGGTTTTCTTATTTAAGGCTGCTGTTGACAAGAGAGAAACTGAAATCACAGCCCATCTGAGAAGAGGTCAAGAGCTGAGCCAAACCTCCTGGAACAAGAGGAGGTTGGGAATGCATGCCAGGATCTTGAGCAGCTCTATAAACATTTCCCATCAGGAAAAGGGGAGGGGGAAAGGAAAAGAAACAAGATTATTTGAATCCCTTTTACAAGTATTTTCTCCAAGAAAGAATCCCAAAAAACTTTAGGCAGTTGGCACCTCTCACAGCTCAGAGCTGCCCCAACTCAACACACACAAGCCTTGCCCTTCTGTCTTTCCCAAAGCAGAATCTCCCCACTCACCTCAGATCCCTTCCTGGATTTAACCCTAATGGACCAGGGATACTTTGGGTTTGTCTTTTCTACTGAGCAATGTTATTATGAAGGTATTTCTCAGATTATCCTCACTTTTTACAATATTTTTTCCTTCAGCTATATACTTCATAATTTTTAAATTCAGGAAAACAAACTGTAAACCCATTAGAGTTTCAAGAAGTGCTCAGAGCTCCACTTTGTTACCATTGGTAGGATTAGATTTTCTTTAAAGCCCACTGCTTCTGAAAAATCTCTCTCTCCTTTATGCATTGTACAAGTGACCCAAGCCTTACTCTGTACTCTTAGAAAAGCAGTCCCTGGGAAGAGTAAAGCAGTTGGGATTTGGCAAAGAAGAAATTTTCTTATAATTTTTGTTGCAGTGCTGAGACACAGGATACAGATAGAATATTTCTTCATGAATTGTTATTTGCAATGAGGGACAAAACCACAGAGAGTCTTCTGTCATATTGCCTTTGCTTTGCTGTGCATACCATCTAAACCCACATAGTGATTAACAGACTGCATGGGTTTAACTGGTAATTACACATATTATTTGCATAGCACACTTCAGCCCATGTTTATTGTTCTTGCCTTCAATATTTACTTCCAGTAGAGACAGTAGGTAATTAGCTTCATAAAACTTCTGTGTCTGAGTAGATCCAATTATAATGGATCAAGAAATACTGAATTCATCTTTGAGTTCAAGCATTTTTAAAGCAAAAACTCTAACTAATGTCTTTTAGGAGCCAGTCAGTCCTCATTAAGGGCTAACACACATTCCTGAGCCCTGCTTGCTCACGACTCCAGCTCTGGTCCCTGCCTGTCACAAGTGATGCCCTCTCAGGGGGGTGAGGCTGTGAGAGCCTGGAGCAGGGCCGAACATCCTACCACTCCTGTCATTATCCTGTGCCCTTCCCTGTGCACTTACCGAGAGGATTTGCTTCCCAAGTCCTGATCTAGACTAGAACATGATTCTTCTGGCACGCCGTGAGTGTTCGGTCACTCCTGCCTTTGAGCACGAGCACAGGGACCCTGGTGAGGCAGCAGGGAGTCTGCCTCCCCTTAGGGTCACTGGCACTGCTCCATCAGCAGGTTTGGAACATTCCTTTGCTGCAGCACAAGTGATGCCATGTGTTAGAGCAGCAGCTTGTCAGAGGTGGCAGGGGCTGCAGGCTCAGGAGTCCCTGCAGGCAGCACTTTCAGGCAGCTCAGCCCCCGGAGGTCTCTCTGGCAGGAATCAGGTGGCATGGGCTACCTCACTGCTGCCTCTTACTGCTGCCATGCTGACCCTGGGCTCTCCTTCCACACTGGGTCCCTCAGCCTAGCGTGTTTTACCTTTCTGATGAGCTGAGAGTTATTCTGGGTGACAGCACTGCCTCCTTTGAATGAAACTCTGCCATTTTTACAGGGAAGAAAGGGGGTTCTAGTGCTTCCATAAGCAAAGGGCATGCCTTACCTGTACTCAACAGGTATACAAAAAGACAGATAGATGGATGATATTCAATGGTTCTTTGCCACTTGGGACCGTAAGCATTTCCCTTTGGGAAGCTAGAATGTGTTTTAGCAGCTGTGAAGATGGATAACAATTCTCTGGGGAGAGAAACCTTCAGGCATTCCCTGGTTGTTAGTAAACACCTGTTCCCAAATCTCTCCCACAGCAACTACTGGTGCTCAGGCAGCTCTTGCTGCAGATTCAGGTTAAATCCCCTTTGAGGGGCTGGCACTGCACTATCTCAGTGTCACTGGCACTTTTGTATCACATCCTTCACATCAATCACAGCATTTGGCTCATCTTCCCCCTGCAAACAGTTTTATGAGAAGGTTTTTTCATTGCACAGGCACAAAACAGCACAAATTCTTCCACTGAAGTGCAAATATCTCCTCTAGAAACACTCTGGCTTTATTTTCAGGGTACATGGATGGTGGCAGAGAGGAACAGACTCAGGTTATACTGGCTGTACAAGAAACCTCTGTTTTTCCTGCCTGATTAGATTTGGTTTTTTTCATTTGTTTAGTAGTAAAGTATTATTTTTGGGGAGGGGAGATGTAGGTGCAATGCTGCACCTGTGTTTCACTTGTAGGAGCAAGGAGATGCTTTTGAATCCCAGAAGAAGGAAGGCAGGATGGCAAATTCAAACTGGAAAACATTCTTACTGAGCAACAGCTAGAAAAAAAATTGAGTGGTATTCAGGCTTGAAGCTAAAGAAAGTTTTCTAATCACATTGTCCTTTCAGGCAGGTTTATATAACATCAGTCCAGACTACAGCAAAGTTATAATAAGTTTAAAAGAGAAAAAAATAAAAGAGGGAAGGAATTAAGTGGATTCTCAGAGATGCCATGCCTGAGTAGGTTATAAACTTTCAGAAGTTGTGGTTCTCCATTAAGGCCAATGGAAAGATGACATCAAAAGCAAAGGAAGTAGATTCCTGTAACAAGCAAGCCTGTTCCAGAAGATAAGGATAAGCTTACTTCATAAACAGGGAAGGAGGTGCAGCAGAGTGAAGCTCTGAAATGATAAGGGGCCACTGATTTTATACATGCCATTCATCAAAACTGAAAATAGTTTATAGGTCTTCCTGTTCAAAAAAGAATTCGATGCTTACAAATACAGGGGTTATCAGGCTTTATTGAAAAATCTTCCTGTACCCAAGAGGATTTATTTTCCTGCTCATTATAACACCAACACAAAAGATACCATGAGAGTAAAAGTCCTGAGAAATTACTTTCAGGGGTTAGTAAATAAAAGTGGCCTTCTAGAGTTTGCTATGAGCAGGACAAAGTTGCTGCACAGAAGAGGAGTGGGAAGAGAACCTCAGGGAGAGCAGCTGCCTTCAGAGGGAGGAGAAGGCATGCAGGGCAAAATAAAAACCCACATATGACTTGTTAAACCACGAATCTAATCTCATTTAGAAAAAAGGACTGAAACCCTCTTTATCCAAAGGAGGAGAAATCCCTTCCTCTGATGTTCCAGAGCCACTGAAAGCTGCCTGAAAGCCCCTGACCCCAGGGAGGAGTGGGCAGCACTGCTGACCCCCTGCTCCTGCTCTCATGGTGGCCTCCAGGGCAGACCCCCGTGCTGCCTGCAGACCCTGGAGCACAGGACACAGACCCTGGAGCACAGGACACCCAGGCCTGCAGAGTTTGGCTCCTTCTCCTGCACATCCTGCCCCTCATCCCAGCCCTGGCAGGCAGCACCACGCTGGAGGCCCCAGGGGCCACCCCACTGTCACCCCATGGCCAGGGGCAGCCACTGCCGATCCCCACAGCCCTGAACACTGTCCTTGCCCCCACACCACGGCCCCCCAGGGTCACAAATGGCTCTTCAGCCCTGGGAAAAGCACTAGGAACATCTTTATACCAAATGCAATTAAAAACAATCACTCTGCCCCAAAGCTCTGAATTGCCAGCCCTGAATGGGCATCACCAGATGTCACAGTGGCAGTGCCACCTCGGATTGGGGTTTTGCTCTCTGATGCAGCAGTGCTGTTGCCAGCAGGGCAGGATGGAAACCCAGAGTGTCCCAGAGTAACAGGGATTGCTCCTAGCCCACGGCATGGCTGGCACGGGCTGGGCTGGCATGCCACAGTGTCCTGTGCCCCAGCACTGCTCTGCTCCTCTGCCCAGCTGCTGGTAGAAGCAAAGCACAGGCCCTTGCAGAAGGCTGCAGGTGCAGGTGTGGAGATCAATCTTTATCTTTTTCAGCCTCATATAAATCCAGCTCCCTGTGCTTTCCGTAGAACAGAATACAGCAAAGGACTTGCGTCTTTTTCTGTTTAAAATTTTTCTTCTGAAAAGTCTAGGGCTCCTTATTTTTGTCTCCAGGGATTTTGGATGTTTGCAAACCTTGAAAGTAATATGATGAAGTGTTGAGACGAGCACAAGCACAGTGATGGTTTTTCCTCCTTTTTTTTTTTTCCTTTTTTTAATTAAAAGAAATATCTCTCATAAGCTGTTGATGCCGTGTGGTCTGTCCTCGTTGCTCCAGCAGTTCTAGCTCTCCTTGCACTCTGCTGACCTCTTACATTCACTGTCACCTGGTCATAGGTATTCTGAAGGCTAAGAGTTTATGGTAAAAAGAAATATTGTTGATTTGTTTTAAAGTGGTGTTTCTGTGATTGTTTAATGGATAGAAACTTTTACTTTACCTTCTTTACAGGAGTCCCATCTGTCATTCCCCATCATTGTCCACCAAACACCATATCTGAAAGTAATCCCTCAGAAGCTCAGATTTCTGTTGTGCCTCTTGGCAGGAGGAAGGTAGAGAGGAGCAGTGCTTTGTGTCTGGATGGGTCACTATCCTACATTTATTTAAGCTATTTACCATCTAATATTTTACATGACTTTTTTGGCATGACAGAGCAAAGTTTTCAGTGATCAAGAAAAACCACGCTGGGGGAGAATGTTAATACTACTCTGCCCTTGATAGCATGGTGACTGGCAGCATATAAATACCCCTGACAGGATGACAGAAATCGCTCTTCTATAATTACCACGAGCCCTGGGCCAACATGAGCAGTGGTGGGAACCCATCTGCTCTGTTCAGTCATTTTATCAACATGCTACTACTTAACAGCTGAGGCTTTTGTAATGTATTTTTTTTAGCTTGGTGTGTGCAGGGAGCAGGAGTGTCTTTAACAGCAGTGTGATAAAACCAAAATAAATCATAAAGGGGAATTGTACATTGAAAGGTTTAGTGATTCAGCTGATGAATCATATAAAGGAACAAATTAATTTTGACATTACTTGACCACTTAGATTTCTAACTAGGAGCCTGGCACCATTAGCTCTGTGTTAATGAGCCCTCCTTGCAGTGCACACAGCAAACACCTACAGGCAGAGGGGCAGGGGCCTGGGCAGCTCCAGGTCTGGGGGCTCAGGCTTCTCACTGGGGCGTGGAGAGGGTTTTGGTCAGTGCTGGGGCAGCTCCAGAGGACACCATGCAGATCCATCTCCTCTGGATCCAGCTCCTCTGGATGCACACTGCCTGGTGGGGGTGGCAGAGGCCAGAGGATCTGCCATGGCCAACGTTTCTACCTGCAGCATTTTAGACTGGGTTTATAATTATAATTTCTACTCACCAGAAGTTAATGAACACTATGCTGCTGAGCACCTTCCTTTCTCAGCCTTTTGGCTTTATTTCCTGTGACACAGTTTCATTTTTGCTTTGGATATTTGCTTGCACAAACATTTCCCTCCCACTTCTGGAAATGTGACTCTTTTCTCTCACGTTCAAAATCAGCCACTGGAGCACTGCAGACAATGGCTGGGACCATTTTTCCCTGGATCCAGGGAAGGTCTGAATTCCCATAAAACTACCTTACACCTAAGTTTGAAATACAGGTCACGTGTCAGGGCTTATGTCTGTCAAAAACTTTACTGAAGGGCAGTGCCAGTGTGTGTCTGATGAGAAAATGTTGACTTTTTCATTTTCAAACCAAATCTCTCAATACTTCTGCCTATCAATACCTCAATGCAGGAAGGTCCTGCATACTTCACTTCAAGCAGATGTCTACAGTCACTGGTGTGTATTGCAGAATTTAAATTTTCTTCTATGAACAGAGCAGGGCATTATTAAAAAAAAAAATGAATTGCACTCAAGGCACCCATATTTTTCAGTCTGTGTAGCTGTGTGAGGGCCTGGAAGTGTTTCTCTGCAGGCAGAGCACCAGGATGGACCAAGAGCAGAAATGAGTCTTATGTCCTTGCCGTAAGGGCAGGGGTATCTCCCCTCTCCAAATGTTTGGTATTAAATCCAAACACAGGAGGCATAAGCAGGTTGTGGGAAGGCAGCTGCTCTAAAAGCCTGTTTCCCCACAGATAGTCTGTGAAATATATTGGAGTGGATTCATAATGTCTGAGCAGTCTCAGCTGAATTAAAGACTGAAAAGAGGACCATGGCAGGAAAATATAATTTCAGAATCCAAGTTAGCCAAACGAGGTAATTCAAGGTTTAAGTGGTACTTTATGTTCTTAACATTCTCCACAGCACCTTTCAAAAACACCAAGGGGAAATAATCACTGTTGCAGAACCACAGATTTCTCTCAGGAAAATTGTTCCATTCAGTGCAAAATACAAGTCTATCTGAGTATTTGTGTAAAGCTGAGCCTTTTTCTCCCTCTTTGTAAGACTGCAAAATAAAGTGTTGTTGGATGAGTCTGTAAGCAACAGAAATTTTATTATTTTTTTATATTACCAATAGTAATCTATTTTAAAAATGAAAAATATAATAAACATCTAATCATCTAAAATAATGTTCACTTTAAAATTCAAAACCCCAAACAACAACATTATCAATAATGTGTTATCACTGCTCCCTATTTGTATGCTTTCTGGAAATTACTTTACTGGAATTAGTTGGGTTTGAGTTTGACAGAATAAGATAGAATATACTTTGATTTCTATAAAAATGCCTACAGAAATTAGGCAAAACCAGTTAATTTGTGGTTCAATTGTCCAACATACATAGAGCCTTTGATGGCAAAGGAGGGTAGAATCTAATTTTCTAGTTTTCCAAGCTGTCTCTGCTAAATTCATGCACCAAAACCAGCAAATTGTGATATGATTTTAAATCAACCCTTAACCCATCACAGCAGTCCTGTTCCAGGGTGTGTGTCTGATTTTAATTAGCTGACACACACTTCTCCCCCAATCCATCACACTCAGCTTCCACATGCCCTCAGCTTTCACCAGGTTTCTTAAAGATGGGAATGATTATCCCAGATGAAAGGTTTCATTTATCTCTCGGGCTGGTCCCTTTGAGGTAACAGCAGCAGGGCCCTGCACACAGTGCACATGTGAAATCACCAGCCTGGAGTGCAGGGACACTGCCAGGGCCTGCTCAGGCAGGCCTTGGTAATTCTGTCCTTGCTAAAACTTCTGCTTCTAAGGGTAAAAAATGTCTGTTAAACACAAGGTCAGAGACACCCTGGGGGAAAACACATGAGCATGAAGGCAGTTCTCTGTGTTAGGTGAGCCCCAGGTGAGCAGAGCGGCAGGGGAATGGTGCCCTGGAGCTGCAGTGGAGCTGGAAATGGAGCTGGAAGTGGAGATGGAAATGGAGCTGGAAGTGGAGATGGAAATGGAGCTGCACTGGAGCTGCAGTGGAGCTGGAAGTGGAGCTGGAAATGGAGCTGCACTGGAGCTGGAAATGGAGCTGCACTGGAGCTGCAGTCAAGCTGGAAATGGAGTTGGAAAGGAGCTGGCAGTGGAACTTCACTGGAGCTGGCACTGCAGTTGGAAGTGGAGCTGGCACTGCAGTTGGAAGTGGAGCTGGCACTGGAGCTGGCACTGCAGTTGGAAGTGGAGCTGGCACTGGAGCTGGCACTGCAGCTGGAAGTGGAGCTGGAACTGGAGCTGGCACTGGAGCTGGCACTGCAGTTGGAAGTGGAGCTGGCACTGCAGTTGGAAGTGGAGCTGGCATTGGAGCTGGCACTGCAGTTGGAAGTGGAGCTGGCACTGGAGCTGGCACTGCAGTTGGAAGTGGAGCTGCCAGGAGAGGGCTGCTGGGAGACTCGATTCCCAGCCCACCCACATTCCCAAGAAAAGCAGCAGAGGTGGTGGGAGCAGCAACACTCAGGGCAGCAGCACTCTCCCAGCAACCGATAGGGCCAAGGGGCTGTGAGATCCTCTGAGCACTTCAAAGATCCTTAACCTTGTAATTTTTTATTTTTATCTTTTTCAGGAGAGTCAGCATTATTTCCTTCATGGTCACTGCTGAGCACTACATAAATCCATATCCACCCTGTGATTAATGGCTCTTTAGTACCAAAGGAAGGGGTTAGAGAAAACTTTTAATCACTGTCAAACTTCATAACTTTCTCACTTTCTTTTCCTGTCTCCTGTGAAGATTCTTCATGGCAAAACCTAATGAAAGTTGCCACTACATACTGGATGGACTTGGAATGAACTTCAGATGTTGCATGTCATACCTGTAGGCCACCCTTTTCATGTAGCTGCTGAAAACCAAGTGTCACAAGCCTGTGAATATTTTAAAAGCGAGACAAATCAGGGTCTGCCTGTTTCTGTTAATTGACTGGGTGAAAAAATACAGTACAGGAATAGAAACTCAATAGTGGCCTAATGGCACAGGCAATGAAGGTCATCTTCTTCCTCTGACTGCACTAACTTGACTCCTAGCTCACACAGCACTTGACATCTCCTTCAGCTCCATCTTCACTTGCTCCTGTGTAGGAATTGCCTCAGGAGGGAGTTTAGGTTTCATAAAGCATGAAAATGCAAGAAATCGTAGTGAGTCCCGGGGCTGAGCTCCCACAGAGCGGCTGATCCCCATCCCTGGAGGTCAGTGAAGGCAGCTCCAGACACAGCCTCAGGCACAGCCCTGCCGTTCCAGGCTGGAGAGAGCCCTGTGAGCCCTGGGCCACCCTGCCAGGGCCACCCGGGCAGAGGGCAGCAGCCCCCCCGGGCCGGCACAGCCTTGCGTGCGATGCCGCTGCGGATCCTCAGACACGGCCAGGCGCGGATTTATCCTGCCTGACTTCAGACACCCTCGTGGCTGGGATGCCAGGACGGCCCTGAGGGCCCTGGGCAGGGAGAGCAGAGAGCAGTGAGTGTCTCAGAGCAGTTGTTTTGCTGTTTTGTCCAGCGATGTGCACAGCACCAGGATGCCAGAGACAGGCGGTCTCAGGACGGTGCCTGAGCACTCACAGGGGCTCCTGCCTCTGAATCTGAAATCCCTCTGGCTTTCAGCCCTCATCCTCCACTCGGCTGCTCAGAGGCATGGGATGGGGCTGTTCTTCCCTTAGCCTTTCCCCTGGCATCCAAAGCTGTGCTCAGGGAAGCCAAGGATGCTGCAGCACAATTATTTAACTTGGAGCTTGGCCAGGCCGAGCCAGGTGATGGCAAGCCTCTCATTCTCACCAGCACAAAACTGGCAATCAGTTTTCAAGGGAAGGTAGTGTACAAGGTTGCCACTTTTTAGCAGTTTTGTAGTGAAATTTCTGGTTCTGGTTTTAATTTTTGCAATATCCACCATTGGCCTTGCACTCATTTTCACAGAGGAAACCAGAAAACCATAACTCTGTTATATGCCACACGTTGAACTTATTCTTCTCTAAATAATTCCTTTTTGATGAAGTTGCAAGAGCAGAATGTTTGCAGAGTCTTGTGAAGCTTCTAGGGTTTGTGGGTTTTTTAAAAACTATAGATAAAGACATGATTTCTATCACTGAGAAAATATTTGCTGAAACCCAAATTTGTGACCTTAAGTTTCCCAAATCTCGTGCAATTCTTCATTTTCCAAAACCTGCCTGATTGATTGGAAGTGGAAAGCCATTCTTCTAAAACTTTGTAATGACTCTAATTGCATTTTAATATTTTATATGCTTTAAAATTGCAGAGAAAGTATTGACACTGATGCTGAGCCCCATATAACTCTGCCATCCTTCACAGTGCATGAACTGCCCTACAAGAGCATTTGTATGGTGACAATGAGAGCTGTAATTACCTGTGATCCAAGATGGACAGTAGTGACATGTTTTATTCAAAAGACATGAATCATTAGTGCCTTTGCTACAGCCTGGAGAGAATGAGAATATTTATTAACTGTACAAGACTAATGACTGCTCTCATTGGTGCCAGCTCAGGTCAAATCTGTGTATGGACTGTAAGGAGACACAGCCAATCATAAATACAGGGAAAGCTACAGTAAAGCCTAGAACAGCGGATCAATAAACCATGAGCAATTTAAATTTAGCCTCGTTGTCTTGGAGCTCCCTAACGATGTTCGCTGAGTAATGTTGGCGTGTGTGCTCGTATAGAGGCTGAATGCAAATGTCCTGAGCACTCTCTGCAGTCAGATATTGCCCTTCACCTGTCCCCACAGAGGTAACACAGATGTTTGATGCCCTGGCTTTCAGCAGCACTGCACTGAGGTGTTTTCTGGCTGGAGACAGGGTAGGGAGGGTTGTTTCCATTCCCTGCCTGATGCACGCAGGGCTCGTGTCTGGGTCAGTACAAAGGGAAATTTGCAGTGAAGGGGCTCCAGGTGGGTGGGTAAATGCAGATCTGCTCTGAAAACCTGAGATCTTTTATCTTATTAAAGACCACTTAGTGAGATTGAAAGGCAACATCTTTGCTGTATGACTGAGGTGATTGACATGCACTCACACCTGTGAGTCTGTTTGCACCATACTGAGTGCACCTGTGCCTGGCAGCTCTCCTCGTGCTGCCAGTGACAGAAAAGCCCTGGTGTTAAATCCCAGAGCTGTTCAAGCACTGTAACCTTCTTCTCTTGAAAACTTCATTGCATTGAGGTGGTACCAGCAAAACTGTAATATTTCAAAGACCCTGAAAGCAGCTTGAAAGGAAGCTAAGGGAATATATTTAGGCTGTGCTTTTTCATTTCTAGTGGAGCTCTTAGAACAAGGCAATGCTGAAGTACATGCAGCAGTTAAATACCACACAGCTGCTCGCTAAAAGGAGAATTAACTCCACCCCAGCCAGAACTAGGACAATGTGTCTAGGAGGACTGTATTCCCAGGGCATCTGAGGGCACTGCTCTGGGGCTGGGCAGGGGTGGCAGAGGGGAATCTCCCCCAGCCAAGTTGGGTCAGCCTGGCATTTTCTTCTGCCACTTCAACATGAACTGACAAGGGCGGCATGTGGGCATTGGGGCAGCCCCACTAATCTCCTTCCAAACCTTTTTATGTGTAATTCCACGGGCTTAGGACCAAATTCATTAATTGTGAGGTTTTGTATGACCGTGTTTGTAGCAAGGAAAAAAAAAAAAAAAAGGCAGCATTGATCATGTAAGTGGTCTGGGAGCTGCGAGGGACCCCCAGGTGGGCAGCTGGAGTCCCTCCTGCCCGCTCCTCCCATGCCCTCCCTCCCCATCCCGCAGCCCAGCCTGGGCTCTGCCCTGCGGAGGCGGAGGCGGCTCGGGGGTGCCTTTGAAGGCAGGATCAAAGCAGCGAGGAGCAGCGCACTCCTTTGATTCCTTAATGGGCGCTTTTTGTGCTCGCCTGGCTCTCACACCGCGCAGCGCTCGGGCTCTAAAAGCATCCCCGGCTCTCCACAGCCGCTCCTCACAGCCCATTCCTCTGTCCCTAAGAGCTCTTCCTCCGACTCAGCGAGCGACATCTCCCCTCTCCCTCTGGGGGCAGCTCCCCAGCTGGTGCTGGTCCTGCCGGGTACCACAGGGCACAGAGGGGAGAGAGGGGACAGAGGGACCCTGGGCGGTGCAGCCTCACACCAACCCTTCCCATCTCCCTCTGGAGAGCACAAATGGCCTTTTTTTGGCTTGGAAACCCCTTCTTGTAACTTGTAGCAGACAGCTCTTGACTGCGAGGGGAAAAGACAAAGCAGTTCCCATCCATTGGTCAGCTCCTCTTTTCTCCTGGGTGCTTTGGGGATCGGCAGACATCTGATGTTTAAGGGTTTTTTTGGTGATAATTTCCTTGACTTACCAGTGTGGGAGGAACTTCATTGGGGAAAAAAAAAAAAGGCTTTAAAGGCAAACAAACAAATAAACCATCTGATATTACAAACTGAAAATTCAGATCAGCTGAATATTTTTGTTCAAAGAATAAATTGCAGTTGCTATTTATTTTTCTTATTTTTCCTCTGGAATTTGCAGTGGAAGAAAAGCCCTACAAAATGAAAAACATTGAAATTAAGGTTTCTGCATGTAACATACTCAGAATATTCAATTTTTAATGCCGAATTTGTCTTTTCAAATCACTGTAATTTTATTTTAAAATTTGTTTAATTTCTTATGTCTGACAAGTTTGTATTATTTATTTACCTGTCAGTAATTATATATTACAAACTCATACTGGATTTTGGTACAGAAATACATCAAAAGAACCCCACTGATGTTTGAAAGTAAAAAAAAAAATCTGGTTTAAAGCATATTTTTGAAACAAATTTTGAAATGCGAGTGTCTAAGTTTGAAATGCAAAGTCAGTTTGAATGACTAACTCCATCCAACATTTTCACAGCACAGCTTTCTTCCTTTCAGCAGGGGGAACAGTCACCACAGCTGACATGAGAGGGAAGTAGAAAATTCTCCAAAGAATAACATTTTAATTCATCTTGAAATAAACATTGAGGGTCTGTGACTGATTCCTGTAAAGGTAGTGAAAAAAATACCATCTAGAAGATGAACAGAAGCAGTAAAAGCCATCTATTGCAATGCATCACGATGCTGTTACATTGCTATCTGCCAGCCAGAAAGTAAAAATTCCTCCTATGACAAAATTGTAAATGCCACAATAACAGCATTTACTGCTTTGTTTCTTGGAGGGAAAAAAAAAAAAAAGTGTAAACTTAGGAATAATAATAATAAAACAACCTTATAGATAGGGGATTTGTATAAAATTCTGGGAGAGGAGCTGGGAGCAGCCCTATTTCTCTGGGGTCAGCCTTAAGGATTATTTGGCTGACCAGGGTAGTTTTAATATGTAGAATTTTTTCCATTTTTCACAGAACTATTCTGATCTAGTGGCAACTCACCTGTTGGGTCTAATGCTTCCTGATTGCCTGGAGCACCATAGGTGCACTGTTTGGTAAAATATGCTCTCCTAATCAATCCTGTTTGTTAAGAATATTTACATATCCTGACTGTGAAGAACTGCACATCAGCTTTGGAAAAATTGTAAGGAAAATCAGATTTTTGTGTCTGGGTTATCACCAACTCCTGTAGCCGTGGCAGGTGGGAAATGCTGAAATTTCAGCTCCTGGCTCTGTCTTGCTTAGTAACTGCTTTTGAAATTTTGTGCCAGAACTTTAGTGTGCACAATTTTCTGAATTTAATTGACATGAACACAATACAAAGAAGTCCAGACACACATGAGGAGGCAGGAGGGAGGGTGGGCAGCCCCGGATGGGCTGCAAGCCCATCAGCTCTTTGTGCTGAATACGAGAACATCTCAGGAGCAGGTCAGTGCCAAATGTCCCTCTCAGAGGTGCATCCTGCCTTGTGTGGAGGTGGAGCACAGCAGCAACACAGTGACATAAAATAAATAATTTGCAAGGGCAGTGTAAATGGGGGATGGCATTTGGGATGTTACATAAGGATTTCTTTCCCAGGAAAGAGAGGCTTTGGGGGTTCAGTGCATTGCTGGGCTTATGGCTAACCACATGCTCAAGTCCACATGTAAGGCTGCCTTTTTTTCAGGAGATTGGATCCACATGCCCTCAAACGCCATCCACTACTGGGGTGCAGCAACACCAGGGTGTACCTACACCTCACCCGTGTAGGAGCAGCAGTTTGGCCAATCTATTTTATCAGGATAAACAGCTCTGGGGCTGCACAGCCTCCACCCTTCTCAAAATTAAAGGCAGAAAATCTTAAATGGTACTTTAAACAATTTCATGCAGTCTCCATCTTGCCTGGTTTGTGTGAAACCCTTACAGACACAGGAGCAGGGAGCAGGTGAATCCAGGCTCCTGCTCTGACTCAGCCTCTCTCGTTGCCTTCCCTGCTGTTGCCATCTGCCTGCTGCTGGAAGCACCCTGCACCCAGACAGCTTCTCATTGCATAACATATTCCCCCAGAAAGTTTGACAACATCCCTTGGCTTCTAAAAACAGCCCCATCTCTGCATTCCTTGCAAAGACATGGATGGTACATCGATGAACTGAGCTCCTCTCTGCCCTGTGCTCCTGCCCCAGCACCAAACCCCACCTCTGCCCAAACACCCTGCTCAGGCCACCCCAGCTTCTGCAGCCTGCCAGGGGTTATTGGGGACAGAGCTGGGGCTCCTGGGGAGGGCTAAACACCTATTGAAATAGGGATGCTAAAGCTATCAGCAGGAAAAAATGTGAGTGTAAAATTCTGTTTTCTTTAGGAGATACCATTGACCTAAAATTTGTATTTTGTTTCAGTTGACCATACACGTTGCTAAAAGAGTTTCAGACTTGCCTAATATTTGCCTGCAACCTGAACAGAATATTTTAGAATATTACAGATTCACAGAATCAAGATCATCCAGTGCAAGCACCAACCCAGCACCACCACGATCACCCACAGCCCCTCCCTACCAGTGCCCTCCCCAGGCCCAGCAGCACCAGCACAGCCACCCTTGCTTCTTGGCAGGTCCTTCCATTCCAGGCTCCTTCCTAAAAATATCTTCATTGCAACTTTTGACTTGTTTTTTAAAGAATTGCCAGCTTGACAGAAAGTAGGAAAAAAAAAAAAAAAGACATTAAAATCCAGGATCTGTCTTATTCATATCCACTTGCAAATAAAAAGCACTGTGGAAACACTACCCAAGCAGAACAGAGATTTATTTTCAAGCATGTGAGCAGTTTAAGGTCATTTACTTAAAATTACATTCAAGAAACAACAGTGATGTTTCTGCATTACTCTCTCCCTTTAATGCCATTCTGCATCTAATCCGTCTTACTGTTCAATAGGAAAGGCTTACTCCCACGGCTGAGGAAAGGATTGGGCTGGAGCCTGCATCTCAAACACCCTCCTGTCACCAGCAGGGAATGCCATTTTTAGATCTCCCATTCCAAAGAAAGGTCAGTCACTATTCTAAACAATAGAAGGAGAAAATAGTCAGTCCACTTTACCCTTTCTCCAGCTTTTAAAAGGAAAACAAACAAACAAACAAACCAGTCATCAGTGCCAAGATAATTCCCACTATTTTAATATAGTTACACAGAATCAACAGACTCTGGCAGTAGGATTTTTCTTCCTCAAGATGTGATCATACATTTCTGACAACAGCACAGTAGTGCCACGAAAGGACATCAGATAAGAGATACACCTGGCTGAAATCTTCATTTCAAGTACCTCACAATGTTTTTCCGAAGAAAAAGAAATCCTGCTTCAGAAAATAAGTATAATAACCACCCCCCCCCAAAAAAAGAGTGTCAACACAGAGCAGATGCTCGGCTTTGACTCCATGGATTCATCCAGGAGGTTGTGGGGAAGTGTCCCTCAGGGTATGGTAACAGGGAAAGACAGGTCCTCCAAAGGTGCATTCCCAAGGCTGGATGAGTATTTCCAGTTCCTGCCCTCTGCCCTCAGGCTCTCTGGGAAGCCCATGGACAGCAGCCCTTCAGCCAGAGAAGGTGGTGGTCCAAGGTTCCATGGGTGGGTACTGGTGGGAATTCACAGTGAAGATACACCGGGAATTTTTGCTTTAAGGTGCCCAACCATTCCAGGCAGCAGCAGCTGGGGTCAGGAATTGGCCAGTGGAAGATCTCCAGCACTTCCACAGCCACTATTTGTTCCCCTTCAATGAAACCTTCTTAGTCAAGCTTTCAAACTAACTAATTTTTTATTTGTGATTTTAGCTTCTTTTTTTTAGACTTTCTGCCAACATCCTCTAAGGTTTTGGTGCAGATGATTGTGAAATTACCCAGCACTTACCTCTTGCACAAGAGGCACAATGTGGTTCCATGGCCACTAGCAATGAAAATCACTGTGAATTACCAGCAGCAGAGGTTTTTCAGTGGCAGAGTGGGAGAGGAGTATGGTGGAAATGCTCTGTCATTGTGGTTTGGGCTGAGAGTGTATGGACACAAGCCTTGCCAAACACAGAACAGAGCTCATGATTCAACACATAAAATATTCCACATGAGAAATAAGAATCCAAGAAAGAAATCCATCACAGCTATATCTATGGTGGTATTTAACATTTTTCACATACTCATAAAGGAGCTTAATAAACCAGAAGACAAAGAAAGAAAAGTTCTATTCTGGGTAACTCAGAACTAATTTTGCAGATTTAAGGTCAGAAAAATGGGAAAAATAAAAGTACAGACTGCTCTGCCTGAAGTTTTGTACAAGATGATTTTTGTTTTGCATTATGAAATCAAATAAACACATCACAGCATTATCACTTGGGGCTTGAAACGTGGTGAATGTCCCTGGAGCTCCTTTGATGCCACCTGCCACAGAGGAAACATCTCCCTCATGGCTCCAGGCCAGGTGAGGTAAACTAGCACTAAAAAATTCCTTTCTGGTATGAGGGTATGAATCCATAAATGCACAAACCAGGATGATTTGCTGTGAATGCTCTTGGACACAAGGCTGAGGACACCTCTATGGCAAACATCAGCTCTGCTGGGCAGTGAGCAACATTCACTGGGGCCTCACCTCATCCCTTCAGTGATCCCTTCAGCTTGCTAATTAGATGCTTTTTCCCACTTATTTAGGCATAAATAGCCACTCAAGATATTAGACACCTCAGCTTTATATGCGATACCAATACATTTAGTATAAAAAATATTACAGTTTCAGCTATAAGTTTGTAAATAAAGAGCATTAAGTAGGAAAGAAATCTACAGGAACCATTTCTACTTAAAATTGTCTTTATTCTGGGCTCCAGGTCAGCCAGTCACCCTGGGTGCAGCGTGTGGGGGTGACACCGCCCGCTGTGTTCCAGGAACATCTCACCTGCTAGAGCTGAGCAGTCTGGGCTCTGCCTGGTGACAAATTACAGCAGAATTTAGCTCTGGATAGACTCCACAAAGCAAATTTATTCAAACCATTTCATATTGAAAAGCCTGATTACCATTTACCATATGATGCCTTTCTATCACTTCAGCAGTATCAAAAGACTTTATTGTAGATGAGATCAAATAAATATAGCAAAACCATGAAAAAAGAACAGAGTCATATCCTGACTGATAGCATGCTCCTACAGACTACTGCCACCAGCTGAGAGTATGTGCCAATATTTTTATGAGCCATCATTACCAAACATGACTGAGGCAGGCTGGAAGAAAACAGCTACCTAGAAGTGGTGTATAAGAAAGCCCTGGGAAAGGAAAAGAACAGAAGAGGAGAGCTGCTGAGCTGAATCAGCATGTGGGCTGTAGCTGGAACAAAAGGATTCTTCAGTTCATGCCAAAAATACTCAGGTGCTGCTGCTTTTTTAAGCTTAACATTCATAGGTGACTCTTCTTGCTTCTGAAGTCTTGTGGGAAGCAGCACTGGTGCAGGTATGGGTGGCTGCAGAGCTCTCACTCTCTGCTCACTTTTCCCAGGGGTTTACCTGGGAGAGGAGCTGCCTCCTCAAGGAGCAGGGCAAGAGGTGCCTTCTGAGCCTCTGCTGTGTCCCAGGACCACCTCCAGGCTCTCCTCCAAGGGACTCCTTGGTCTGAATATGGTCCAGCCCTTTCTCTTTCCCTTCTCAGAACTGGCAGGACCCCAAAGACAGCTCAGCAAAGATCAACATCTGCTGAAGATGCCAGCTGCAGAGGTATCTTCCATCTCAGTGGGGTATGACCACAGCCTTTAGGTGACTCATTACAAAACATTAAATATTATTAAAATGACCAAAAAAACCCACAAGTGTCCAAAAGAATATTTTCCTTTCTTGCATAATTAGGTTTAAGGACTCTTTATTGCAGGGAGCCACTGAGTCCAGAGATTTGAAAAGCTTCATAAAAGATCAGTTATATGTATCACCAAAAGAGGGGGAAATAAATTGTCAGACTGGAAAAATGCAAAGAATCTTTTCAAGTTTTAGGTTTAAACGAACATTCGAGAATCAGGGACTAAAAAGAGTTTTTCCAGGGAGACACTTACCTACCTCAACAGGATGGGTGATGGCAGAGCTCTTACCCAAACCCTGCTGCTGCCTCTGCAGATTCTGTGGGGCATCCTGGAGGTAATTCCTGGTATTGCCAAACCAAGGACCAAATGAACAGAATGCAGGAAGCCTACATGTAAGGCTGGTTATTTCATTTCTTTATATATAAGGGTGTGGATGGGAAAATGTGCATGGGAATTGCTTTCCTGGGAACACCACTGGGGAGAAATGATCCTGCTCCTGGAGAACCTGCCACGTGTGTTTGTATTTGGCTTAGCTGTGGGAAGCAGGCCTTTCTTGTAAAGCTGGGGCTAAGCTTGCATTTCTCAGCACTTCAAAGAGCATCGCCAAAACAATCTTTTAGAACCTGAACATGTTTGTTATCTTGCTAATCCTAAAGCAAAGAGATCTAAGGAGCCAGTGAGCTGAACAATGAGGAAAAAATTACAGTGTAGACACTTGCAAAAACCAAGGTGTCCTTTTATTCTTCAGCTAGAAATCCTTTTTTTTTTTTTTTTTGCATCTGAGGAAATTAATAATAATAAAACAACAATTTCAGCCTCAAAATGTGTTTGCTTTTAAGAAATGAAACCAGCTTTTTAGTTAAATAACATTGTTCCCTGGGAATAAGCTCAATCTTTGGTGTTGAGATCACATTTATACAAAGCATTTCCTCATTTAGGGCATTTAATTACTTCAGGAGTACAAAATATAAAAATTAATATATCCATAGAGAAAAGTTAAGAGAAAATAATGCCCTTTACTTCATGGCTTTGCTGATTATGGGTCAGTAACACATCAGACCGGGCTTTAATTCTTCCCCAATGCGAAAGGGATTCAATCAGTTACACCATGAGCTGATATTATTAATGCAATCATGGCTTAAAAGAAACCAGCCCTAAAGGGAGATGCCACAATGAATCCTTCATGCAGTAACAAAGGAAGCCAGAAGACTCCTTCACAGCGAGTCACGTCTGCACCGAGTGCAAGCCTGACGTTTCACAAGCCTCCAAAGAAGTCTGCTGTGAATTTCCCATTTCTGTTTGTACATGCAGCACTTGCTAAGGGCTCCACAGGCACTCAGAGCATCACTAAAAGAAGGTACCAGATTCAGTGTGACATTGAGCTACAGACTTCAATTGGGAAAGTATCAAATAGCGAATTATTTCATAACATAGCCACCACTCTGGCATTTAGGTACTTTTCCATCTTAATTAAAAGGCAAAAAATTGCAAAAGGCTTCAAGGAAACATTTAAGTTTTCCTAATCGAAGCATAAAAATAATCTATGGAACAAACCATTGCATAGCAAACTAGTGATCTTTTTCAGAAGAAAAAACTGAAAAGCTGTGAAAAAAGAATTTAGGTTTTCTGTCTCTCCCTCTGCCTACAAAACAGTTGGGTTTTTTGAGCCCAGTCCCACTAGGTATGTGCAAGAAGGCAGCACATCCCCAGCCACAGCAGCTCTCAGGCTGGCACACGTTCTGCCAGCATCTTCTTTTCCCACTGCATTTTCCAAGCCAATCCTCCCCAGAGGCTGTGAGGAGGTGATTCCAGCAGTAACAGGCAGCAGCTGTGGGAAAGAGGCCGAGGAGGGCTGTGGAGAGGACAAGTGTCCATCCTCCTGTCCCTGGGCACACCGGGGCTCCCTCAGCTCCAGGAAGCCTTGGGAATGGCAGGGACTCATTAGCCCACTTGTACCACCCCAGGGTTTGAAACTGCAGGGTTCTGATTTGGGGGTAAGGTGGTTTGGGTCAGAATAGAGGTTTTTAAAGTGTTCCTGTAGTCAATTATTTCCTCCTCCTGCTGAATTCTGTTGAGCTGGACTCAAAGCATTAATGGAGCAGGACTTTCATCATCAAAAGACATGAAAATTCATATCAGCAGAACTGTCTGATCAGCACTTGCTCTTCAAATATGAGTAAGAATGCTTTACTTCATGTTAATAAAGCAATAGCAATGTCCTAGGTGTGCAAACATTTTCCAGGCCTTCCTTTAGGATGCCATGCACAAACTGTTAGCAGCTGCTCCATAATGATCACAGCAGCCCAGCAGTGCAGGGCCTCCTGCTCCAAGGCAGCATCTCAGGATGAGGAAGGCATTTGCTGCTTATCTGTATTAATATTACGAAATGGCTTATGACTAGAGCACAGAATGAATGAATTGGTCATAATCTGGGTGCCAGAGGCTTTGGGAGCAGTGGTCAGGCTTCTGGTGACCTTGCCTGGAAAAGCTCTGGGTTATGAGACACCCCTGCATGATCTGCAGAGCACAGGCTGAAAATGGCTGCAGAGGGATTACAGAGAATTTGTGTTTCATTCTAAAATGCGTGGGAAATCACATCAATGCAGAGTCAGCTAAATGTATATGTGCCATTTGACTCTTCAAAACTCAGGGTTAACTTACATTTAGGAGATTTTTTTTAAGCTCCATACAGGCACAGATTTCTCCACTGTGCAAAGGTTATGGTTCCTTTGCTGGCTCCTTTTCTTGTTGGTTCAGGATTTCAAACATATCCAAGACTACTTTTTCCTATTCGTGACTTAAGTCTTGTTCATACACAAAACTTAAATACATAAATTTTAAAATTTCTTTATTAGCTCCATTTATGTATCAGCTAATCTTCATGTTTTGAACAGAGTCTGACCTGCTTCCTCTCAAAGCCATGGAAAGCTTTCCCCTTGGCTTCCAGCAATTCCAGACACCCCTCACCTTGTTTGCAGTACTAATTTTTCTGTGATAAGATAGATCCTCATTTGGGATAGCTAAATGTGATAGATATTTCTGAAGTACTTCTTTGAGATAAAATATTATTTCTTTACCCTCCTTAATTTATAAAATGTGAAATGGCAAAGCTCCTAATTTACCTTACCTGCTGAGCCACTGAAAGAGAGGAAAGCATAAATATCTATGACATCCTCATTATTACCAAATACATTCATTAACAGCAGTGCTATCACAACAAATACCAAGTGAATTGACAGTGACAAGGCAATAAATTAAAGTGTTGATACCTTTTTCTCAGCCTACAAATACCAGAGTTATTCCTGACCTTTGATGTGAACTCTAATGATCACTGGTAAATCAAATATGATACTGTTAGAATTCAGTGCCACAGCTGAGACCTTTCGACCCTGGAGTCGAAATACTTCCTAAGAATTTCTTTGTGCATTAATTATCCTCCATACTTCAAGAAGGATTAATATCCATAGGAAATAAGCTCATTTCCATTGAAAACTTCCCAGTTTACTCCTGTGCACTCTGGTGATGAGTTACAAGATGTAAGTTTTCTGTTTAGAAACTCACCACTGTCTCCTGGTTCCTGGGCAACCACCAAACATCTCTGGGCTCTTGAGTTCTCAGGTGGGTTCCAATGGGCTGAAGATCCCTGAAGGAGGGGCTTAGAGGCCAAAAGAGGGACCAGTTTCCAGTTTTTATGCATTTTGTGCATTTAACCTTGTAGAGGAAGAGAAATTGTGTATACTGGTCAGGTTGCAATCTTCATCCTTTTCATTTTGTTAGTTGAACTTACTGTCTTGCTCTGGGTCAGTAAGGAATTATTTTTCCAAAGGAGCAGATCTCAGACTTTCTCTGATAGAAAATCCTGAAACAGAGGTGCTAACCCCTATTTAAAAGATCTGATATCCTGCAGATAGGCTTTTTTCCCTTCGTTAGCTGCCCTGAAAGAAGGCCCTAGACAGATCAAAAAAAGCAGAGTTTGGGCTGATGAAAGTTTCCAATTTTTGGAAAAAAACAGCAAGCAACAAATCTTGGCTAACAATAGCCATGAGACGAACAGTGAAATATGGTCTGGTAGGCATTTTAGGTCATGAGAGGTGAGAAATTGGGAGAATTTATTTAATGTTGGGCCAAGGCAATGGTTCTACACCAAATATGTGGGTGCAAAAGCATCCCAACACTGTGGCATTTATTCCCCTATAAGAACAAAAAGCACTTCTCTCTTCAGAGGAGAGAGTTTTTACAGCTTTACAGGATCACTTTGGGTTCGGTTCATGCTTTATGTACAGTTTTTGTTCAGTTTTACTCCTTTCCCTAGGTAGCTGGCTGAGCCAAAGAAATAAAATTATATGTGAGTGATCATCCAACCTGTGTTTTAATTCCTGCCCTGGGAGGACTGTAGATCTAAGCAGTTGGTGATCTGCAGAATTCTCCTGCAAATATTTAAAAGTGTTTGCCGAGGCCAGCTCCAACTTCCCCAGGTGCCTTTTTTTGCTAGCACTTTTCTTTATCTCTCTTACTTTCAGCCAAAATGTCAGCTCATGGACTGCAATAACGACCTTTCCCTTCAGATTTATTTTTCTTCCCCATTTCTGATTCAAAAAAAAAAAAAAAAAAATAAAAAGAAGGGAAAAAAAGAAAGAAAAATAAAATTGCGGCACTCAGTAGGAAATCTCTCGGAGGGAAGCTTCCTGCGCTAGCGGCAGATCCTTGCAGCATCTCGGTGGCACGGTGCCTGCAGCGCGGAGCTGCTGCGCCTCTCCCCGCGCAGCTCCCGGGCCTGGCGGAGCCCTGGTGCTGCTGAGCCGAGCCGGATGATGGCACAGTTGCTCAGCTCCAGGCTGCTGGCTGCGAGGCACCGCTTACACATGATACCGATAACGCTGATAACATCTGAGCCCCCCTCTCCTTTACAGCAGAGACTCTAATCCACAGCGGTACGAAATACAGTAAAAAAAAGAAAAAAGAAAAAAAAATGGTTGGGGGGGGGGGGGCAGGGGGGGGGAAAGGAAAAAAAAAAAGGGGNAAAGAAAAGGGGAGGGGGGGAAAGGAGAGAGAAAATTAAAAAGCCCTTCAGCCCAATGCGGTTGCAGCGGAGCAAGGTCGCGGCGGGGCCAGGCGCTGGCTGGAGCCGAGCTGAAGGGAGCAGAGGTCTCCGCAGGGCTGATTGCAGCAGCTCTAATCTCCGGGGGATGCTCACAAAGGCAAAGCCGTGCTGGGGACACGGCCAGCGCCGGGACAGCCCCTCGCCTTCCCCCGCCTTGATCCAGCCTTGATCCAGCCTTTATCTCCTCGGCGCAGGGAGCTCCTCCTGTGCCGGCACTGCCCCGGGCCCCGGGGCGGGATGCTTTTAAAGTACAACAGCATTGAAATAACAGAAAATGTACTCAGAAATGTGGGCACAAAAGAGGCCACGTTTTTGAAAGGGATATTGTGGTGAGGAACTGCAGAGGATGTTCCCTGTGGTGATAAGGGCTGCTAGAGCTGGGTCCTGAAACGGGGGCTGTAAACATCATTTGTGCACATTCTGCTCACCAGCACCGAACATCTGTCTCGTGGTAGACTTTACTGCAACTTTGCCATTCTCTCCAATAGCTGATGCTTTGCATTGTTTTGAGTTTTGTTTAATTTCCCTATTAAATGCAGAGCCTAGTCGAAGAGGATCACAGAACTTCTAGTAACTTCCCTGACTTGCCACTGCTTGAACAGAAGAGGCAGGTGCAGACACTGAAATAAATTCCACTAAATTGTCAGTACAGTCCTCAGTCTGCACCAGAATCCTTTAAGCACAGGGACTATCCAACAAGCTTTTTTCTGGGAACCTCCCAGAAGTATTTCTTACAGCTTACAATCTTGCTTAATTCTTCTGAGAAAACCCAAGGTTTGCTGATAACGCTTCTCTCTTATCATGTCTATTTCCAAAATACCACAAGTAAATGATTGGACAGAGACAATACCATAATAAAAAGTGATAATGAGAAGCTGTAAAAGATTAAGAAAAGTCCTACGGGGCTCTTGTTATACATGCAGACTGAAACCTTGTTCAGGGAACAAAAAAGCATGGAAAAGAACTGAAATGGGAACCACACCTGCTAGCCACGATGCCTGACACCCAGGGGCACCACTTACATAACTCTTCTCTTAAGAGAGAGATGTGCTGGGAGTTATTCCACTGTGTCAGTGAGAAAGCTCCTGCAAATTTTTAAAGTCTCCCCACTCCAGAAAGGGGAAAGGGTCTAGCAGGCAAGTTTAAAATACTCTTGTGGGCTCCTGGTCCTGCCAGGACCACCCATGTACAGGCAGCTCTCCCATCTGCTGGGATCAGCTCACGGAGGCAGGGCTGAGGTTGGGTATGTGCTGGTGTCCTCTGTGCAGGCACAGCTCCCCAGATCCCCTCTGGCTGATCCCCTCTGGCTGCAGGCAGCTGGGAGACAGAGGAGGAGGAGGAGAGGCTTTTCCAGCCCAGAGGCCAGGCTGTGGATGCTCTCCTCTGGCAGCTCTGCTGCTGACTCTCATCCCAGTCAGGCAGCTGTTTAATCCTGTGGCTTCAGGCACTTTCTAGGTGAGTCTGTATGATGAGTAACTGGAGACAAGATAGACATTAAAGCAGGTTTAGGAACAGTGTACTAAGTCTACCCACACTTTATATCCAGCCTAACGTGCCCAAGAGCTGCTCCCTGTAGCTATGCTCCATACAGAACCCCTGGCTCTCCCTGGAGGGAGAATGGCATCAAAGATTTGTGGAAGCCAGTGCTGGTTTCAGGTGCCTTCAGGCATTGCCCAATGTCCAAAAAGAAGAGGATGAGGAAGGTGGAAAGACACTGCTAGCAGCATTGAGCTGCAGCATCATCCCTTTGCTGGCAGTGGAGCTCATTCTTCTCCCAAGGTCTGGGCTGTCACTCACCAGTTTGTGTGCTACAACTCACAGTCTGGGCCCTCCCAAGAGATGAGCTGATTTTTCTTGATCAGGAAGCATCTTCTGCAGCATTTGAAAGGTCTCAGACAGGAGCTCAATGCCAAAAGAAAGATGATGCTGGAACAAACAGTGGTTCCTGTGGCTAGAATCGATTGGGGTTTGGGGCAGCTGCCATTTCTGGGTCTGCATTGTAAAGCATCCCCTGAAGTGTGGGATCTACATCCATAGGAATTAAATAAATACACAGATCTGTCTGTGACCCCAGTTTCAATGGTGGGGGAAGTTACTGCCATGGGAATGCACTGCTTAGTTGAAATGTGATTAAATCTGCATCTGTGCTCCCTTTGCTAGGCTATGTGCTTGGCTTCCCAACTTCCACAATGCTGAAGAGAGACAATGAGCAGATCCTCTTAAATCTCAATTTAGACTGACACAACCCCCAGCCACCCCCCCTCCCCCACTTCAAATTGTGTTCCTGAATATTTATTTTTAGCTTCCAGGTTGGGAACTCCCCCAGTATTCCCAATGCTGGGTTGCCAACATTGGAAATTAAATAAATCTTTTCTTTTTTCTTTTAAAAAACACTGAACTCCAACAATATACAGTTTCAGCCATGAATGCCTGAAGTCATTTTACAGAATATGTTTCCCAGTCAGAAATGAAATTGGCAGTGCAACCCCTCCACCCCCCAGAATTACTTGGCTAAAGTAGTAGCCAGATGAACAAGCAAAAAATCACAAGAGGATTAAAGCAAATATGCAGCTCAAACAGAGGAGCAGCTGAACCCTCCAGCACCTCAATACACAGCTGATTCAGCAAAACAGATACACATTCAAATGAAGGATGTCACTGAAAGGGAAAAACAGGCAGCTTAATCAATAAAGTGTGCAGCCTGTCCTTGGTACAGGGAAAGAAGCAGCCTAATGAGCCACACAGAAAAATGAATTGGGAAGAAATTTTGCTTTTGCCAGGACCTTGAAGCCCCAGTGGAAGAAATGTCCAGGAAAGGTAACTCATGGAGATAGACCACTGCTATCTTATCCCTCCATTATCCCTTTTTGAGACTTATCCCTGCAGTGGGGGGTTAGAGGAAGCCATAAAAAAGCAGAAGTTTTTTCCTCAATCACACAGTTTATAGGAAGTGGGATATTATTTAATTCAAGATTGGAAGTTTATAATTTTCACCCAGCTACAAGTTGTTTCACTATCCTACACAGATATTTTATTCTCTGTGGACTATGCATAAGTAGATTTGATTTACAGAAATATTTTCACTTCGCCAAATACCTTGAAAAATTATATGCCAACAAACGCAGCAGAGAAATGCTTGAAGAGATTCACATTCTCCTGCTCACATACTCCTCACAAGAGACTCTTTAGTTCTACTCAGTCGCTACAAAGCTTGGGCTGTCTCAGCCACAGTGTCTTGTCCCCTGTACTTGCCTGGCTCTGGACACTTTGTGAGGAGAGAAGGGTTTGCTTGGGAGGTGCAATGTTTGTCAGTACCTGTGTCCTTGAGCTCTGAACACAGACAGACACTGCTGTTCCATCCCCTTCCTGCCAACAGAGAAATCTGCTCGGAGAAACCTTCTCACAAGAACAAACCTTCTTCACAGAAAAGTAAACAGGAAAAGGCTGGGAGCACAGCTGATTAAAGGACATGCATGCCATGCACATTAAAGTATTTGCCAATTGCAAATCTATTGTCCCACGGTGCTGCCAGCTCCAGCTCTGACTCACGTGAAATGTCAGATGGCTCCAGACTGAATTAATAAGCTCATCCCTCGGCTGCTCAGCAGAGAGGACACAGCAGCAACACCAACACTGATTCTGCTTCCTTGTTCTTGCTTCTTCCCTTCTCCATCCCCACATTCTGTTGGGGTAGTTTGCTTAGCATACAGCACTGAGTATGATCTGAAAACATAAAAAGTGACCTGATATTTAGATTTCATTGCAGTGTTAGGGAAGAGCCATGTCAAAGAGGATGAGACAAAGACTGTGTGCAAGATTTTTCCATTTGTTGCAGCTTCTCTAACCAACACAATATCATGAAGGAAGAGGCTGGACGTGTCCCAGATGAGATAGGTTTATCTGAGAACAGGCAGATAAATCATCCCAAACAAAGGTAAAGCAAAGTTAATAACTTGACCCTGTCAGAAGACCTGCTTCCATCATAAAAATATTCACTCACATGAGTTAAATGTTTAGGTCTGCACAAAAATCACAGTGTGGAAATAAACAGAAAGAGCTCTGGGTGCTGATGCTTGGGTTTGGGTTACAATATTCCAAAGGATAAAAACCACAAATTCCCACCATCTGATTGAAACTCCTTCCCTTACTGCTTTTGGGTTGTTTCTGGTTCAAGCGCTGGAAAGATGTTAATAGAGAAATGTTTATAAAAATAGAGAGAAGAAAAAATGTTGGAAGCAAAACAGCAGAAAAACAAGGCTGTTGTTCCAATAACAAGGAATTTGCAATTATTGTTCAAATCAGGTCCTTATTTGGAATAGTATTTCTAATCCAATAAAGTATGTCATTTCAGGCACATAAATAATCCCCATTTTTAAAGGGATTTAAATTTCTTTTCTTTGATAGGCTGGCGATATTATACCATGGAAATGGCAGCACTAAATGACTGCTATCATTCAGCAGTATGCATTTATTTGACTCTAGAGTTTAAAAGGCTGTGGTTTGCCTAGTGCTTATCTAACTACCCACTTATTTTCTCTGTACTTCTGAATCTAAGGAGGGTGTTTACTTTCAGCAGAACAAGAATGTGGTTTCAAAAGTGTTGATCAATATTAACCTTGCACAGTATTACACATTATATCTATTTTGCATAAACTATATTAGAGAGCCAGCTAATATAGAATTTGTGCATGACAATATATCTGCATCCATTCTGAATATGAGTTTACAAATCTTCTGCTGTTTTTAATCTTCAAGCTCTTAAAACTGTTCATTAAATATATTGTCTACACATTTTTTTCAACAGAGTTTTGTCAGTGTGTGTGAATTATTCATAAAGCCCACAGTGAGACAGATGCATAAAACTGCAGTTTATCTAGGTAGGCATAACCATTCAGCAAACTATGTTTAATTAGTCACTAAATCAGTCTTTATGACTTTGTGGACTGACTGATGTTTTTAAAATATTACTGACTCTACTTAAAGTGTCTGCCATTGTTATTTGTTATTTTAACAAATATTGGATGCCGTAATCTGGTGCTTAAATACCCACTATTGTAATGCAGTGCTAATGACAATGCTGACATGACAGATCTATTATATTGGATACAGAGTTGTCACATTTTCAGGCAGCAAAATACTCATCTGTGACAAGTAGCATATGGCAGAAACCTGGGAAAATCATCAGCGGAGCTGAGAATAAATAGAAGCTGTGTTCCCTAAAAAATATAATCTGACATGCAAACACGGATAATCTTGAGACATACTTGACAGTGCACGAGTTCAGCCAACAGATTATAAAATCAGAGGCTGCAGCACAGCTTTTCCAGAGAACAAATCACAGCAGAGCTCCTAATGCTGACCTCAGTGTGTAAATATGCTGCTTTTTGTATATACTCTGTAAAGAGATCATTAAAACACGACAGCTAATTATGCCTCAAGCCTCTGCAGAGTCACGTGTTCATGTGTTTATCCAATTTTCATTTTTTGCTGCCCGTCTCATACTTCAGCACTTTTGAAACACAGCACTCAGGAAAGGCAGGGTTTGTTGGAGGCAGTCCTGAAGCAGCACGGGAGCTGTGGCTCTGCCTGTGCAGATAAATCACCTGGAGCTGCAGCACATCTCCCAGCCCTCCACGTGTTCACCTGAGTTATCTACTCCAGGCATCCCATGGGCTTAGAAAGGTGCCTGGAGGTGACAGGGAATGACTAAACACAGTTTCACTCCTTTTAACTTGCATTCAGGTCAGGAACGGGGTCCCAATACACCAAATGCAAAACATCAGCATGATCCTCTGCTTGAGACACACCATGACTGTCATCTAACCTGCTGCTGCTTTTCGGGCTGCTCCTCGAGGACACAGAGACCTCTTCCAGCTCTTCATTCAGACACTTCTAAGGTGGCAGGATTTCCTTATCTGACAGTTCATCTTGCCATTAAATTTCAAGTCATCATAGCAGCATGTTATCCAAAGTTTGATAGTTTTATACACAGAATCAAAGCAAAGAAGGATTTGGAAGATTTTAGAAGAAGTCTGGTTATATGCTTTCTTGCCAAGAAATATCACAGGAACAATTATGGGACACCTGCTCGTCCCTAAGTCTCCTGGTGGTCCAGCAAGAGCCTCTTTCCTGCTCTGCATTTTACTTTCAGCTGGCTCTGAGCAGACCTGGGACACAGCAAACCCTGTTGGCTGACAGCTCATGGATGTCTCCACTGAGGAGTGCAGTAACTGTGGTTTAGTAGCAGCTCTGTGCTTTGGGTTCAGTGTGGTCACAGGATGCCCTCCTGCCCTGTGCTGGGCCATGGACACAGGATGGCACAGTGCTCCCTCCTCAAGAGCAGGGAACTATTGTTCAATAGATCACACAAAAGTGTCACTATTGTTTAATCCCATCCCAGGCTGGACACCAGTGCAGCTGTGCCCAGGCCTTGGTGTGGTGGGGACTTGGTAGTGAGTTTTTGAGAAATTTCAGAAAAAGGCTGGAGAAATGCAAGTTCTTGTTAACTTGTCCTGAAATCCATTTCTAAGGGAACTTTTTGTAGCTTCCTAGGAGAAAGCTTTGACGAAAGAATGTAAATAGGAGAAATGTTTATTGTGATTGCCTTGACCAATGAGATATTTTCTCTCTCTGTCTTGTTGTGGATTCCTGAGTGGGACAAGGTCAGACACACAGACACAGATGATCCCTGCAGCTGAACCTGCTGGAGGGAGAAAGATTTGTTCTGTTTTCTTGATATTAATAAATTAGCCTTCTGAGAAAATTTATGGACATGAGTGGTTTGTGGAAAGGCCCTGGAGAACTAGGGCTGCATCATCACAACACCTTGGGGCAGGAGGGGAGCAGGGCACAGGAGGGCTGCAGTGACACCAGGAGCATCCACGTCCCCACATTCCTTACAACACTTCGTCTCTGGTAACAGGGAATTCTATTCACACTTACAGTAAAGCCTTTACCACTGCTCATAAATCACAAAGGCATCTTAAAATGAGTGGATATCACTGTTCCACCAATTTAAAACCACTTTTGGCTGTCAGAGGTATAAAGGAGTTCTAGTATAAATAAGAGTATGGTAGTAATCTGATCTCATATCCACAGGGGGGCCGATTCTCTTCTCATTTACATCAGTTTTATTTTCATAAAACTCCATTAGTTTCAGTATTTATTTTTGCATGAGTGACAGGAGAATTATGCCCAGCATAATCACACATGAAGTGTAAAAATCCAACTTGACTAATTTCTTAGTATCAGCCACAAATGCTAGAAGCCAAAAGAAAATCTCAATGAAGTAGTCTTCCAGTCTGGTCTTATTTTTTATTTCCCCTCCATATCCAAGCTGGACACGTATCTGAGTTTCAGAAAGTATGAGGATGGAGCCAGGAAAATGTAGTTGAGACAACCTGGGTTCTACTGAGTTTTAGTGTTCAAATAAAAGTGGATTTGAATAGACCCCTTGGGAATTTGTATATTCTCTACAGAGTTCTGCCTTGTTCAAAATGAGAAGGAATAATGGCAGCAAAGTTTAAGAGCAGCTTGGTAAGGCAAGGAGCTGGAGAGAGCTGTTTCAAGTGATGAATCACTCAGTCAATATTTTGCCCATCTCTGGTTGCTGTTGGCCAGGTTGAGTTTTTTACAGCTCCATACACAAGGAAGAAAGTTCAGGAAAGCACAATATTTTTGAGAATTCTCCTTCAAGCTCTGTTATTACCCTTGACAGCAGGTGAGGGGAAATGAGGAATAAAGGGTGGTGGCCACAGCCATGTTTTGGTTCTGCTGCTGGGCATAAGAGGGGATCAGGAACCAAAATGCACCATCCACGGCAGGTTCCTGATCTTTCTCATCAGACCACACCTTTGAAAGTGCCAGGCCCAGTCTAAACTAGCACAGGCAGCAATTTCTCATGAGCTATTTATTCACTGACCCCCTTCCATAAAGTTTCAGGGAGCAAGTAAATCTGGAGAAAGCTGACTTTACCACAGAAATAACCCTGCACTACTGACTTAAATACCACCACACTGCCATTAATGGAGTATTTTGTTGGTTCTCCCTTCATTTTTTTTATCTACAAGCAATGAGCCCCTCCCACATCCAACAGTTCCTGTGGACCACAGAGACAGACCCAGGGCAGAGCTCCTGCACTTTCCACTTCCCAGAGCCTGCTTTTCTCTCCTTCCCTTGTGACTCTGCTGTTGTGCCACCCTCCTGAGCTGGTACACGTCTGAGCTGTGCTGTCTTGTGAGCTACCCAGCCTTTATGTCGAACACCCATCATTGCTTTCAAAAGCCTTCCTGGTAAATAATAGATAAAAGAGAGGAGCCATGGCGTGGGTTCAGGTTTGAGTGCTTCACACGCTGGATTAACAAGAGTTACATTTTCAAGGGTGTCAGGAAGAAGCAGGGAATACAGAACAGAAATGGAGGAAAGCAGCAAGAAGAGTTCAAAAGGAAGAGGAGAAAGAGGCTGGGCCCAGCAGAAGGTGTGGAATGGAAGCTGTGGGAAGCATTAAATTGCACTGGTCCAGGCTGCTGCCCTGAAAATCCACTGGATTCCCCTAATGGGAATGATGGAATTCTCATCTCCTCCACCTATCTCACCACTTATCCCAGCCCCCATTTATGTTACTTCTGAGTGCAAGCACTGGCCATCTTGAAGGGTTAAAATTACCCAGTGTTTCTCAAACCAGTCCATTTGAATATCAGCATTTTCCCCTCCAAGCAGTGATGAGCAGCTCTGAGTTCTCGTGGTGGGATCTGCCCCATAACATCATGTAACACTCACTAATACAGCCTAAAAGACAATTCTCCACCATTTTTTTAATAACAAAAGCCCAACTATTTCTATAAAATCAGGGAGTTAAATACATATTAATTTTCTCAATAGCTCAGTAGGGGGTTTAATGCAGAACATTGAATTTTGGTTTTCATCACTTTCATTCCACATCTACTTTTCCTATTTTAATCGCAACCGGAACACGTCAGGATTTCTAAAATCAAATACAGTGAAAATTAACTACTAAAATCCATGTTTGATTGCAAATATAGAAAAACCCCCATAGCTATTTTATAGGTTTCTTAATAATCCAGAGCAAATCTATTTTTAAAAATAATGTAAATTGAAATTTAAAGAAATTAAAGAAATTTTTGTTACCTGTGTTCTCTTTCTCAGACTCAAAATCTTCGTAGAGCTATAGATGGTAGGAAGTATTTATTTATTTCAGGAAGATTAGAAAAAAACATCTGTGTTTTGTGAGTCTCAAATATCTTGACATGCAATACTTTGGTTTGCCTCTTCTTTCTTGCAAATATCTTCTTTTTTACTTTTTGAGAACAGTAACTAAAATAGAATTACTCTTTTTAAAAACATCTAGCTATTTTTAATGTTTTATTAATCTTTATCAACTCTGGTCCTGTCTTTCTGCCATCTGATGTGTCAAGATCTCTCTGTGTACCTCTGATGGCAGACATTCTTTTGCCAAAACACTCTTGGGTTGGGTTACCAGCAAAGAAAAGCCTTTATGATACCTGTGAAAGATTTGGAATGGCAAATTTCATCAGTCTTTGAAACCAAATATATGCAAAGTGCTGCAATAGGCAGGGGAACAAAGACTCATTTCGTGTTCAGATAAAAGATTTCAATTTTTGCTTTTAGAAAACATTGCATGAAGTAACTAGGTCAGAGCTGTGCTAAACCCACACTTCATTTATCTGATATGCGTGCTGCATAACAGTTCTGTTTAGTAGTTTAGGTTTGACCTGAATTAAATATGAAGCTCAAAATATATGATAAAACAATAATAAGAGATCTGACTTACCACAAAGCTTCCATGCTGAAATATGTGACCATCTTCTCCCTGTTCAGTTCAGCTCCGCTCATGGTGCTCCTGGCCACAGCCCTGGCTCCTTCCCCTGCTGCAGACACCTGGCAAGGGTGGGACAAACACCTCATGGTGGGGAACAGGAAAAGTGTCTTCCTCCCTGAGGAGTTTCTGCAATGTCAGACTGAAATCCAAAGGCCTAGGGAAGAGAGAGCAGCAAGCCTGGGCATTAGCTTTATTTCCGTGGGACTCACGTCTATCATTGTCTCTCACAACACCTGAGCAGCATTTGTGCCAGGATCCCAAGGCTCGGGAGTCTGGCAGCAGCCACGCAGCAGCTCCCAGCCCAGGTGTGCTGGTCTGGAGTCACACAGAGACAAAGGAACCCCTTGGACACGTGCCTCTGGAGAGCAGCAAGACCCCAAAGCGAGCAGTTGCAGGCATGGCCTGGGGAGGGCCAGCATGGAAGGGGTGTCCAGCCCCCAGGAGCTCCCTGAGCCCCTCCTTGGAAGGGTTCCTCAACTCCACCACCATAAGAAGCCCCTGTCACTGCAGTGACCCAGAGCCTGCCCTCCTTCATGGAGGAATAACAGTGAGACTTGTCATGTCCAAAGGAACTCTTCGGTGAAGAGTTATAGCCCTTTGGATCAAGATACAAACAGGAATTCACAGGAGGTACACAACTCTTAGAAAAAATCATTGACATACATTCACACCAAAGCTCAAAATTAAATTAGAGTTGAAACCCATCTATGGAGGAGCATTTCTGAATGTGTACTTGTACTTACAACACCCACAAAAGCTGCAAACTCTTTCTTTTCTGCAGTACCATGAGATGCAGGCAACCCTGAGGCATCAGAAAAGTAAAGAAATGGAAAATAGAATATTTTCTTTGGAGAGTGATTTGGAAAATTGCAAGGTGTTTTGCAATACATGGAAGTGGCCTGAAAAAGTGTGTATAAATAGTCAATCCCATTAAATAGAATACCTTGTATACAAGGATGCTCCCTACATTTAGCAGCTGCAATTTAACTTTCCTGCACTTTGTGTATGGTTCATCTCCATGACCATCTCCTTACAAGGTGGTTCCTTCACAGCAGCTCTCATCAGCTACTGCTCCAGGTGCCAGGCTGTAAGAGACTTTGCAAGCCAAACTCAACAGACCTTTTGTGATTAATCTTTGTGCAAGAGGAGGAGCTGGTTTTCAACTACCAAATCAGACCTTCCATGACACCACATTTTTTACTTCCCCCACATTCGAAGGATATTTCAGAGATATGTAAATCAAGAGTAGGGTGGATGTGTGCACTGCCTGCCTGCATTAATACATGTCTGCAAAAGCTTTGCCTGCTTACCACAAGTCTGCACTTAGTTCCAGCCAGGGCACCTGGCAGAAGCTGTGAGCAGAGTCCATCAGTCTCCCTTTGTGCCACCTCTGCACTGCCCAAGAACCTTTGGCAACAGCCTTCAAGGAAAAGCAAAGAAATCTCCTCCTTGGCAAGCAGGATTTGCTGCTGAAGTGCACTAGACTTGAGCCCAGGCACTGGGGACACAAATCTGCTTTATGTAAGAAGAAATTTGCAGTAGTGGCATTTTCCCTTTTAATGCACCATCTACAAAACAAGGAAATAAGTCAGGTTGCTAATGTCCTTTTAAATGATATATACTTACGTGTTATATAATGTATAAGCATTAAAAATACTTTATTTCCCCTTTTTGGGGGCAGCATACAGTTTTGCTTGTGATTCAACAAGTTTATAGTTTCTTCCTTAACACTTGAAGTAGGAAGCTGCTGCTGAGAGGAAGAGGAAAAGTGTTCTTCATATTCTGTGATGAGACATTGCTGAATTATTCTGTGATTTTCAGGGATGGCTTTCTTGCTTATAATTAGCTGAAGGTCTGCCAATTAATTCTCTGATTCCTAATCTAGCAGTCTCCCCAGTGAAGCCTAATCAAATACCTGGGAACTGAAACTCAGCACTCTCCCAGGCAGTAAAACCCTTGGAGCCAGGAGAGGCAGTGGTTTGGTGGTACAGCTTTCCCACCTGCCCTTTACCAACAGCCCTCCCCAGGCTTCTCCTTCCCTCTCCTGAGCCTGCAGGGGCTTATTAGCTAATGACCTACTTTGGCATCCCCAGATGGTCCTTTATGGCTAAGGAGTTAACATTTCCCCTGCCTAATTATTGAGTTGATTATTATAAATCAAACAGCGCAGTAATTTTTTCACAGGTTGGTCCAGACCTGAAGTTTATTTTTTGCCAGCCCTGCAGAAGAACTTCCTCATCTGGAAGTGTATCCATTTTTTTCAGGCCCTTCTAGCTGGCTGCATGAAAGTTTTCTGCTGCTTCTTCAAATCTGGAAGAAATTTGGAAAAAATCTGGAAGAAAAAAATCTGTTTTTTTCACTCTGACAATTTAGGCTTCATCCAGGGTCTGAGTGTCAGATTTTGCCCACTGGTTCCTCCTTCTTGCTCTAAGGTGGCTTCCTGCTCATGGACTGCTATTCAGAGACCACCAGATGTTTCTCCATTGGTTAATAAAACCTGGACTGAAGGTGGACCTTCTGAATACACCCTCTGAAGCCCACACACGGGTTAAAGTTTGATTTTAATGTGTGAGTATGAACAGATTACGATGGTAGCATTCAACCTTGCTCTGCTGACACTCCATGATTTCTTCTTTCCAGTTAATAGTGACTATCCAAGTTAAGCTGCATAACTCATTGGGATGGTACCTGGTGTTAAAATATTTGTTCTTTACTGAATAAGCACCATCTTCATTAGATCAAATCCCTAAGGACCTACCTCAACAAATTTCTTAATTAAATAATTATGGGTATCTCCTTTCAGCAACAGGAACCAAAGAGTTGTAAGACTCATGGGTTGTTAGACTTTTGACTCAACCACACATAGACCCCCAACAGACACACTGAACAAAAAAATAATAAAACCTCCTCAGTAGTTTAGTTTTTTTCCCTGAAAAGAAAAATAAAATATAAAAAACCAGGAAATGAGAATTTCTACATAAGTAAACAGGTGATTAATCATTGGTACAGAGGACCAACATAAGAGGAAGATGCAATATCTCTCTGGAAACCCTGCCATAAACATACATAAATTCCTTCAATAAATGCAAGAGTGCTGGATTGAAACAGGTAAAATCTATAGTTCTTTCTAGATATAAATGCAATTCATTTTCTTATATAAGATCTATCTGAGGCATTATCCTAGAAAAATATGTCATTGTCAAATTAGCCCAGTTCTGCACTGGGATCTAATATTCTCGTCCTTAAGATAGGTGTAATTCTCAACATGTGGGAGTACTCCAGAAATTCCTAAATTGGTGCCTGAGTGACAAAAATGATTAACACTTATAACATATATAGGATTTTTCAACAGAAAATACTAAATGGTTTTCATGAAGGAAATGAGCATAGTTAACTCCATCTTATGGATGGGAAAAAAAGAGATCCAGGCAAGTGCAGTGACTTTTTAAAGGCTATTCCCATCCTACCAGAGCTACCAACAGATCCATTTCCTGCCCACTGCTCATTTTAGTCTCAGAAGATCTCTTTGAATTCACAAAAAAATAAGAAGTCATTGCCCAGTGATGCCAAAGATGCCAGCGAATCACAGGGAGGTGAAGATGTGAGAAGATGAACAGCAAGTGAGTGCTAAGGAAAGGTCAGGACAGACTTTCTCTTAATGTTTTTGCCAGGAAAGAAGATCAGCTGTCTAGCAGAAAAGTCCTTACATCTGATACTACCTGTTCCCAATTCAAACTCCTCCCAGGATATTTGATTAAAACACAGTTGGATCATGGCTGCATTGCCTGAAGCACATCCAGTCCAACTGTGCAGCTCCCATTCCTCACTTTCCTCCACTGCAAATGAAATTATTAACAATGGACATTGCACTTCATCCTTTCTTTCTGCAACTTCATTTTACTCCAGGCCAACAGCTGGCATCTTGCACACTTCCCAGGTGAGAAGGTCTCAGTTGTAGGAGTTCCCAGCTCTTTTCTGTGCCATCACAATAGCCATGTATCCAAGGGGACCCCAATTACAAATTTCTCTTCTGAGATGCCACACAGCAGGGGCCATCCCTGTATCTCTGTGGTCTGGGAGTTGTAAGGATGTCTGCAGAAAAGATACCCTGCCCTGCCCTGTCACTTTGGTTTCTGTCTCTGGAGGAATCTGAGCTTCCAAGGGTTTCTCTGCCTCACACTCTAAACCTGACTGTAGAAAACAGAATTCTGTTGGCCTTGTACTCAGTACCACCACAAAACCTAAAGCTGAATAATCAACTGAAGTTAAAACCAGAACTTCTTCTGGAGAAGCCAGCAGCTCCCTGCCTCTGCTCATATCCTGCTGCAGTGACTGAGATTATTTTACAAGCACAAGTGAGAGAATTTTCCAAAGCAGGGAAGAACAGACTAAAATAAAGCAGAACAGGACCTCCAGCTGGGAACCTGTGCATTTGATGGAAAGAGATATGTGCAATAAAATAACTATTTATCCACAATAAATATACTTTAAAAACATCAATTAAAGCATGCCATTACATGACTTCTGCATCAGATCCCTTTCAGGCAAATAATAATTATTAAAAATATGCTTACTGGGTTAACTTACTTTCCATTAAAATGTTCTCACCTATTGAGCACTTAATTAGCATACAATAAATTAACCATTTAAATAGCAATTACTTTCTTTAGTCAAATGTATTAGAAGCAGTTATTTATGGACTCTTGATTATAACAGATCCAAGAAACAAAATTGCAGCGTGTCCCTGTGTGTGTATATCATTATTCCTAAAGTAATTGCAGTTACAGGAGGCCAGTCAGCACAATGCAAAGCTGGGCTGAGCTTCTCTGAAAGACCAACAGCTACAAGATCTTTCTTGACAGCATATGGCTGGCCTGGTTTGCTGGAGGAATGAGAATTGAGGGGCCAGCCACTGGGGTGCTGCTTCAATAAGTCAAATATTCTGGATCACATTAAGAGAGAGGATAAAGGGCAATGGTTTGGGGGAGCTGGTTGGAAAAACACAATGAAAGCTGTGGCAGGAGCTTTCAAAGTATGATGCCAGCAAGGACTCCTTTTGTGTCATTCCTAGGCAGAAAATCTTAGCAGCCCAGGCAAGGAACTGTTCAGTGTACAGCAGAGATAACAGAAAAGTCTGCTTAGCTCAGAGGGGCTCACGGAGACCTTCTGTTCTTTCATCCCTCACCCAAGTTTCCAAAGATGGTGATGGTGCTCAGAAGACAAAACCAGAATATTTAAACCAGTGTAACCTCCTTTCACCTGCACATGGGCAGACCCTGTTGTGTTACCTGTCTGCCCATGTTCACTGGATGAAGCTGTGAAATCTGATCAGTCTAAAACACCCCCAGGAACAAATGCAAGGTACAGAAGAGCCCAAGTGCCAAGCGCTGTATAAACAATGAGCAAACAGATTTGCATGTAAGCATTTTGGTAAAGAGGAGGATTTGGAGATCTGTAAAAACAATCAGGCCCATAACAATCCACAGAGATAATTAAATCACTGAAATGAAATATCAAATGCTGGCAGCCCACAAAGAATTTGATGATGATAATAATAATAAGGACTCAGTGGATAAAAAGGAAGAGAGAAAATTGGTCCATTAAAAATAATGGTGAACAAAATGAGGACGATGTGATGGAGAAAAGGGCATGTTACACAATAATATTAAAATGTTTTGTCTGTGAAAAGAGAGGCTTTCTAAGGCAGTTATTTCTTCTACATCACTGAAAGATACTGTGCAAGCCCTAGAATATTCAATATCTCTGGAAAACAAGCCAGACTCTCAGCCAGGCTCAGAATTTGGCACATCTCCTTCACTCACTTTCAAAGAGGTACATTAATTCAAAGTATCTGGGGAGCTGGATCAATATATAATGATGCAGAATGTGGACCATGTACTACAATACCCATTTATCCCCTGAACAAGAAGTTCATGGGCATTTTCCCACCTGGGAGTAAGTATGGATTGAAGTAAAAACTTTATTCTCCTTATAAATACACTGGAAATGTGTATAAATATGTATAACGTAAATCAGGAATAAGAACAATGTGTACATCCTAGCAGGGCCAATTAAAAAATCTGCAATTCCAAAAAAGCTCCACATTGTATGAAATGAATCCTAGTGAAGCACATAACTAAAGGGAAATATTTGTCTGAGGAAGTACAGACCTCTGGAAATCAGTGTTTGATTGAAGCCTGAGGATGGGGTCAGGCTGTCTCGCTTGACTAACACACACAGACACACATCCTTGGGACACCCTGGCTATCACTTCCCAATACTTATAATAATTATAATTATAATAATTAACAAGCTTTTAGCAGCTGTCTGATGCAGTGAAGGGAAGCAGCTTTGGCATCAGGCAGGAGACAGCAGGAGCAGGGCAGGGTGGGAGTGCCTTACCCCGAGGGATGCACCTGCCCATTGTAGCTCTGTGCACACACATCGTCTTTCAATCAAGTGATAACAAAGGGCAGAAAATGATGAAGGAATATCTTTCCATCTTGATGAGGAATGCACATCACTTGACCTGATACTTTGTTTTATTCAGCTCATCCACCGTTTGGGATTCGCTTGGTGTTTCTGATAACACAGAAGGCAAACACAGGAGATATTCTGGCTTCCCTGCTCATACACACACACCCCGTGAGCTCTCACCCCAGTGCTTACTGGATGGACAGACTTGTGGGATCCAAACCAGCCAAAAGGGGGTTCTGCACCTCTATGGCATACCAGCCAAAAGGAGTATCCTGGAAATGCAGCAACACAGCTCAGGTCCAGTGCCTGGGAATGGGCCTTGGCAGCACTGAATTTATCTGTAGGAAAGCAGCCCGTGAGCCCAGGAATGGTATCACACAGGGCTCTGATTTCCCAGGAATGGTATCACACAGGGCTCTGATTTCCCAGGAATGGTATCACACAGGGCTCTGATTTCCCAGGAATGGTATCACACAGGACTCTGATTTCCCAGGAATGGTATCACACAGGACTCTGATTTCCCAGGAATGGTATCACACAGGACTCTGATTTCCCAGGTTATTCATAAACACTTAGAGGCTGCCATTCATCCTGTACTTGACCCAAGGTAGGCAAAAATTGGTCTGGGTGGTAAATCATGCAGTCATTTGAAACACAACTGCTTTGGGCTTCTGTGGAGTCGTAGGAGCTCACTGAAATGAAGTCTTAACCAGGAGGCTGCAAAGCAGTGACCCATAAGAAAACCTAATGGGTTTTAGCCTCTCCTTGCAGCCTTCCCAGCCTGCCCACACCAAGATGTGTCAGATGCAGAACCAAGTTTACAAAAATAATGCAGGACATAGAGCCAAGCCTCTCAGCACTGTGTTTACCACATTGCCTTAAAAATACCTGCTTGGCTTTGTCTGATGGTGCAGGATTTTGCAATTTCTACAAATTTATGGACTATTTTTCCCTTCAGGATGCTGCTTTGTTGCCCTCTATTCACCCTCTAGACCTTACAGTCCTCTAATTTCAGCCCCTCTATACTCTTTTTCCTGTCCCATCCTCCTCTGCAATTACTCTTATTCCCCTTACTGTCATTTGTATCCCTCTTATCTAAATCCATGTGAAAATAGCATGGAACCAATATGTTTGCCTAAAACTATTTGCTACAAATATACCAAAAGGATCATATTCCCTCTTCTGTCTCTTCCCTTGAGGAAATGTACTCATTAATTTGATTTCCAGCTTTCTTTTTTTTTTTTTTAAGGGAACAAATGACAATTATTGTTTACTTTGAAGTGTGATCTTTAGCATGAATAATTCCCCAAAAGAAACATCTGCTTTACAGATGAGTTGTGACAGCAGACAATATGCTTCCATATTTTGTATATTCCCATATGAGTGGCAAGACCTGGGACTGAAACTGAATTTCCAGCTTCACACTGCAGTCCCAAGAGGTCAAGATCACTTCTCAGGAGTGTTTCCTGGCCTTTTGGGGTATTTTGTGGCATTTCAGGTGTTTTTAAGTGTGACACAGTATCTTTGTGCCTCAAGGTGTGCTCGTGTCCATGTCAGGTACCAAATGTTACTTGGCCTTCTGGGTGTTGTCCAGCCCTGGGATCACCTGTTTGTATGTCCAGGGCCCCTGGACATCAATGTTTTTCTTTCATGCACTTCCTATTCAGCACACAGCACAGGTTTCTGCCTGTGCCCAGCAGAGCTTGGCTGGCAGCCCATCTCTCCAGCTTGTTAAAGCTACTGCCTGCACACCACAATGGTTTTTAGCAACAGCTGGACCTGGGCCAAAGCTTGTCATCTAAACTCAAGTCCAAACTTTTCCAAACTTTCAGGCCTTTTAGCATCCTTGGCTGACACTTTCTGAGTTGGCTGATGGATGCAGATTGTTTTCATATCCTTACTACTACACACAATGCACTGCAATATAAACATCAAACAGAAAAAGATCAGGTGTGCTTAACTGTGAGCTCTTTATGAAAGCAAGGAAAGAACAATCTCTTTCCTTTGTATGCCAATTAGGTTGAATAGCACTAAAGAGAAGATTCAAGATATGTATCAAGAAAATTACTTCATGGAAAGAAATATGAAAGGAATAGATTACCTGGAGGCATAGTGGTCTCCACTAGAGATATCTGAAGACAGATTAGACAGACAGCTGTCAGGACTGGTGCAGTTATCCCATTTGGAAGAGGAGGATTGGGCTGCCTCTCAAGCCTGGGATTCTCTGTTTTTATCTTTCCTACCAGCTGCTTGCCCTGTGCTGTCTCTGGAGGGAGAAGTGTGTACTGGAACCATCCTCCTGCAAAGAAGCTCCACTCCTTTCCTCCCTTTTGCTTTACCATAAATCCACTGGGGACCTTTGGATGATAGAATCATGGAACACCTTGAGCTGAAAGGGCCTCACAAGGATCATCAAAGGGCTCCTGGCCCTGCACAGGACAGTCATTGCTATCTCATGGCTGAACAGATAAGGAAGGTTTGTCTTCATCTAGTGCAGAAGTGAGGTTTGACCTGTGGCACCTACCAGCCCCCAAGCCACACAACTTCCCATCCCAGCCTGTCCCCTGAAAGGGGCCTGGCAGGGAAGTACAGATTGCAGTTTGAGAGGGAGAGAGAATAGATGGCATCTGTCATATGCTCTTTCCTTTCCATTCTTACCCTTCTTCCAAATGACAGGTATGGTTGTTTCACTTAAGTACTGAGCTGAGCTTTGAGCTCATGAACGCTCAGAACACCTTGATGCAAAATGCTGCAGTTGGGAGTTCAGATTCCTTATAAACCTGTTTTCCTTGAGATTTCCCAGCACTCCACAAACAACTGTCGGCAGCCACAGCACATCTCCAGGATGGTGCAGTGCAGGAGCCACTGAGCCCCACAGGCTTGCTGAGAACAAGAGAGAGCTGGAAAAGCCCTCAGCTTCCATGGAAATGTGAAAGGGAGCTGGCAACACAATCTGCTTAACCAGAAAATACTCAATATTTTAATACCTCTTATTTTTCTCCTCTCTGCTACTGAGAGGTGGCTTTTTACATCATATTACTTATGAAAAATAACAACACTTAAAGGTAGAGTGGAAATAAAATGAGAGTCATACAATATACACATGGACACTCACACCGGGTACTAACAGAACAGAAATTGGTTAGGAAATATTCCTTATTGCTCACAACAGGGTACAAATCTTCCAAATTTGTTTGGCTGCATTTAATCTCATTAATTTTTTTTAAGTGACTAGGAAGAAAATTTAAATCTTAGCGATTTGTAACATGGTCTACAAACACAGGAAATTGCAATGCTACTTGAAAGAAACCAGAGAAATTAGAAAGCTGTTGAACATACAGACAAGAAAACATCTTCTTTGTAATACTCCCCATGATCCACCAGAGCCCATTTCCAATCCAAAGCTGCTACTGATATTTCTATATATTGAAATAGCACTGCTGGAAGGTGTGTCATGGACCTGAATGTTCTTTGTTAAACTATGGAAAAGATCCTCTCAGAAAACACAAGCAGCACAAGAAAAACCCAGGCCATGTTTACAACGTGACAGCAGAGCACTTTATGAGATTTATCTTTAAGAGATTTTGAAATTCAAATGGCTAAACTGTTGGGTTGTCTGAATATTTGATGTTACAGGCAGATGTTTCAGGGATAGATCCTCATCTTTTGTAGCTGGTGCAACTCTACATGCTCTAGAACACTTATTTACTGCTGCATTGTTTACTTCCACACCAGCTGAGGATCTCAGAAGCTGATAGAGAAGGTGACCAGCACTGTTCACATGCAAGGAGAGTGATCTCCTACTGCTTTCCCTGGGAACTGAATCAGAAACAGCAGGCAAACCTCTCTGTCCATATCATCATCTCCTTATGAATCCATTGCACAGGTTGTTCTTTTGTTAAGTTTATTTTGCATAGGTTTATATACTTATTTCATCATTTAGTACACACTCAAAATAGGAATGAGATTACACTGAAAATATTTTGCATCTAACTGCTTACAAGGGGTTTACACATGGTTAGAGGCAGCCCAAATTGCTCACTGATGTACTCCAGCAACAAAGACCTGATCCAAGGCTCAGGGAAATCACTGGAAATCTTCCTAATGCCTTTGCAAGGTTCATATCTGGCTGTGTAGGAGCTACACTATCCTCTGCATCTCATCACATTTTGATCACAAGAGAAAGAAAAGGATAATCTCAGCTGATCAGAATATGTTTGTATAAATATGCACATTTTGTATCCATATGTCCTTTTCAACCATATCTCCTTCATTTTTATCAGTAAGATTAATTTAACTTCATGTTTGCTATACATTTTGATAAAACCTAGATGGAAAATTATTGGTCTTCAAGGACGTTTGTGGTTTACAAGAAATAGAGAAAGTGCTTTTGAAATGTAACTAAACCAAGTTTTTGAGAGTGCTATAGATACAGTGAGCTACAATAGCCTCCAAGAACCTAAGGGCAGCAAAACCATCTATGACAAATTCCACTGGGTCTTAGGGGGAAAAATAGCATTTATAACTGATAGAAAGTACTGGGACACTTCATGCCTTTAAGCAAAATAATCACTTAAAAACCAGAGGGAACCTGCAGTGAGATCAGCAATCACATCTTTACCAGTGATAAATCTAGCAAGAATTAGAACATCTTTCAGGGTGTTCTGAGCTCAGGGCATGACTGCCAAGTAATTGTGATGAGGAGCTGCACTTGAGTCCTTACACACCAGTTTATTGTTCTATCTACCCACTATGCAAAACCAACAAGGCTCTGTCACAGAATATATTGCCTGTGATTAAAGATGTGCTGCACAAAACAGGACAGAAAAGCTTCAGAGCCAACTGGATAAAGAATTAGCGTGGACCAGCTCCAGTTTTATAAATGACAGTACCACGGGAATAACAGATCTGGAGTAATTCATTTTACCTTTTTAGTGTTTCAGCTTTCTGATCTGTAAAATTGAAGGTAGTGGTACTCATCTCTGCATTGCAGATCCCTGGCTCCTGGATGAGAGCTGCCTTGGGACTGGCCAGCTCAGTCCACAGCAGGAGCAAACGTGAAGGTGTGCATCTGCCTCCTGCCTCTGCCAGGAAAACCAGCCATTTGTTCCTTTGCTACAAAACAATTAAGCTACTTCTTCAGTTATAGCATGGAGCTTTGCAGCTCTTTTGGGATTTATTTGTTCACTCTTTTTATGGAGTGAAGTATATGACCAGTAGCTTTCAGGTATCTTCCAGGGACTGCAATGTAAGTTGCTTGGTCTGTGGACAGCTGTGAGCCGATTTTTAAACAGCCAGCTCCAGCACCTACTACAGGCTGAAGAGGCACAGGGAGCTCAGCAACTTCACACCAAGTACATTTTATTTTGCCTTTTGAGCAGCTTCTGTCACTCACATTGGACTGCATGCAACCGTGGCTTCAATTATCCAACCTAGCTAATTAACAGCACATTGCTGCGATACTGAGTTACCCCGTGGGAGCTGCAGACTAAAGACCATTAAAAATCCCTCACTCATGTTTTAAACAGAAATGGCAACTCTTCTCCCTCTCCTGGCCTTTCTAATTCTCTAAGGCAGTGTTTGAAAAATATTTAAGTAAAACTGGTCACTTGGTAAATGGGACATTCTCAAATTTATGAGAAGAACCTCAGATAAAACTGTCCCAGTAGTTTGTTACTGGCTTTGAATTAATTCTCACAAAGTAAGTTGCTCATGGCAGTGACACATTTGGAAATGCGGTCAGAGCTGACTTATAAAAAAGGTTATAAAAGTCTTTGCTAATGATTATATGCCACAACTGGCTTTTGGCTCTTGTTCCCATAGCATATTTCCAACAAAATCAAATGTAGACTCCTAGGAGTATAAGTTGGAAATCATCCTGCCTCAGTGAGCCTGAACCTCTCAAGTAGGACAGGGCTCTGATGAGACCTCGTGCCTGGAAATGTCTGTGGGCAATACTTTCAAAGAACCTTCAGAGATTAACTTGTATAGTTAGAGTCTCTTAAGAGAGAAGAAGTTAATTGCTGCAATCTCTTTATTTATGAATTTTAGAATTAATCCAGGCTTTTAACAACTCTTCAAGACATTTTATTTTATGGTTCCAGGTCTTGAGCCCCAGAGAAAAGGATCTATTTTTAATTCCTGTCATTTCAATCACGCTACAATCTGAATAATACAATTTTATTAGGCAATTGGTGGAAGTAATAGTTAAGTCACAGTAAATCCCAGCAGCACTTACTGAGAAACAAGCGATGCAACAAGCAAAGACAAAGTTAGTCAGGTAAATAAACATGACTTAAAATTGGCTTTGTTGGAGAGAAAAAGTGTTTCAGGAGAGTGAAGTTGCAGTGCTTTGTAAGAATTGAAGTGCAGTTTATCATAAAGAGTGAACCAATTCACTACATTACTGCTAGTGAATAGTAGTACAACTTCATGAGGGACAAATTTTGTCTGCTAGCATCAAAGTTGTAATAAAAAGTCCTAATGGTCATTCACCAGGGTTTTTACTATTTTAAAATTGGGAGAACTAAAAAGATGAAGACCCAAAAATCTGAAAGGGTGACAATTTTTTGCAGTTTTGAAAAGTGGGATGTATTGAAGCTTTAATAGATTTTATTACTGTTGTCCTCTGCAAATATCTTCTTTCAATAACAGACTGATGTAATCAGTCTTTCCACAGAGTATCCACAGACATTAACAAGCAAGCAAAATGCAAATGAGAGGAAGTGTGTACACCAGTATCTCTCTGTGGGGCCTCAAACATCACACACTCAATCTCTCCATGCAATAGCCAGGAATGAACCACCCTGAGCCAGCCAGAGCTCAGATCCACACCTGACCTCTGCACCTGCATTTGCACACACCTCTACTGCAAAGAATTCTGACTTGTCATTTAAGAATTTAATTCCTTGTGAAACCTGTTGTTCTGGCGTTTTTAAGCCATACCACACATTCAAATTAAATTATGATAAAGAACCATGAGATGAGTGAGAGGAATAAGGACAGAGAATTATTTGGGAAAGTGCAGGCACATGGACTGCCAATGAGGTCCTTGGTGGGATGGGGGACAGGGACCAGGGAAGAAGAGTAGCAGCTTTGTGCTCAGACAAGGGAATGTGCTGCAGGTCAAGGGAATTTGCCAGTGTCAAGTGGGATTAAGGGGCTGCCTCTGTGTGAGGCAAATCCCTGTAGACAGGAAGAACTGGGTGGCATTTTTAAGGTGAGATTAAGGTATGTGAAACAGGTGACAAGATAGAAAGCCACAGAGGACTGAGAATATGTAAGTGGAAGATATGATCAGAGCAGCAAGGAAGATAATTTGAGCTGGGGAGATGAAAAGCACAGAGCTGACAACTGGCTCTCTCTTCATTCTGTGCTTAAAATTAAATCCATGCTTAAGTGCCTCAGTGAACTGAGGCTGCTGGAAGGGTAATCTTCTAAGTAACCAGTAAGGAACACTAAACTCCCTTCTATTGTATATACACACAATCCCACAAGGATAAGAAACTGACATTTCTTTGCAAGACTGATTTTATTCTGCTCTTGGACATTTCAGTGAAGTTGTTACAGCTGTCCTGCCCAAGCCACAGAAAAAGGGAAGGCCAACAAATGGCCAGGGCATTAATGTGCAAAGGGCTTTAGCAGTCACAGAAATAAGTCCTGACTGTCAAAGAAAGGGAAACTTTTGATCATTCCTATGCTCACCTGTAGGTAAGCCTCAGAGGCCAAGAATCATGTAGGAAGAGGATATGCTCCTTCACTGCAACTAAATCTTTTAAACATTTTCTACTTTTCTTTTATATTTTCCAGGCATTATTCATTGTGTTTTGATAGCCTCAGCTGTTGTTTGGAGCATATCACATCCTGTTCATGGCAGAACAAAAATGAAAAGAAAATCACACATGGAAGTGATGCTGTACAAAAAGTCAAAAGTGACTAGTCAATTAAATGGCATCCAAATAAAGAAATTTGGGTGCCAACTCTTGCTCTGCCACAACCTTTCAGAGATGATATAACTTAAGTAGAAGGAGGAATTTAGCCAAGACAAACCTGTACCTCTGAGGCATAGGATGAGGATATATTACAGGTGGCACAGGACCAGAATCACACAGGGAGCCTGCACACACCTGGCACAGGCTGCACAGGCTGTGCCCCTCTCAGAGAGCATAGGGCTGGTCCTCCTGGGCTCATGTCTTAGGGACAGCCTAGTAAAATATTGTATTTACACCCTGAGCAGGCGACTCTGCTTGGGGCACAGCTGTCCCCCACACCAGCTGGGGTATTTCTGTGTTTTTGGAAAGAGCTCTGTTAATTCTTCCCCCAGAGATATCACTCCAACCACTCACCTTCTGCTTCCTTCTGCCTGACCTCCAATCTTAAGCAATTCAATGATTTATTCAAATCTTTTTGCATCCCCACCGAGGGCACTTATAGATTAAGAGTGCTTGGGTTGATTTATAAAGATGCCAACAAAATAAATGACCTTGCAGATGGACAAGGCTTTAAACACATTTTCATCTGTGAAAAAAATGAATCATGGTACTTTAGAAAACACAGCAGTAAAACTCCAATCAAAAGAAATAATGGAGGATAAAGTAAGAGCCACTTATCAGCCATCTTAGATTTACTTTTGTAGATTAAAAATGTAGATGAAGCTTTGAATTCAAGGCTTTCTAAATGGCAAAGCTTTGTGATGTTAGCAAAAGCAGGCTTTTAAAAACATTTCAAGATCTGAGACAATCAGAAAGAGAGATCTTATTTGTTCACTTAGTGAAAAGTCTCACTCAAATTAGACAGGTTGGTTCTCAGAGAGCCACCATTTCCTGCAAAGATAAAAAAATAGAGAAATGCCAAAAAGAGTGTGATTTTAGGGAGTTGACTACCATAACATCACAGAGTTCTTATGAATGACAGCACTGTAGAACTGACATTTCATGTGCTTCTCCAAAGTATGCTACATTTCTATTTAGAGCCCCTATAGAACTTAGTGATGGAGGAAAAGATCCAGAAACTATTCCCAGTCCACCCAAACTCCCTTCAGAATGAATACACCAGAGCACAGAATCAGGTTTTAGAAATGAGCTGAAGTGAATAGGATTGCATGGGCAGAATGTCAAAATGTTTCTAATGATTCACTCACTAACATTGCCTATAAAGGAGGGTTCAAACCATACCACTCAGATCCCCACTCAAATTTCCCCAGAGTTGGAAAATTAGTTTCTCTCAACTGCAATGTACAATGTGCACTCTCTTCCCTTTAACAGCCTGCAACATATTAACAGGTAAATAGCACAGTCACCAAAATCCCCTTCCCTCTGGCAGCAAATTGCCACAGCTTCCCAGCCCCCTTTCTTAATCCACATATATCCACTGACTATTTCTGTGTGTTCTGAGGGTAGTGTCAGTCCCAGATGCAGCTTTTGGCTCACCTGAATGAATTGCCCTCTCTTAGAGCCCTTAATCAGTCTGACACCTGGTGAAACAGGAAGAGAATAAGGAGGACTCAGACCTCCCCTGTTATTTTTCACTGATACTCTCTGTAGTATCAGAAATGAAGTGCAAGGAATTCAGAGCCAGGGCAGCCTTATCTGGGCTATCCATGGGCCAGCCCTAGTCCCTATTCCAGACTTAAAACACCCGAGGCACTAACAGCGTGGTTAGTACCCAACATATTGAAATGCATCTGTTCCTGTGCCGTGAATCCATAGTAACCATTTCCTCCTCCCAGCAGGAGACAGGAGGGTTGAAGCATTTTTGGAAGTCAAGCAGCTGCTTTAAGGAATCTGATCTACATTGGGAGTGAGGGGTGAGAGCAGGAGAGAAATCAGCAGAGACAAAAGGACCTTCGCCTTTGCAGGAACTTCTGCAAGCCTCCCTGCCCCACCTCTCCCTTTGTGAGAGCAATGCTCTCTGGCTCTGTCTGCTCACAGCATCCCTTCAGACAGAGAGATAAATGCTTACCCCACGCAAAAGAAGCTCTCACTCTCTACACTGGGGTGCACAAGGGCTTGGCTGGGGCTCCCTGCTTCGTCAGGTGTCTAACAGCAGACACTGATGGCATTCGAGCTGCAGGTCCCTGCACAGTTGTTTTCTGAGGCTGTCCCAGCCTGGCTCATTTTCCAGATTTTCTTTTCCAAGAGTAGTCTGCAGAAAACTTGAGATTGAAGGTTTCTATGAAAAACAACCCTCTACAGTTCAGTTTATAGCTCTGTTGCCATTTATTTTGCTAAGGACTCATGTTTGGAACAATCAGGAAGTCTGCAGTAGCTTGATATAAGAAGATACTTTATAAAACAAAGTCCCTACAACAGATAGGACTGAAATAACAGAATATTCAAATATGTATGTGTGTAAGTAATGAGCAATATAACATGTCTCACGTTCTTCTCCTATAACAGCCGAACCACTGGAAGACATTAAACAGAAGCCAGATAATTTAAACCAGCAATGAAATCTTTCATCAAAAGTAGATGTCAAATAGACACTCAGTAGGTTGTTTATATACATGGACCACAAACAAATTATTGACCCAAAACAATGCTTGGTGGAAAAAAGCTGTCCTTCCTACTTCACAAGGAACACCTAAGTAATCACTAACTTTCCAGTTAAAGACCACCATCTGAATGAGTGTGGTTACCAATAGAAGGAATCAGTCACAGGGATGAAAGCCATCCACAAACAGATTGAGTTTTAAGGAAATACAGGAGGAATCATCCAGAGTCTCACAGAATTGTACTCAGTTTCCTGGGAAATACTTTCTAACATGGGCTCAGGGATACTCCTGTCTCTGTGACAATTCTTCACAAATTCTCTGTTCAGATTTCCCAAATTATACATTTCACCTCATCCTGAGGACGCAAAGAGAGACTTTATGCATTCCTTAAGTACACCCAGACACCACTACATGGACTGTTACATTCTGAAATAGAATTTGTGCTATGTCATTAGTAGGCATTTTTTAAAATTATACAGCTCTGTCAGAGCCCAAATACTCCATCATTAGCTACTCACAACACCAAGATAGTGCAAATCAGAGCAAATAGTGAGTTTAAATGTGTATAATGCATCTCAGTCCATGCTTTTAACTTCTAAAGGAATACATTGAAGAAAATGTCTCTGTCACATTCCTTGGCAAGAACATACTTGAATAAGTTCCATTTTGAGAGTGACAGAAAGTCACCAATACAAAACTGGTTTCTCAATAACCTAGAAATATCAATCCTTTATCTTAAATCTGCAGATCAAATAAGAGTTTTGGTAATGACCAGCACCTGGCAGTTTCATTTAATTGCAAGCTGGGCACCTTGGAAGAAGAAAAACCCCTTGCTGACTCGCGAGCTTGCAAAATTTATGTTCCAAATAGCTCTAAAAGCTTGTAAGCTCAGGGCAGATATAATTAATGCAGCAAGTTTAGCTGGAGCATCAGTGTGGCTGCACAGATAAATTGATTGTTTGGGACAAGTGAGCAGGACCAAAGGTTGGGTCTGTCCCTGGCTTTGCGTGGAGCTGCCTCAGCATGCACAGGCTGCACACCATGACACTCAGCTGGTGCAGAGCCCACACACAGGGCTCCTGCTGATGGGGGATCATCATATATTTGTCTGTTCAGCCTAAGTGTCATGGACTATTCATCCTACTCTGACCCCAGGAATGTTTGAAAGCAGCCCTGTGGAGAGCCAAAGAATAAATCATGCTAAGAGCGATTAAACAGATATTTTTCTAGATTTATAACTTTTAAAGGCTGGGAAAGTCTGTAGCCCAAAAGCTGTACTTGGTGTGATTTCCCTGAAAACTCAATCAATCAACAGAATATCTGTGTTAAAAATCAGCAGAGGGCATCACACCTCAGAAGCCTTTCTTTTTATCCTCCTAGCAGTTGCTTTTGGCCATCATGAGGCACCACCCAGTTCAATGTCAGTCAAATCTCACTCTGATCCAACACACTGGACACAGATTCTGGTTCTGCTCTCACCATCAGACAAATTTTTAAAGTAATTATCCACCTTAGAGGAAAAAAAAAAAAAAGGATAAGCAGTAGATATATATTTAAGATAAAGGAAATCTGGGACAAAGATATCAAGTAAAAGTTTATCACCTGTAAATATCAAAACATCTTTCACTTGAAACCTTCATTAAACTTGAAATTCTGGAGATCTCGTTAATAGTACAAACGAGATGCTGGATGGTAAAACAGGAACTGTGCATATCTCAGTCATAAACTGGCATGTAGTATAAAATCCTCATCTAGCCCATTTTCCCTTCACATCTAAATACATCAATGGAAGTACCGAATTTACCACTCCCAAAGAAATCGAGACTTCTTCAAGCCCAGTAGTGTGCCTCAGGCACAGCCAGCATAGAACACCATGAGCAGTTTAAAAAGCCACTCAAGGTTTCAATTCTGACATTAGAAAATAATATATAAATCAAAACGCAGGAATCTTTTTGCCACTGTTCATCACCCCTTAACTTCAAGTTTCTTCAACATCTTCACATGTTTTCAGCTACTCCTGCATGTTCAGAACAGGTTGTAGTTAGAGTTTCACACAGATCTGGTTTCACACACATTTCCTGGATCTTCCTTACTGGCAGATGTTTTCAGGGTTTCATGCTGTGTAAATGTTCTCAGGTGCAGACACATCTTTCAACACAAGGTTTTCAGAGATTTTCCCCCCTCTCTCTGCAGATCTGCCTGGCTTGTAATTCACAGAAACCTGTCAGATTTATATTTTAATGGCCTCCATTAGGATTATTGCATTTTGGTAGACTGTCTGTGAAATGATGAAGCACAGAATGCAGAATTATGGGATGGAAGTGACCTCCAAAAGATACCTAGGCCCTTCCCAAATCCAAATCAACTCTACTTAACCATTCCGAACAGAAATTTGTCTTGCCTTTCTTCTTTAAAAAGAACTGTAATCTCTTCCAGAAATTACTTCACTGTTTCAAAATCATCACTGAAACACTAACAATCTTATTATCCAACCTAAATTTCTAATCCAATTTTTTAGGGTAACTTTGAGCAACCCAGGTGTACCCACAAGTGGTGGCAGTTGATTTCTTGCAAGGGAGGCTGTGCACTGTCTTGGTGGCAGTGTCCATAGGAGCATCCAGGAAGAGGCTGTAGGATGTCCCTCTGAGGGATTTGTTTCGTACACAACACACCCACATTAAGGACTCACTGCAAAAATGGGGAACATTTCAAACAGGTAAGAGTGAGATGATAGATTAACTTCAGCAAAGTCAGGCTTTGATAATGGCTCTAAGGCTTTTTATCACAGAAAGAACTCCATCTTCATGGCATTAAAAAACAACAAACCATGGGATGGTAAGAGAATGAAACATGAATGACAAGAAGAATGTGTGAGAAAGGCCCTGCTCAGCAGGCAGCAAGCTGAACCACAAATAAGCACATCTCAGGCACTGTCAGGTATTTATGGGGCAATAGTTTCACACAGTTCAGTGTATCACGTTCGGTTAGAAATGATAACATTAAACCACACAGATTTGCTACCTAAAAAAAATTATTGCTCCTAAGAAGTTTTGTCTAATATCGTGTGTTTAAGGTGACATATAGCATGGATAAAAACAGCAGACAAGGCAGGATGAGGATCACACCCACAGTACAGTGTGTGTGTGAAAGATGTGAAGCAAAAGTGTGAATTTCTGGCAAATCTGGCTTGTCAGTAAAATGGTGTAACAGAGACTTGAGAGTTTCTGATGCAAAATGACCCAAGAGTTAGAAAAGACTCAGACTGGAGGCTTTGACAGCATTAAGTCTTTACCTGTCAGAGGTTCCCCAAAGCTTAAAACAACAGGATAACAGAGCATCCACCCCAAGAGCTAAAGAAAACCTTCAAGCATCCCTTTCTCCAAAGTGTTTCTGCCCTCAGTTTACAAGCACTGTGACTGTGAATAGCCAGGCACAGCCCTTTCCTGGTGGGGACAGGGCCTGCTGAGACTCCCCAGGGCTCTGCCCTGAGTCAGCTCCTCCAGGCAGCCTCTCCTGTTCCCGCTGCTTGTGGTCCCCAGTCCTTTTTCCCCCTCACTCTCATTTACAGCCCAGCACACACATCCAGGCCCTGCAGTACCACATATAGACCCACTCCTGCCAGTCCAGCCCTCAGAGGGTTAAATTTGGGCTCTTCAGAAGTTCTTTCATCACCTTTTCGTGCTCCCCCTTTCATCACTTCTCAACAGCCCTTCATGCAGTATTTCTTGGCACCATAGAGAGTGCTCTTGTGGGGACAGCAAGTGCAAGGTCCCACAGGAGCTTGTGTCACTAGTGCTGTGTAGTCTCCAGCAGTTTGAATGTCTTGTTATCTGTGATGGTGTTTGAGCTACACAAGGTACCTAAGAGTGCACAGAGAATGGGAAAAAGAATTTTCCTCAGTTGCAAGTGAAGCCACTTTAGTGACAAAGAACATTCTGCAGGAAAAACACTTCTGAGGCATTCAGATTTTCATATTGGCTGAGCCTTGAATGTCAGCCACTACAGGAGAAGCATATGCAATTCCCTTCCCTATATCACTTATTCTGATAGTTGTTAGGGGTGGAGTTGTTGATTTACTAAAATATGTAGTAGCACAAAATATTTAACTATATGTAATAACTGGAAACACAAAGTACTTGCTTTCCCAAGTATCTTGATAGTATTAGATATGTAACTATAATTACACATCTGATGCTGTGACACCAGAATGAGTGAGATAAGCTTAGAAAACTACCAAAGAGAGCAACTGTTTATGGTTAATGCAATTGAAATAAAAATGAATGGAAAGGTAAGTTGGTCCTGCAGTCCAAGAGGACTTTGCCTAAGCACTTAGATGGCAGGGGTTTACTCCCAGCCAGCCTTCTATCTCTCTTTTGTGGGAAATACCTATGGACAGCACAAGCACTGCAGTATTCAACACGCCCCTGTGCAAGTTATCTTTGATTGTGGAGACCAAGGGATCTGCTGCAATTGTTTGAATATCTGAATGGCAGCATGCTAGCTGGCTGTTTCATCAGCAATGCCTTACGCAAAATAAACACGTTTGGCTTTTTAAAAACAAGTTTTCCAAACATTTTCCCAGTGCTCTTTATATAGGAGGAAGATTATTTATTCCTTATTCTGCCACATAAGCATGATGTCTGACAGCAGAAATAGATCCTTTCAGCAATGATAAATTTATAATGGCATACAAGAGTTTTGACTGCTTGTGAAGTTCCCTAATTAATTCTTATATAGAGTTCCATTGGCAACAAAATTTATGTTTTGAGATAATGCAAAGCTCAGAGGAGTTAGTGAGCGTGCTGTTCCCTTTTGCACATCTCATGTTTAATGTCATGTATTGTTAATCTCTTTGCTCACTGAGGGGGGTATTGTTTATCGCTCTGGTAACACAAACTCGTTTTTATTATTGGAAGGAATAACCCTCACTAAGGCTTAAGCTGCTAAGTGGCTGCACACACTTCAGGTGTAACCTGAGGCAGTAACCTAAATGGCATTTACCCCAAACTGAATCGTAACTTAGGAAAATCCCATTTCATAGGTTTTCTTCAATATCCTTTGAAACTGGCCTTGAAAAGATATTGGCCTTGATTTTGGAGCAGATAGACCTCAAGTACAGACTGAATTGTGGGTAGCTACACTGAGTTGTGTGTAATTCCTGATAATTCTTTATAAATCAAGACAACAAACATTTGGTCTGTAATATTTCAGGAGGGAAGAGAACCAACTGCACTCTGTAAATAAAAGGCCTAACTCTGTCCTTCAGCAAGGCTTGCTGAGATGACTCCAATAATGCCTCTACTACACTGAAAATCCAAAACAACAGTTTAAAATTTTAAAAGGTTCTTAAAGAGGTATTTTAAGCATTTTATCTAATCTATAGAAATGTCTTTCCTAACTTTCTCCCCATTGGTGTCCCAGTCTCTTTGCTCAAGGAAATTCTAGCTAAGATTGACATATTAAAAAAAAAAGATATTAATATCACACACATTTAGTAGGAATTGTCTCCTGCAATGATCAAAGCTATTTTTAGTGCAAAGAGTTTAAGAGCTTGACAAGTTTTTAGTTTTCAGTTGCAAGACAGGAAAAAAAGCATCCACAGCCACTAATTCATGAGAGGGTAACAAATGCAAAGCCTTGACTCTGCAATGGCAAACACATCAAAGGAGGCTGTTGTTGGAAAGGAAATTGTCAGACTAGGATGTCCCTCCTGAAGGGTTACAATTCTTCTCTAAGTTTTTAGCAATTTGAGCATTTCCAACCCCAACTCTATCAAATTAACATTTGGATAACAAATTCAGGAGCTGAGAGCAGTGCCATGCTTCAATAAGGATTTTTCCAATGGGCTACTGCATGTTATTTTTCAAAGCTCAGTCAAAGCTCAGTCTCTTTACAGTAAAGTGAGTATTTGGTTTAAAATACGTAAGTAAAAAACTTTGCAAATTTAAATTGGCCAGGAACTTCAGACTGATCCAAACTACACTGAAATCCCACTGATGTAACGGGACACGATCACAGCAGAGAGTTCCTCTTCCCTTTCAGAAACAGCTCCTGAATTTGGGACCTGGCCTGGAGAACAGGAGGTTCCTCCAAACACAGAGCAGGGACAGGCAGAAAGGCTTGGGGGGAGAAGAAGAAAGGTTTGGGGAAGAAGATTAGCAATTTCTTGGTCATCTTGGGGGTTTGCCTTTCATTTTTGATGAGTGAATTTAACCACGATCTGGAAGCGTTTCAGCAGAAACTGGTCAAGACAATTCTGGTTCCAGTGCTGGCAACCAGCTCTGAGAGAAAGAAAACACATCATAATTCAACCCCTTGACACTCATCCACAGTCCAGCAGCCTTCTGGGACCAGATAAGATGTGTTTAAAGTTTTGAAATCCATGTAAAATTTGGCATCTACAAAGGCTAAGGAGAAAAGCGTTCTAGAGGTGTTGAAGAGAAAGTTTAAGAGCAGGAAGGTAAAAAGCTGAAGTCATCAGAAATGTTGTCATATGACCACTAATGCTAAATTTAAATGCACACATTCTCCCTAAATTTCTTTTTTTAAAAAGTAGAAATTTGATGACTGAAGCAATGAAGACAAAGATGAAATCCAGCAGAATGCCAAGTTCCACATAAGAGGGTGATGCATATATCAAGATAACCTTCCTTTTATACTATTTCATCCTCATTGGCTATGATATTCACCCTGCTTAACCCAGCCTACAAAATCTGCCCAAAATATCTATACACATTTACATATAAAAGTTAAGGAAGAACTAATACAAGAACAAGTGGTACAGATAATTCTCTGACTGCAGCCTGAGCTTTTTTGGTTAGGTGTTTTGGGGCTTTTTTGGGTTTTTTTTTTGGTGGGGCTTTATATTTCTTCTATCCAAAAAATTGAGGTCAGTTCTAAACTTTTCCTCCTGCTGTATGAGAATAGCAGAGCTAATGAATTTACATTATCTATAGGGCTTGACCTCTATCAATTTATTTTTGTCATTTTTGTACCACGGTTTGCCCTGTCCCTTCTGATTACAATGAACTCTAGTGTTGCCCCAGCAACAATGCTGCCATGTGCTCAGCACATCCCCAGTACCAGCCAGGCAATCCTGCATTCCCCACAGATCATTCCTAGCTCCATACACACTCTGACCAGCTGGATGTGCTTGTTTCCTGTTAACCAGCTGGAGAGTGATACATGCTAGTTGAATATCCCAAGACATTTAAGAAAACCTCAACCATACAGGCCTTTCCCCCAAGAAGCTGTAATTTTCAGACAGAAAATAGTGAGGAGGGAAAGAAAGGTGCCTTCAAATGAAACCTCTCATCCCCAGGCCAGGCACTGTTCCTAAGCAGGTTCAGCTTGAGAAAGAAGACCACTGTCACATGCACATCAGCTTTCCACAGGGCTTTCCCTGAAACCTACACTGAGCTGAAGCCTCTCTCTGTACCCAGTAAGATCAGTAACAGCTCCTGACTGCAAAGGGGACACAACATTCACAAAACCTGTTCAAGACTGATTCCCCAATGATGGTTAAGATAGAAGATACCCAACACAGCCACAAAACTCTCCCACTTAGGGCAGCATGTCCTTGGGAAGTTCCTCCAGATTTGTCTTTCAGTTTCCTTGTGCCTCAGAAGTACAAAGATACTCACATTTCCTTGCAGGGTACATTAACATCTCCACATGGAAAACAGTTTAGAGGTGATAACTGTATTATGCAGACACATGCCTTTACCTGCCATTTATCAGCTGAAATGCATTTGCTGTTAACCAGCTTTCTGTAAATGGAGATTGTCCCATTGGCTTTCCCCACTGCTAAAGGCTCACTGGCAGTGTTTATATTATAAGTGCAATTTGAAGGATTTTTCTCATCTAGTTAAGTTGCTTGGAAAATGGGAGCAGAGATGAGACTAATTGAATGGTTATAATGGGGAAAATGAGGTTTGCTTTTCAATGTAGGAGATGTTAGAGGCATTTTGCTGCAACAAAAAAAGTATAACTTCTCCAAATTCTGCTNAGTTAGAGGCATTTGCTGCAACAAAAAACCCAACAGACAAAAATAGTATAACTTCTCCAAATTCTGCTTTCCCTAACAAAGCAGTTACCACACCAAATTGTAAAATATAAGCTCACATTAGTCCTTCTTACAACTCCTAATACTTTTCTACAACAAGTAGGTCAAAAATATAGCCCATGAGCCAGACTGATCCTCCCAAGTACTTTAATCTGGCCTGCAAAATCCACAGAGCATTGTAATCCGGATCTGGTCTGCCAGTCAGCTCTGAGGTCTCCCTGCATGTGCAACTTCACTGAGAGCCACACAAGCAAGTGGGAGTAGGGGGAGGATCAGGGTGTGTTTGAAAGGAGTGAGAACCTGTGGGAGCAGCACACAGTGCACCATGGCACCATCTCTGAGCAGCTTGGGGACCATCAGGCCACAGAGGCTTCTCCCAAAGGGCTTTCCAAAGGAGCCCTCCTGCCCAGCACCCCTGATTCCACGGGGAGGAGTGGGGGGACAGCTTTCCTGTCACATGTGGCAGCCCAGCCTCCTTCACCATACAGTTTTACTGTGGAATACCTGACAAGTAAACCTCTAAAAATAAAAGGAAGTCCAATGCTTTAATATAACTCCTCACTTGATACAGATTTTACAGCTCCTGATGAAGCCCAGTACTTGATGAACATACCAATAGGACCAGAAGCTGCACTGTGCAATAATATCATCACTGCAGGAATAAGCATTTCCACCCTTGAATGGGTGTCACTTCACAATGTTAATTGCCACTGCTACTTCTCTAAATTAGTGGAGTATTAATAGATTGCTGCTGAAGACAGTTACACTGGAAAAGCTTTGAAAGGAATCCTTGTGCCTACTGGCTATTTAGAGTCAGCATTCCCACTTCAGACACCTAAATCTGCAATTTCTCATGCAGCCTCAGCAGATATAAGACCCTGGTGAATGGGCAGGTCTGTCCTCCCTCCCTCATGCAGGAGGGACCTGCAGAGCATCACCTCTTCCCCAGCAAGGGGGTGAGTGACCACTGAAGCCCAAAGCACAGGTCTAGTTCCAGCCTGATCATTGGGTTGCTCTGACTGAGTTCAGAATAATCTGGCCACAAAAGCAACACAGATGACAGAATAGGAGTGCAGACCAGCACAGAGCTGTAGCAAACCATCCCCTTCCACAGCAGAGTGTGTTTAGATTGGCAAATCCTGCTCCAAATTAGAAGCTGACATGAGACCACACACCTATCCCTCCCAAGAGAGCACAGTGTTGATGGAAACAGCCCCCAGCCCTTCCGCTCTCCTCAGAGGTCGAGGTTCTGCATGCACATCTAAATTGCAGCACAAAGTTTCTGGATCTAGCACTGCCATCTTTCTACTTCCCCAAGTACTTAAGCAGCATTATTCAACCTTTCCTCCCCTCCCTTATTTAGAGAATGTAGAGCTAGGATTGAAAAGTAAGGCAGAAGTAAGTGAAGTCATCTAGCAGCCCTTGATTTCATAAAATGTCTCAGTGAGAGAGCAGGTTATAACTAACAATAGGTCTTTTTCCCCCCCTGAAGAAGTCTCAGGAGACGTCATTTGAAGGCGGTTAAAAGAAATAAAATAGGTTGTCTCTCCATGGGCAAAGTAGGAAAAGTAGGTTTTCATGTGGGGGTGCTGCAAAAAGAACAAAGGCAGAATATCTGCTGAATCACCAGTCTATCCACGACACTCAAACAGCTCTAGTTCCCCAGCATCTGCGGTACCCAGCAATCAAGCAACAGTGCTGCTGGGAGGAATTTTAACCAGCACTACAGCAATCAAACAAAAGCAACACCACTGCAAACTATTGTCAGATGACATCTACTGCTATCATGCACCCCCACATAAATTTGTTGGCGTGCAATAATAATGATAATGCAATTCTGCTGAATGTCAGCCCAGGGGTCTTCCTCTTGGGGGAGTCAAACCATTAATTCCACGATAATCACTGTGGAGAGTCACTGGAGAGCTATGTCAGTCAAGGGAGAGTTCCTTGGTCAGCATTTTTAAGAAGATAAAAAATTATTACCAATAATGAGTGTGGTCAGGAAAACAACAGTGATGGGAAAAAGAGAAAACAGAGGGACTAGAGGGAGAGACTTGCCATTACTTACAGGCAATGCTTTGGATATCAGCCATGATCTCTGCAAAGCAGCAAGGTATCCCTCGAGTTTCCATCCAGCCTGACAAACTCAGTTACTCTTTATATAAACTTTAAAGTGATACAAAACCCTAGACTGACAAAAACTTCCAAATTATTTGATTAACCTTCAGGATTAGGAGTGTTTTTACTGCAATATTTACATACATATTTTACTTCGCTCTAGCTACAGAATGACATACATCAAGGACTTTTGTGATTTGCTTTTTAAGGATGCTATTGGCAATTACTGACTTCCTCCTTTTTGATAAGAGGAGAAAGTCTTGCATGCACCATGACTGAGCACCCACATAATAAATTTTATACTTTTTTGAAATAATCACTGCTAATTCCTTGCACCTAGTCAAGGCCTTTGTCTTGCAAAGCACCAGCTTTGTAACTTCCAGTGCCTTGGTGAGTACAGGGTCATGCTCAGTACCACACAAATAGGAAATTTAATCATGAAACAGAAATCACATATAGGTAATAGACTGCTTAAAGCAATCATGTGAGAGAATGTCACTCTTGGGAATTACCAGATTTACCTATGCCAGGATGTCAGATGTTCACCTCCCTGCCCCAGCTTCAACAGCAGACACACCTGTTTCTCAACCTTGCTCCTTTTCATGGCTGTCACCACTGCCTGTGTCCATCCAGAGCCACGAGGACATGCAGCAGTCACTGCTTGCACTTTCCATGCTACAATCATGATGTGCAGGCACAATGAGGCTGACCTTATCCACGTTGGGTAATGGCAAGAGGTTCAGCCTTTATAAAGGTGTTCAGGGCTTAGATACAGATTCATTCTTCCACCTTGAAACATCTGAGCAGAATACCTAATTTAGGAGACTAGTCATTTTGTACTCCCTCAATAGTAAATGCAGATAGGCAGACTCCTCCAGAAAATTAGCAGATTGGAGTCTGAGTCACACTCTGGGGGTGTTTGTCTCTCCAGCGACAGAAAGGAACCTGAGGGTTTCACTCCTGACTGGCAGGGCAGTGACTCCCTGGGCGAGCCCTCCAGCGAGGCAGGACAGGCGTGGGCTGCCACACAGAGCCTTGGGATGAGCTCCTCCCGCAGCTGGGAGAGCCTGAACTCTGCTCCTGGGATTTACCTGCTCTTGGTGTCTGAGATATCAGCACGAGCTTGCCCTGGATGGGTCTGTTCTGACCAGGGGATTCTTTCTCAAAGAGACAAACAGCATGAAATGTGACATTTTCATTACATCCCTGGGAAGGAGTTTCAGAGACCATTAAGCAGACCACAAATGAGGGAAATTACTTTGTGAGAAAATCTTAATTGTTTTTAGTTCCTACCTTCAGCAACACTTACATTTGTTTTCTTAAAATTTTACTTGCCTGTTGTATAGGATTTTGCAAAACTTATTGTAGGTGGGAAACGATGTAGCTGTGAGCAGTGATAAGGAAATACAGCTTTATCTTAAGGTACCAATCCCAACAGGGTAGAAACTGGAACAACTGCTGTGATGTATTTATGAAGAAGTTGAATTCTGCTTTTCAGCTTTCCACAGGGAGGTTTCCGCCAGAGCTGGCCAAGAAACAGCCTAAACCTCAAACCCATCTCCTCACATTTGCAGTCAGACACACTGCTGAGGGATTCCTGCCTCATGGTTTCTGTGAGTTTTGATAGCAGTAGAGTGGCAGAATTCACTTGTCCTATTTTCCATTTTCTTCCTGTTGCATCCTGTATCCTGTTGGATACAGAAAACATCTTTTTATGTTACACCAGCAGGACCATTCCCAACACACATAGATACCCCACACAAAGGGAATTTTTAGTGGCTACGAGTTTGTTGGTGATATGACACGGATTTTAACGGAGTCAAAAGATCCCCTCTGAATGCTGCCCCTTCCAAAACAGCACTGAAAAAAATGAGACTGCCAGAGGAAGAACATGATGCCTACTGTATCCCCATCCCAGCTCTGCCAGCACCAATTCTTGGACTTTCACAGACCATAGCTCAGAAGAACAACAATCCCTGCAGGAAAATAAAAATGGTTCTTTTCCTAACAATCTTTGTTCACTACCAAAGACTATTTTTTTTTTCTAGAGGGAAAAATCAGGTAACACTAGGATTGAAGTCTCTCTTTTACATTTCCAACCTTCTCCCCAGTCACTGACCAGAATAGTGTGAGCATGTCCTATACCCTGCTCCTGCCAGGTATGGACATGCACACAACAGTGTTTTCATAACAGCTGGGACAAAAATCTCTTTATACCACCCAGCTGGCAACTTGCCACACGGAAAGCAAAGAAAAAAGAAGAAAAAGCCATTTTTTACATAATCTCCATCTTGTTTAAATGAGCTACCACTACAGCCACGGAAGTGGTGCAAGTATAGATCACATATAATTAATAATACATCACAAATAATTGGTGATGCAGTAAAACAGCAGCAGAAGTCCATGGAGATCTGAAGTACTGCTAACAAAGCAATACATTTTGTGATTCAGCAAGCAGGAATTTTAATGCCTTCAAGCCTGAAATAGAAATGTGGTCAGCTGGCACTAAGAAAAGTTTGATCCCTGTTTTAGTATAATGGTAAATTCTCTATAAATGCACATAAACTCCTAAAGTATAGAACTTTGCTATGTGATTCAGTAGAAAAAGTGAAGTTCAAAACTTTTGTCAATTTTACTGAAAATTATACACATTAGATTATGAATAGATTCCAAGTTGGTGCCAGGCTTCCATTCACAGAAGCAGTCTTAAGGCATTTGTGAAACCAATGAGAAATTGGTTCTCTCACCAACATCAATGGAAACAAGAGAGAATTATTTGCCCTTTATATTGGAATGGTCTCTTTCTTTAGGGTTTTACACACTCTAAGAATACAAATAGTAAATACTAACAGTAATAAACTCAGGTTGATTTATGCATACTCCATTTTCCTTGATTTTATCCTTTAAAAATTAACCGAAGAGTTACAATGACAACTTTAAACTTCGTATTTCTAGTTTTTGAAAATTCATAACTCTATTACTATATTAAACACTATTTTCCACTTGGTATTTCCAGAAGATGTATAATAGATTTGTAGCATCATTTAGGAAATAAATTCATTATGCTTTTCATTAAACTGTACTAAGGGGAAGAGGCAACCTTTCTCTATTATTGATTCTCATGGGCAGTCTAGGGTGAAATTTTTGATGTAGTTTTTCTGAGGATTAAAAAGGTGAGCATAAAAAATGTATTATTGATTGTGCACAGCAAAGTACAGTATACTGCTCATCCAACTCATATATTATTGATTAAAACTCTCAACAGTTCTAACCTTTCACTTGGTTGCTCCAAGGTAATTTTTTTTATGAGGATGTCAAGATACTGTGCTTACAGATTGTACTTACCCAGGGAGTTTGGAAAACTCATGGACCAGCTGCAGGAGCTCCTTAAGAAGCCTTAGTTGATAATTTTAGAGTAGCTGATGGAGCACCCAACCCAAATAAGCCAAGGGAAACTTCATAACTGCTCAGACACACAGACATGGGGCTGCAAATACCAGTCTGCATGCTGAACACAAAAGCAAAGGGTGCCTGAATTTGACACCTCTATGCCTGGAACAAGCTAGAATGAAAAGGGCATTTATACTTTAGGAAGTATCTCCTGGGTCAGCACCCCCTTTCCAAAAGTCTGGAACAAGTTATGTACCAGCAATTGATTCAAAACTGAAGCACAAATTATCAGAACAAGTGAGGTCAGAGCCTGTGGCTCTCTCCATGTTGCTGGACCCTCATACCTTACAGGTCTGTCTTCTGAGCCACAGTTAGATGTTGCACACTGCATTTATTTCCTTTCCAGAAGCATCTAAAATAAGGTGTATATATTTATTACATTTGGTACAAGGAGACAAGATATTGGATGATGAAATAAAAACATAGATTTACTACAGAGAATCCCTCCCTAAACTGGTGTGAGGTTTAAAATAGGAAGTGGGCAGGAACCTGACCTGTCTGCCCTGCAATCTGTAAGCAGAAAAAGCTTCTACTTATAGACAATGAATGGAGACACAGAATCACAGCATGGGGTGAGCTGGAAGGGACCTTAAGAACCATCCACTTCTACCCTCTGCCATGGGCAGGGATATTTTCCACTCTTCCAGGTTGCTCCAAGCCCCATCCAGCCTTGCCTTGGACCCTTCCATGGATGTGGCAGCCACAGCTTCTCTGGGCAATCGGTGCCAGGGCATCCACACCCTCACAGGGTGAGTTTCTTCTCAATATCCCATCTAACTCTGCCCTCTGGCAGAGGGAAGCCATTCCCCTGTCACTCCAGACCTTGACCAAAATCCCTCTCCAGCTCTCCTGGAGCCCCTGTAGGCACTGGAATGGGTCTAAGGTCTCCTCAGAATCTTCTCTACTTCAGACTGAACACCCCCAGCTCTCTCTGCCTGGCTCCAGAGCAGAGGTGGTCCAGCCCTCTGAGCATTTTCATGGCCTCCTCTGGACTTGCTTCCACAGCTCCACATCATTCTTGTGTTGGGGGCCCAGAGCTGGAGGCAGCTCTGCAGGTGGGGTCTCAGGAGAGTGGAGCAGAGGGGGACAATCCCCTCTCTCAACCTGCTGGTCACACTTCTTTATGTGAAATCAGGATATATTTAGCAAAAACTCCTTTCCACAATGACTAACACCTCACAGAATATTGGAATATTAGAGTCTGCTATCATAGTAAACATCTAGTTCTACATAAGTATAGAATTGACAAAAATAGCATCATTATGGTGATGGCTACTTGACAGATTTCACAGAATGATTAATCCAATGAAAAAATCTGAACCTTGCAGAACTGTTGAAGAATTAATTGTATCAATTCAAAAATGTCTCTAAATAACCTAGGTTACCAGCCCACTCATGAAAAGGCTATAGAATATTTGTCATCATGTATTTCATGAATGATGTGAACATTTTAAAATAAATTGCAAACTATTGTTTTCAATTCACTGGCCTTCATAAGAATTCAAAGATAGGTATATCACAAAAACCAAGTCAGAAATCCTTAAAACACAACTTTGGAAAGGTTATTTGTCTACATTTGGCATCATGATTTCTATGTTGGTTGAACAAAGCTAAGATGAAAAATCAGAACAAAGAAATTACCCAAGTACCAGGCCAGCACCACAAATCACTTCATCACACACTCAGCAGTGGGGCTGGGCATGATTGGATTGCTTTGCCATTCAGAAGAGATCACTCAGGGCCAAATAGCAAACCACTCTGCTGATACAGTATAAGGTAAAAATAGAAAATTCATTGAAGTTAATCTGCTCCATGGCCTGGTGACAGAACTGCCACAACCAACTGCACATCTAGCAATGGTTTTGGAGTGAGAGCTCTGGCATTCAGCAATCCTTCCTCTCTGCTCAGCACTGGTGAGGCACAGCTGGACTGCTGGGCTCATTTCTGGGCCTCTCCATAAGAGAGAGTCTCAAGTGAGGGCAGCCAAGGGCCACCAAGGCAATGAAGGGAATGCAGCATTGCTTATGTGAGGAAAGTCTGAGAGCTGGGACCTCTCAGCCTGGGGAGAGAAGGGCTCACTAATTTGGGCAATAGCGGATGTGAGAGTGCAGAGATGATTGAACCTGACCCTGCTTGGTGGTGTCCAGTGAGAGGACAAGAAATGGGCACAAAGTAAAACACAGGAGGCTCTGGTCAAACACAAGAAAAATTCTTTTCACTCTGAAGGTTATCAAGCACTGGAGACACTCGATATGGATGCTGGCAGCCTGGTCAGAGAGGGATTTTCAAGAATCAGTACAGCCAGAGCCTGTGAGAAAGATAACTTTCCCAGGCATAAAGAATGTAGATAATCTTGCATCTGGTATTTTCCTCTGTTAGATGTTTTGAAATAGGTGTTGTGTGTAATTAGCCTATGGTGTTGAGGGGTGTTAATCAATGAACCAATCATGTGGCATTTGGAGGAAGCTCTATAAAAAAGCAAGTGTGTGCTAATAAAAAAGGCCTAATGAATCGACTTGGAGTCATGTCACTTCTTGACCATCCCTAAAGTACAACAGCGACAACTCAACCCCCCCAGGACCTCGCCCTGAGTAGCCTCAAAGTTTTTGTTATCCTGTGATCTCATAGTTCAAGCAAGCAGCTCTGAAGATGCCAAGAAGGGCGGAATGGAAGGAGAGGAGCAAAAGGGCACCAGACAGTGAAAATTGAACATGGAAGAGTTCATTTCTTCCCCCACACTGCTGTAAAACAGGGTGACCCCAGCGAACACAGCGTGGCTGTGCAGCTGCAGCAAGCAGAGCAGGTGAAAGCTCTGAAAGATTACCCAGCTCCCAGAACAGCACTTTAATAACCCTATGACTGATGTGCAATTTCTGCTTGTTTCAGGCATCAAGCACCCAAAATCCCACATTTCCTCAGTCTCCGTGTTCCTAGACATGCCTGGAGAGGCGGTGGAGTCACCTGAAGAGAGAACACAGTGATCCAAGGCGTGGGCACCCTCCTGCCTACTGCATGAGTAGTTCAGCGGTGAGAGGCTGCATTAAGTGCTGAGTGCAGAGGCACCCAAGGAGGTTACTGTCTCATCCAGCCAATTATACTTGTCTTTCTCCACCTCTCAGGTTTTCATTTCTTTTTGCCCAAAATTATGCTTAAAGAGCCCCTCTGTGTCCCACTTGGAAGCACACCCTGGTACAAGGAATGTATGTCACCTGGGCTTTGACCAAGCACCCCTTTTAAAGAGCAGAGGGAATTCTGCCAACTGATGATCAGGACTGGCTCTCCACCCCTCTGCTCCTCAGGTGTCAGAGATGCACTGACAGCAGCAGGGTAGCAGAGGTTGCCATAGGACAGGTAAGGAGTCACTGCCCACAGCTCACAGACTGACACAGAGGAAACATGAATGACTCAAGTGTCAGAGACAGGCAATGGTGGGGCTGCTCTGGGAGCTGTAGGAAGGAGGAGACCCCAGATATTTCCATAAGGTGATTTTTCTACTCTGGTTACTTCTGCCTTGCAAGCACTCACACACAGGGAAGCAGCAAGGGAAGGGCAAACTTCTCCTGTCACTGGACCTGACTGATCCACTGGGCTCAGCATCTGTGTAAAAATAAAGATGATGTAGCTGGACTGGCAGAATGTGCTGTACACCCCATCTGACAGGGGCTGCTCCCTTCTTCAGTTCCAGCCAAGCTAGAGGGAAAGAGGAGCTGCATGCACCTGGAAAACCTGGGACTGGGTGCTCATGGCACTGAGAGGGCATCTCCAAAACAACCAAGAAGGTCTCTGTGTTTGTGTTGAACAACAAACAAAGCTACCTACAGTATGATTTCCTGTAGTGAGCTCAGACCATCCTCCCACTCGCTTTCCTCTCAGCCTCAATAAAGAATATGTCAGATTTACAGGATCATCTCTCCTGCCTCTGCGTCAGTGAAATTGTACTAGATTTTGCAAGTGAATCTCCCAGATAAGAAATGCAAATCAATTTGTCTCTTTTTTCTTTATTGTGCCAGTACCAAAAATATGTTCTCTGGGATTAAGCAAAGGATTGTCAGGCTGCTGCGGGGGAGAAGGGAGGGGGCAGAAAGGGTGAAGTGAGGGGTAAAGAGAGAAATCTGTAAACCCAAAGCAGTTTGTGGGAATGAACTGTGCTTCCTTTCTTCACAAAGCCTTGGAATAGAGACGAAAAAGCAATGACTAGATGAGCACTGACAGCAGCATAAAGCAGCAGGCACCACCTGAAAAACCCAGGTGGCATTTGCACTGCTCTTAGTTTACTTTCCAATAGTGAAATCTCCTCTTTTTGATACATCACTGTTCTTTGATGTTTGAAAAGTATTTTCACTCTAACAGTCACCAAGAAAATCTTCCACAAAAAGAAAAAGAACAAGATCCAAAGGAGAAGCAGAGCAAGGAGATTCACATATACTTCCAGATTATTTTTTCTAAACAGATATGATATGTTAAAACAAAACAGTTCCTGCTTCCTGCCCATTTGTCTTGCAATGCAGCAGGAAACCTTCACCTTACTGAAGGGGTTTAGTGGCTCCAGACACCTCAAAACTCAAATGTGATGCACCAACCCAGAGCACTGCTCTGCCTGTTGTGCAGTCTGGCATGGGCAAAGAAATGACATCACCCCACACAAACTAAAATTCAGCTAAACGAGGTCAGAGTGATGCTTCAGCTGAACTGCAAAAGGCACCCGTGCTTTCCTCCTCACCAGCCCTTTCTTCTGGAACAAACCAGAACTTACTGGGATCCTAAAAGCCTTATTTATCAATCAGTAATTCACTGCTGTTGTACTGTGGCATTGAGAATTAACAGTCCAGATTACAATCTCATATAAGTGCATAAGAGAAACAGTAGAGCTGTAACCCAATAAAAAACCAATATTGGAATAGTTTTGTTCATTATGAAAAGTAATAGGCAAAGGTTTTGTCTGAGAAGTACCTGGTAGAAGAGAAGGAAGGCAATGGGGTAGTTTCCAGTTTGCAGAGTATAACATTCCTATGCATACCTTACCTTTTCCCTTTTTTTACTCTGAGAGAATCCTGTAGCTTCTCCCTCTTTTGAAAACCTGTGCTCTGAGGACATGACAGAAATTCCCAGTACATGTGAAGCACACACAAACAGCTTAGAAACTATTGCTAGAAAAATACAGATATAAAACCGTTTTTAGCATGGTTTGCTTCTTTCAGCAAAAAGAAATCCATAGAGTTCTCACTAATATCAGCCTGCATGGTATGGATCAGAAATGGTGATTTTTATCCACTCATGCAACCAGTTTTACAACGACAACCACAACAGAATTTTGTCATACTAAAGATGTTGCTTAATCCATCTCCCCACCTTTCTGAAATATCTGCTTTACTGAACACTTCAGACTGTTAGCTTGGCTGCCTTAGTTTGCATTTCTAACTGGTTTCCCAGTTAGAAATATCTAAATGCTTGGGGAGGGGAAAGAAAAAACCAAAACAAAGCCCCAGAGCTGCTTAGGTCAGCACCAGCATCCCAGCTATCCTGGTGATGTAACAGAAAACTGAAGTTATGGCAAGGCATCCACATCCTCTGGGGACACAGGAGCAGGGGTGAGGGGCTGGCTTCCATCCCGTGCTGTAACTCTGGGGAAACTGAGCACCAACTGGAAACTCCTCTTCTCTTTCCCAGCACTGATGTCTTTGGCTGGGTTTGACAGGTGACCACTGCAGAGGGGGCAGCCTGGGTGCTGGCTAGACAGGGTGAAGAGAGCAAAGATAAGAGACTGATCTGCCTCAAGGACCATCAGCATTAAATACTGCCCTTGCACTTACTGGCAAACTCATTATGTGACTCCTCCAGCCCAACTAAAGAGCAGCTGCTGATTTGCATGCACCACCACTCAGGCCATGATTACTGCTGACATGACATGAGCTGTATAAAGGGCTCTTTCAGAAGGGATTGTGTAAGCTGAATAAAGGCAGTTAGCTTTTATCCTAAAGAAAATGCTATGCATCAAGTCTATTAGATTTGCATCGCACAAGAATTACTCCAAATAATGGATGAATCTTTAATGCTGCTACTGAAAAAAAATAAATTTCTACCAAACATGAAGGTAAGGCCAAGTGAGAGGGTAATGGAGATTTATTTTTATTAGTAAGGATTCAGAGGGCAAACCAAAGGTTTTATTAAAATGCTATTTATTAAAATGATTTTCCACTTGGAGGGTTCATTGTATTTACCCAGCATTGCAAAGGTGCCTGCTAAGTCAGCCCAGCCTGGGAAAGAGGTCCTTTTAAACTGCTAACTACTCCAGGCTGTCAAAAAAGCTTTGCACCTAATCGAACATATTTTGAAATAGAAGGGGACAATCTTGAGCCAACTGGAGGGGATAGCAAACCTATCTTTGCTAACCTAAACCTGTTAACCATTCTGGGTCAGGATTCTTTTTCTCTTTTTAAACTCTATGTAAGCAAATATTCCTGTTGGATGCAGAGTGCTCCAGAAAAGCAGCAAGGAGGAGCAGAGCTCACTCTACAGTGCAACATGCAGTGGAGACAGCCCCAGGCTCTAAGCAAAGAAAAAGTGAAGCAAGATACCTAATGGTTGGCTCTTAAGCAGTCAAAATAAATAATGTTGATTTGGGGCTTATTTGGTAACACCTCTAGACTCTAAAAACCCATAAGGGAGCCTTGAATTTGAAAGGGTTCTTGACAGTTTATAGGCAAGAGAGATGTATAAAAATCTTCATGACCTTTTGGATGGGCAACTTAACTTCTCAGCAAAGCAAAACTCTCACTGTTATATCACAGGCTACTGTGCACTTCACTGAGATTGTTTCTGCAGGTACCTGAGATAAAAGAACTTGCACCCCAAAAAGGTGGACAGGAATGTCTGTGCTTGCTGAGATGTTCTCTTGTGCAAAGGAGATGAGATTGTGGGTGAAGGAGTAGGAGTGAAGCCACTGCACACAATTCACTTCTGGCAAAAGGCAGAAGGAAGCACAGAACAGACACCCTGCTCAAAATAAGCCTTCTACAAGAGACAACTTGCAAAATATTAGTCTGACTTTTGGCTGCTTGCTTTGATGTAGTGTCCACTCAGAAACCCCTGAGAACATGGACATTCAGGATGCAACAGAGGAAAGAAGGGTAGCCAATATTTTAACATGTGTTTTAATTTCTAGCCAGTGCTCTAGACAGACAAAAATTTCAACCAACTCTAAATGTTTAAAAATCACCATAAAATTTTGCATTTAACCTAAACAAATGAATCACTAGCAGGGATTAATTGGGATGCTTGTCTGACTCCACTGACTGGTGAGATTCTCTATAATAATATAGATGCTATGAATAATAATAATAATAATAATATAGTTTAAGCAAATTGCCCTCCAAGTCATTCTAGCAGAACCTTTTGGGAAAGGAAACCAGCAGCCACCATCAGCACTGCCACCAGGAAAAGCATCAGCAGATCTGTGGCCTCAGACCAGCCACTATCAAAAGCATCAAGAGGAAACAGTTTCTGTTATTATAGCTCCCCAAGGCCCTTCCTGGCAAGGTTTGGTGCTGTTGACAATGGGAAAGCTGATATGGTGCTGGTAGAGAAACGAACCTCCTGACCACCACTGCATTGTCCTAATTGTCCTTTTTATAGGATAGTTTAACAAACAAAAAATAAACCAAACCAAATGCAGAGATATGCAAGTCTTTAAATTATCATGAATTCAGTGGTGGCATTTAAAATAAAAACCACAGAATTTCCTGTGTTCCTTTCTCCCCAGACTTTTAATTATTCATGCCCAACATCGGAGAATAGGGGAGAGCTAAAGATTTAGAAGCTGAAAAGGTCAACAGGGACAGCAGCCTGCAGGAAAATTAAGGGTATTTCTTGCTCTCCTTCAGCTGGAAATACAGACACTGGGACCCTATCCAACAGGAAGGGCATCTGGGCTGAAGAGAATAGGCATATGGATTGATCTGTGCCAGAATGGGCACTGCCAGCAATGGAAAGCAGCGACAGAGGAGCCAGGAGAGCCACACCAGGTTTGTTACAGTCCACAGAGATGTACACCAGGAAACTCTTGGGGTTTAGCAGTTTTCTCTCCCAGCACAGAGAGTATGGAAACACAAGTACTTTTTGGCAGACATGCACACATGGGAAGCTTATGGTTCAGGGGGTCTGGATTATTTCAGTGAAAGTGAGCTCAGAAAACCTGAGGAAAGCAAGCTGGGGACACCCAGCACAGAGGCCTTGAGCTTGGCTGCTCTGACAGAACTCACCCAAATTATTTAGAAGTAGAACTAAGGCAATATTCCTAGCAGCTCAATCTTTTCAACTCTTCCCCTTCTGCCTGTTTTTCCTATTGTGAAAGGAAAAATTCTTAACTTAGGAAAAAAAGAAGACCTTGTTCAATGCTTCTTCCCACTCTGCTAATGCATGCCACCTCCTGCACCCTCCTGAGAGTCTGTTCCACAACTCAGACAAGTGTCTGCTGGCAATCCCAGCACTCACAAAAATCATGAGTCAGTCATAAAAATCTATCAGAGTTTTAATATCCCATAAAAATTTCTATTTGCCCTTGGGAAATGAATTAGCTTTTTTTTAGCTGTTAAACTGCTTAAGAAACATACCTTCAAGTTCATTGCCTTAAATAGAAGATGAAAAACTCACACCCTATTTGATATCAAGATTGACCAGACTAGGAAAAGACCCATAAGACTCAAGGAAAGTCCTGGCAGTGCTCCATGGGGGTTTCTCTGGGTAAGGGGTGCTCAGTCACTCCCAGCAGCTGGGCAGCTCCAGGTCTAACTTACAGCAGTTTTTAGGGTGTAATGTGCCTGTGCCTTTTGTCAAACGACTTTCCTGCCTATCTCAGCACAAAGATAATGAAAAATTATATGTAGCCCATCAATTACTTATGCATTCGCTATTAATATTTCAAGGTTTGTGTGCATAAATAAACAAAATTAATTAGAAATTTGCAATCTTTTTCTTCCCCTCAGTGTTTTCCTTTGACACCAGTCCTACTTAGAGAGCCTCACACATATATCTTTATTTGTCTGCCATAAATCATTCAATGTGGTGTTTCAGCAAATAGAAGAGTTTTCTCCCTATATCCAGTGGTATCAAACACTCACGCTGGGAAATCAGCCACAGACATTTGAGTTGGCAGAGCTGCAGTACAGTACCTGAACTTTGGCAGGGAAAATTCATCCCTTGGTCACCAACGCCTAAAACGAAGCCCAGGAGTGTTTCTAGTTGTACTAAATACCACAACAGGAAGCCAATGCAATGTAGGACACCAGCACCTCTTTAGTAATTACATACTTCTATGTATTTCATATAACCACAGTTCACCACTATTTGATTCACAGAGACATAATTAAAGCACAATCTACCAGGAAAGAAAGAGCAAATGAGTCACACAAGAGAAGGTATTTATGTGCTACCTTCTCTCTGCACAAACTGTATGTCTGCCTGTTTCTTTTTTTATTCTCAAATAAAATTGGTTTTAGTTTCTTACTGCATTCCTCCACTCTCCCATGCTCAATTTTTCTTCTAATCTCCTTTTTCTCTTCTTACATCTTGAATATGTAAGTATCAGCACAGGTCAGTGTCCAGCCATGCAGAGCACACTCAGTGTGCTCTAAGTCAAATTGATGGGATTGGTTTGGACTCAGCACCTGCTCCATCATCCTCCTTCACCCCAGGACTTGCACTTTGTTCCCTATAAGCCTACTGGGAGTTACTTTAGTAGTCCCACACATTATGCTCTGGTCAGTTCCCATAGAGTTTTTGCTGTGCAGAAATACACAGTTACTGGAGGAATTTCCAGTCCTCTTCCTATCTCTGCTTCCACAAGCCTGAAGCACTGAGGGCCCTGTCTCAGTCCTTGGAGAGATCCTCCCTTTGGGACATCTGTTGCTGCTTTCCATTTCTTTTTCCCCCAGCAGATGAGCATTTTAGTTGTTTTAGCACCTATGCCTATCCTGTCTACTCAGGTGGGAACAAGACTCTTTTCCTTCTCATTTCCATTTTTTCACACCCTTCAAACCATCCTAGCTGATCCCTTTTCTGGCAGGTCACCTTTGTTGGGGACTAGCAGGAGGGGGCTACCCCAAGGATGCCCTCAGCAGACACAGCAAGAGAAAGAAACTCTTTTGGATCAATCCAGGAATCCCAAAGAGCCTCTCAGGAGAGGAGGCTGGAGACAGAAACCCCAGGGCAGCACACTGACCCACGCAGGCCAGGACCAGGGAGGGAGGGGTCCAGGTGAGGCTGCTCAGGGCAAGGAAAGCACATTAGTGCCCCCAGGGCCCTGACAGTCTCCTCCCCATTTACAAAGCAACCAAAGTTTATTTGAAATGGTTTTTGACAGCATAATACACAAGTGACAGCATGGATGGCAGTGACACCTCTGAGCCATGCAGCCTGGGAGGAATTCATTTCTAAATTACAACCATGGATCACCAGCTGTAATGTTTTCTATTGAAAATTTAATCAATAAAAGGGGGAAGTACAAAGTTTGATTAAATTGGGTCAATAACGACTTTCATTAAACTCTGCATAAAGAGTGAAATTTTTCAGAGTATTATCTTTTCAGAAGGTTTGCCAAAAAATTATTCTTTTTGACAACTCATTTCAAAAGGTGCATTACAAAAATGTACAGAAAGTACTTTCTCATAGCAGTCTTTGAAGAGAATATAAGTAGTTCTCTCTGGTGAGCCCTGTGACTGAGAGTATGTAAACTTTAAAGTGTATAGACCATCTTTATGAGCATTCACGAATGCCTGTCCATGCTTTTTTTATTTTATTTTCCTTGCAGAGGCTTTTATCGGGGTAACTGATTGAGGAGAGCCAGAGATGCCAGTCTGGCTAGCTAGAATGCTGAGCAGAGCATTTCTGACATCTCTAAGACCTCCTTAATGTCGGTGTTTTAGTCTCTGTAGCTCTGGACAACTGCTATTAAATTTGATCAACTTTCTGGTCTATCATCCTTTTTGGAAATCTAGTATCTAATTTTTTACAATATATTTTACAATTAACTTTTCATGATAAATCCCCCAATCCTATGAATCCACAATGAGGGGAAGAAAATGCCTAGGTTTCTCAAGCTTTACTCCTTGCTTTCCATCTTTTCTGCTTGCAGGCTTACCCATTGATACCTGGTGAAGAGTTCTCCCTTTTTTTCCTCTTTGACCCCTTGAAATCATTTCCTTTTCCTTCTTTATAATCTAACTGCTCAAGAATTCCATGCTCCTTTTTGCTTAGCCTGTTCCTACCAGCTGCAAACTTCTTTTTCACGATTCTGCCTCTCTCTTTACCCTCTTTCCCAACCACAAAGCTCCCCTCCCTACCCCTCGTATTCCCTGCCTTCCCTCTCCCTTCCCTCTCTCTTACCCCTCCACCCCTGGAGAGGCATCAGCTCCCACAACATCTTTCCCAGGGGGTGATCTAAGGCAGGACACAAGTAGAATGGTGGTTAACAGTACTTTTCACCATCAGAAACACTAAAAATAAGATGTGAAACCTTGTGGAGATTGTGCACACAGCTTTGTTTATCGGTAGCAAATATTTTGACCCCAAGAGGTTTGGTCATTCTCTGCAGAAAAATGTTCTGCTGTTCTCACGTTCAGAATATGTCAGTGTTTAGTAACACTGCACAGGAATGAATCTGAAATGAAGTTTTAATGGTTCTCTGCAGATTTTAGCAGTTTCAAGCTAGAATAATTGGATAAATGGAGTTATGAAAGTGAAATGCAGAGTTTATGACTTTGCAGGAGAAAGACATTTTTTAACTTTTAAATATTCATCATAAGGCCCTCCATTTTCTTTTTGAGTAATTTACATCTATGAGTTTTATATTCTGCCTCCAAAATACTTCACTGACATCATGTTGCTTTTCTCTGAGCAGGAATAAGGGGAGTGTGATGCACAATTATAACTCTGCCCTTTGCCCTGAGCTAGGAGACCAAAATGTAAGGATCAAAAATCAGTGTGGAAAGATATTCAATATAACTACACTGGATAGTTATTTAAAATTATTTTCCCCTTTTTCAGGCACTTCATTGACAAATTTATAAGAAAAACAGGGTGTAAGTAGGATGGTTCTCTTACTGTGCTGTGCAGAGACCTCTCTGTGATTGATGATCAGTTGCACATCTTTCAATTCCTTCTCTTCCTCTTGCAATCACAGCTGCATCCCAGTGGAGACTACAGCTTCTCCAAGGCAGCACAGTTAGCAGGAAGTTATAAGCAGAGCTCAGCAGAAAAGTTTCTTCTGACCTGTGTCTCTGCAAAATTCCTGATTTGTTAAATCAAAAGGAAAAGACAGAGACACTACATCAAAATATTATTTAAAGCACATGCCCCTCAAGATTTAGATTATTTGGCCATGAACACCAATCTCAAGTGGGAGAGTAGATATTTTAAAAGCAGAGTTGGAGAGAATCCACCTAAGGAAAAGAGGTCTGACAGTCAGAGAGAATATGATTGACTAAGTATCCTTAATTTCTTTGTAGCCTTCTGTTTAAAGATCAATAGTTGCCTTTGCTCACAAGTAAAAAATCAAGAAATTTGCATAGATGTCCTAATGCAGATTTTCAGAGTTTATTAAATATGGATGAGAAAGGGAATGTCTTAAAAAAATCTTCTCAAGCATTATAGAAATTAATTTACTAGGATTCACACTGCTATAGTAGTAAAACATTGAAATTAACTGCTGCATGGATTATCCCAGTGTCAGTTCTGAAATGCTAATTCAGCTAGGGCAACCTCAGCTACCAGAAAATGAAAATTCTCATGAGGTTCAATTTTTTTTTGCTACTTTCTCCAGCTACTGGTAGACCTGCTGTGCATGATAACAACACTCGTCCCTTGTAGGGAGCAAGGTGCTCGTATTCAGTGTGCAGGATTTTGCAATGGAACTCAAATGTTACTGAAGTTCCCAACACCTTTCACCCTTCAGCTTCTGAGGTGGTTCCAGTTTAATTGTCTGCACTCCTTTGGAAGGAAAAAATTGCAAATTCGGGCTGTTCTCACCGCATGGTGTAAGGGACCATGATTTATTAAGAATCTTTAATTCCTGCTGCTGAAAGAGAGAAATTCCCTGTGCTGTGGCAAATGCCCTGCCAAGGATCCCACGGGCATTGAGGCCCCAGCTCCCTGGGTGGTGCCACACTGTGCCAGCAGCTGGTAACCACCACCCCATAACCACCACCCCATAACCATCACCCTACAACCATCACCCATAACCATCATCCATAACCACCACCCCGTAACCACCACCCCATGACCATCTCCCCATAACCATCATCCCATAACTATCACCCCGTAACCACCACCCCATAACCATCACCCCACAACCACCACCCCATAACCATCACCCTACAACCACCACCCCATAACTACCACCCTACAACCATCACCCTATAACCATCACCCATGACCATCACCCCTAACCATCACCCCACAACCATCACCCATAACCATCACCCATAAACATCACCCCATAACCACCACCCCACAACCATCACCCCACAACCACCACCCCACAACCACCACCCCGTCGCACGGGGCCTATCCGCAGCACTGCCATCCCAAGCTGCTGCTGTTGCCTCCCCGCGCCAGCCTCTGATTGCAGCTCAGCCCACGCCAGGACGAGCTGGTGAGCCGGATCAGGCTTATTTTTATCCTGGATCCCTTCCCCAGCCTCCCCCACCCTGTGGCCCTGCAAATGGCTGTGCTGGCAGAGCGTGGCAGCCGGAGCAGGGGTCGGCTCTGGGGCCAGCTCGGTGCCCGTGCCCAGGGCTGACAGGAGGCACGGTGGGAATCCTGATCCCATCAAGGTGTTCCTCGAGTTTCCTGCTGCAGCTCCCTCTGCCCTGGAGATGTTGGCAGCCACTAGAGAGAGGGCAGCTCTGGGTGACCATTCAGTGTTCCACACACCCCATGCTGGCAGCATCAGGCCCCACTTGGGACTGTTCCTTTGTGGAAACGGGGCAGGAAGAGGCCACAAGCAGAGAATACACCTGGTTCTTGTGACTCCTATCGCTGCCAGGCTCAAAACTGGTGTCCTGGGCTCTTACAGAGACCATGTCCGTGCCCCTGTGCCCCACGGTGCTGGCCTGGCTGACCTGCCTGCACACAGAGCTGGTGGCACTGCCCTCAGCCTGCCCCCAGACCCGTCCTGCACCCGCTGGGAAAGGTGCCCAGGCCATCTGTGCTGGAGACAGCCAGACAAGGGACAGAGGAAGAGAATCATCCAGAGGAAAGCAGCAGGGATTCTGGACTTCAGTTAGACATTAGCAGTATCATGGAACTGAGAAAAAGGGCATTCACAGTCTCATTAATTGAACTGTGTCATTTGAGTACCTTGAAGGGAGCCAATAATAATAGGGCTGGTTTATTCCACTTCCTTTTTACTGCTCTTACAAAATTTTTCAGTATTACAAAACATTTTACAACTGACTATTTTTGTCCTTACAAATTTGGGAGGTTTAATAAACTTATAAATACACTAGAACCACCAGAGTCTAAAATTCAAATCCACAAAGTTTGTGGAACTTATTACTTCAAATGTTGATCTTTTACAATTCTGTGAATCAATACCATCAGAGACAACTACAGTGAAGCCCATCAGCTCTTTGAGCATATGGCACCTGTTCATAGCCAAAAATGAGGAGATGTCATTTGAACTGAACAGGAGAAACAGAAATAATGAATAATAACCCTTAGCAGATTTAGAAGGAAAAGCTGTTGAGCAGTGCATAAGTAGCTGGTATTCAACACCTGTACGCTTCTATATCTGAGAATATATTTAAAATAAAAACCTTGAACCTTTAGTTGTTTTTATGAGGTCATTAATTAAACACCATTTGAGTGTGAATTCCTGCAAGCATTCAGTTGCAGTGTTCCACATTAAGTGGTATCTACTTACAGTTACCACCAAGCCAAGGGTTTTTTGGGTTTTTTTGACTGGCTCAGCTAGATTTTATTTTTGTAAAAAAATGCCAGCTCAAGCTGGAAACATTACAAAAAAAACTAAAGGGCCTGGCCCACTACTGTACTATTTCCAAAATACAGCAAGATAACAGCATGAGCTAGATCCCTGCCTTGGCTGCACCTTCATAACATGTATATTTATTCTGGCATTCCTGCAAGGTGAAATGGCTCTTGGTGAGATTCAAAACACACAATTCTCTAGATGGAGGGATCCTACGGCGATGACTCTGCAGCAAAGACCAAACATTTTAATAAAAGAGCCCCACCTCATTCCCTCATGGTTCTCACCTCTCCTGAGGTCCATCATGCATCATTAACTGGGAGAGGGAGGCAGCTGATGGTGAAAAGCTGCTTTTGCCTTGTGTTTCCCTGTGGGAGGCTCCCAGCACAGAAAGCACCCCCAGATGCCCATGGCAGATGGTTTTAAGGGATCATCCCCAGCTCCTGCAGAGCCCAGCCAGAGCAGGGTGCAACTCAGCCTCTCTCCTCTACTTCCAGCAAGGCACCCTAACTTTAGCAGCTGACCCTTCCAGTGTGAAAGGATCAGAGGTGTCTGATGAACACTGGGGGTTCATAGGTCTTGGAAAAGCTTTGATCCCACAGAACAAAGAGACAATGGGATTGAAGCACTGCACAGCACTTGGCACCTCAGGAATCTGTTCCTAAGCCCATTTAAACAAGTGTTACACAGACAAAGCCAGCATGCAGCTGGAGGACATTATTGTGAATATTCCTTCCACTGCTCTACACAAGAACTGAGACAAGTAGTGAAAATAAGAAAAAATCACAAATGTTTTGATGGCAAGACATCAGGGAGTGTATGACTATTCATTATTTAACAGTCTCTGTTTTTACATAAGTTTGGCCTGTTTACATTCTTCATCTCAATATTCAGGTATAAAATATTGCTGACAGCAGTATTTCCAGAAAGGAAATGCAGCTGTTATATCAGTGGAAAATTACATAGACTAGATTTCCCATTTCCATGTGTACCATTTTCCCCTGAAAGTGCTATTATACCCAACAAAGAAACAAAAACAACTACAAAAATTTTAAACAGTGACAGACATTCAGTTTGAAACTTTGTCTACAGAATAAGTCTTTTTGCAATCAATGACAACCATTTTAAAATCAGATAAGAGTTTGAATTTTTATTATTTCAACAGAAAAAATTATGCAGAAACAATCTTACCTGAACACATTTGATTTAAAAATCTAGTTTTCTTAAAACTGCGATGTTTATGCCTATTCAGCCAGAAAAAAATTTAAAAAAGGATCACAATTCACCACATAAAAAATGTAATTCGTCATGGTTTAACCCCAACTGGCATCTAAGTACCACGCAGTCACTCACTCAAACCTGAAGGTTTACAAGGGTTTTTTTTTTAGAATTCCTATGAATAGAAGCTGTTAAATGCAAACAACTTCCCATGGAGTTCCCAGACAGATCCATCAGTTAAACTTACAGTTCCTTTTTTAATTTTCCTTTTGCTAGCAAAATACACTCAAGCCTTACAAAATCCACATGGAAAAGTGACGTACATTTGTATGTCTTTGAACCTTCGACACTTTCCAAATGAGAAAATGTGTATTTAATTTATGTTCTTGATTTTGTGGGATAATTTTTAAGGGCCTAAAATAGTAATGGCCCCAATTGACTTCTGCCTGCCAAATCTGTGAATCACTCTCGTTGCCAATGATAAAAATAGAAGAAAGAAAGACCAAAAAAATACCCCATAAAATTCCAACTTGTCTCCCACATGCTAACTCAATAAAGGTGTGGGAAAAGAGCCCTTTTCAGAGGTGGTGCTTTAGCCTTACATCCACTATGACAATCAGTTTCTTTGCTCTGAAACCTGCTCCCTAGCTCAGAAAATAAAATAATGTAACATACCATGAAAGTGAATACAGCATAACCATCTCTGGCCCTAAATCCAGTTTTCAGTAAGGTGCTATCCATTCATTCTGGCATCTCATGAGTATTACTGCCATTGTTGCCTTTCCGTGGTCTTAAAATTAAAACTAAAACATGGTTTGTGGGTAAAAGGGGTTTTTACTTCGGTATTTATTTCAGGATCCTTGGGTGCAGCACTTGGTCCAGGTGGAATGCCCCGAAAATGCATGCACACTGTTACACTGAAATACACACAATAATAGGCTTTGCAAAATTAACATATTTATCAAAGATCCCCCAGTGAGAGGCTGGAGTGAAGCCCTCGTTGTGAGGAACCTTCCCCCTGGCTGGGCCTGGCTGAGGTTCCCAAATGTGTTCTGGAGAGGCCCTTGGTGTCTGGGGCTCCCAGGATGTTTGCTCTCCTGGTTTAACGGTGCCGTGGGGCTGAGCTGAGTTCTCAGCCTTGGGGAGGTACAAGTGTGGGGCTAAAAGCACTGAGAATACATCAAACTATATAAAAGAATATGTAAGAGGGGTATAAAAGAAAAAGCAAAAAATCATTCTGGCATCCCCATGATCTCTCTCCTGCTACAACTCACTGCTCCAGAAGCAGAGCCAAGTGCATCCCATGCATCCACACTGGTGGCTGGGGGGGATTTGTAGGTGATGTGTCAGGGCCCATTCCCAACCCCAGGGAGATGGGGTTCACTACACTTCCACCTGCAGTGTGGACACCCTGCCTGGTCACTGCAGCTCTGGGAGAAAAATCTGGGCTCTGGGGAGTAATCCTACATTCATTTGAGGCATGCAAATTTAGATAGGATGTGTGGTTGTGTAGAAGAGCAAATTTCCTTCTGTCAGCTGGAAAATTTGTTGCTCTAAACTGATTGTCTTGTGGAGACATTATCCATCCACCATGGGACATAGCTGCAAGGATGAGTGGTGTGTCCCTGACCACTCACACACAGTGCTTGGCACATTGCTGGGGTTTCCAATCTATCACACTGAAGTTTCTGAACACTGGCACTGTTTTCATGGGGTTTTAGTGCTTTTCTGCTTCCTCTTGCTATTCCCACAGGCACCAATATTTTGAATGACTATAGCTGGTCTTTCCAGTTTCTTGTTTTTGAAATCTCTTTTACCTTTATGCTACTTAAAGCAACATCAGCATGGAAATATTTTTCTTTGGAGTCCTTTTCCTGAATTTTTAATTTGTAGGCAAGTAAGAATATATTCAAAACCTTTTCAGATTTCCTCTCTCAGGCTCTCCAGATACATAAAGTCAGTAGTCCAGAGTTCTGATTGCACTGGGGTACAGCTCACAGCAGAACTCACCTGGCAATTCTCAAATGGTTTAAAAACATCCTTCTGTGTCTCTTCCCTCTTCACCAGATATTAGGTCTGTATTCAAAACCAGTGCCTCTTCTCTTTAAAGCTTACACATTATCCAAGGAAGGGATTTGACTTCTGGCCAGAAAAGCAGATATTTCTATTTCCCTTATGAATTTACAGCTGGCATCTGCCAGCATTCATTGCCTAATGCACGCAACAAACAATTTACAGTTTCTGCTGGGCATTATAGTGACAAAATCTGCTTGTTCACATCAAGATGTTCCAATCAGTTTCTGTCTAGCCATTTCTTTAATGAAATCCAATACTCAGAGAGGAGACCTGAATTACAGCCTCATCCTCCAGTGTCGTCAGCAACTGAGCACAGATCCCTGGTGAGCCCCAGGCTGAGCTCCCGAGGGCTCAAACAGAAGGCTCCAGGCTCAGTCGTGCCCTTGGGGAGCCCCTGGGGTTCTAGCTGTAGTTTAAATTTCAGAAGGCTGAAAGAAGCACAAGGCAAGGGAATATTTGCTGATCAAAGCCAGAATCCTGATCATCTAACTACTCTTAAATCTTTTAAATAACAATATTCTTAAACCGTTTTTGCCCTGAATTTGAAAGGCAGAAAGATTATTTTCTTTTTTACTGACTCTTGCAGACACACATCTGGCTGTGTGTGGGTATGGGCCCAGGGTAAGTGGTGTTTTACAGACTAGCTAAAAAGAGAAATTGTTCAAAGTGTCAGCCAACAGGACTTGATTTTGGGCTAAACAGCACTAGTGGACAGCTGCTGCCTCAGGAGCACAGGTGAGCTCCTTCAATAACACACTCCCCAGTGGATTCCTCACACCCACAAACCTTGCAGCAATAATCACCAAGGAAAACAACAATAAAACAATGAACTATTGAGGAGGAAAATTCTTGCAGTAGTGTTGAAGGTGGTGTTTCTACTTCTAATGGATTAAATAATTTATGGTAACTACCATCATTGGGATTTGGCTTTTTACAATCTGTAATCATTTTCTTCCTCTCTCTTTTCCTAAGCTCTTTCAGAGCTTCTTGACAACAAAACCTCATTGGGAAACAAGAGTAGCTTTTATTCACTGCAGCACGGTGCTTTTTCCTGCCACAGTTCCACTATTTTGAAAGAAATGTCAGGCTCTGAAGCCACCAGACCATGAAAGAAGAGATAAGCAAGTCCCATTTAAATTTATACAGCCCTAATTTAGAGTGTTTTATTGAAATATTTAACTATATTTAAAAGCCTACATGTTTTCCAACCGTCAATTGCATTGTAATCCATAAAATCTAAATGGGACAATATATTCTACCTGGTTAATTTCTGAGAAACAGAAATGTTTACTTCTGTATTTATTTCTCAGTTTAATGACTGCTTCTTCTTTTACTGATTTTCAGTTTGCAGTCAAGTGTAGGGCAGTGTGTGATTCTCATGTGTGCTAATTCAGTGCAATATTCAAATGTAGGTTTAAAGGGTCCATGTTATAGAAGGACAGGGACACAGTCCCTGCTCCAGGATCCTGCCCATTTAAAAAGCTAAGAGAAGAGAAGAGTGAAGGCAGAGAGAAAATCTCATTTACCCAGGGCTGCACAGCAAGATTGTAGCAGAGATATAAAAAGGACCACCTTTTCTATGACCTTATTCCTTATGCTACAGAGCATTCTCAGATTTTTTTTTTAAATTCTGTCATAAAAACAAACTAAAAAGAAGTCAGCAGGCATGGTCTATAGTTGGTGTATGATGTGCGAAAAGAGACAGATTAAACTCTGCAATCCATAATCTTCCTACCTTGGCCTCCAGCAGGGCCCTCAGCTCCCTCCTGCAAAGAACTCAGCTTCTGCAAATATTGGAGGAGCACTTAAGCTATTCTGTTGCTTTCCAAAATTGTCAATGGCAGGTAACAAATATCACACAGAGTGTGAATAAAATCATAGCATTAAATTAGATCCAAGTCCTATGCTCACAGAAGTTCCTTGGAAACCTTATTTTATCCTATAACCTAATTAGCCTTATCTATACAGGGCCAAGAATGAGAAAATTCAGCAATCAGCATTACCATCCCTGACTTATTTGCATTTGTAGCCCAAAGAGCTCAGTCGAAATACCACTGCAAATACAAATAAATACAGATTTGGCAAATGCTACAACCTTTGCTGTTAAGCACTGGCCACAATTCCTTCTGTGTCCCTCAGGCCTCGTGCCCCTGCAGATTTAATGAATGGACTCTGCCTTTGCTGCAGGCTGCTAAAAAGAGCATTGAGGAGTACCTGTGCCCACTGGGGCACTTGCATGTTACAGCCTTCCCATTCTGACAATCATTTATAATTGTTCTCTGAGACTCATTTCACAATAAGTCTTGACCTCCTTTCACTTTATTGTTATCAAACTGCATTCCTCTATCTTGCTTACAAGAACTCATGGGAGAGCCTATCAAAAAACTTAAGATATGTGACATCTCCTGTCTTGTTAGTATAGGAAATTAAACAGGTTTGAAAACCCATGGATCTGGGATTATCTCATGTTGACTTTTACTCAAGTTCTTAGTGACTTTCCTGTGCTTTTCAAACAGTCAATGTTCCCCTTTCAAATAAAGTATTTTGTAAGCATCTGGGGTCACTACAGGTCACACTGTGTACTGAACCACTTCCATTTTTATGCTGTCTATTAGAAAACACAACTGACATGCCCTCCAAAGTCATGAAATACCTGTGCTCAAAAAGAAAAGCTTTGCAGGTGCAGTCTGACAGCCATGTCCTCCAGTCAGAGATGAATTCTTTGAACTTCCAACATAACATTATCCATAATGGATCTACTTACACCATTGTTGTTAATTCTCTCCATTCGTACCTCTCATATTTTCACACAGTGGTCCTCTTGGCCTCCCCCTAGCAGTGAAGAATGGGAAAATAAATAAAGACTTTATTTCATTTTAATTAAAAAAATGTCATCTTCTAAAACAGGTTGTAGCTAGCTCTGTTAATATAATTCTTGCAACAGTAAAACACCATGAGTTTGCTATCAAAAACAAACAAAAGTGTTGTGATTGTGTGCTATTATGTCTTTCACTGGGCTGATGTTCTTCACAAGGCAAGATGATGACTTTCACAGGAACATCTCATATTAACAAACCAAATCCTTCAAAGAGCTGTGGGGTAATGCTACAAATCACAATATTGAGGCTAAGTAGATAATACAGCATCATACCAATCTCAGTGGTTTGGGCATTAAGAAAGAGGACATCTAATTGTTACAGAGGAGAGCACCAGTGGCAACGAGAAGAAAGGAGATCCTCACTTACATGAAGAGCAAATGTGAGAAAGTGAAGGCTAAGAAGGTGATAGCAGCCAGAGGCAAATACTGTGAGAGGAGCAAAGGACTGCAGTAATTTAGATTGGACACCTGAAATAGGTTTCCAGCCAGCACAGCTTTAGAAATAGTGACAGTGGGGAAAAAAAATAGCTTAGAATGGAGCTTGAGAGATTTGTTACAAGTTAGATGTGTCAAGAATGTCTGTAAAAGCTGGTAACAGAAACACTCCATGTCCACACTCCTGACACCCAACTCTCTCTCCTTAGGATATGTATTTGGTTTCCATGGATTTACACTAATTTATACAAGCCCACGATCCAGAACAGAAAGGATTGTTATGAAGAGCAGGTAGTATTTTTAAATTGTGTTGACAACTTAGGCCAAATTTCCACAGATAGAATTTCAGCTCTATTAACCTCATGGAGTTTATAACAAATGCAAATGCTCTTTATCCTGAAATAGTTACTTGGCATCAGTTGGACATACTAGTTACAATCAAGCAGCTAAGTGCCTGAACACCTATTTGCATACAACTATGCCTAATTTATATCACACTGAATTTAATTAATTTGACAGTTATATCATTTGATAATATTTTTACACTACAGCTACCACTGTATTCTGCCTTTGCTCATTACATTTAACAACTTTTATAAATCATTCAGTACACAAAACCAGCAACTTTACCTCTTCATTACCCAACACACCCTGGATTTTACCTTATAGCAGAACCAAAACAACTGCTTCAGAACACAGGGATGAAGAGGAAGCCATGGCAATTCAAACTTCAAGAAAAAACTTATTCTTCATGTTAACTGCTTCAAGGGCATTTGTTTTCTAAATATATAAAAACAGTTAATGGTGATCAGATAACCCATGGTTATGGGTTTAGATAGTGTGACAAAGTGTGTGAATGTGAGTGTGGGCACATGGCCTGTACATCCCCTTTGCCAACATGCCACAGGCATACTCTGCTCATCCACTTGCTCCTTACAACAGCAATGGTGTGAACATTAATCCTACCATCCTTCTAAATAGCACTTTCATCTCCAGCAAAACATAACATCACTGTAGGAAGGGCAGGCAGAATAGGGAATGTTCTTGAATATCTTCTTCTTTGTGGTACAAATCAATAGGAATAAAGGTCCAGCCTTCAGATGCTAAAGGGAGCTGAATTAAGAACCTGCATAAACAGAATTTCTTCATGAAATCACTAAACAAAATGTTTCTTTGGGACATATCCAAGCATTTATTTACTAATAAACAAGAACCTGAGTGAACGATAGCTCTGAGAGACAATCAACATCAGCAGATGTATTTCACTGAAATCAGAATTAGGCCTTCTTTTTCTAAGAAATGAGAAGAATTTTAAGGCCATAATAAAACTAGAGAAAATAACATTTCTTTCAGCAGTATTCTCCATGCAAAGAGCTAACATTGCACTTCTCAGGGCAACATTTAAAATCAGCTGCAATGCAAGCCTGAAACTTTATTTCCTTGCCATTTGCAATTACTCCTTCTCAGCAGTAATCAGTGAAGTACAGTCAAAGACTACCAAACAATGATTGAGATGCTGGTATGATTTAAAGAAAAGCAAAGTGCTGATCAGCTTTTGTTTCAGTGCAACTTACAGGCTTGAAGGATTTGAACAAGGCTATATTGCTGCCTACAAAGTGCATGAGTTCATTTCTGAAATCCCCAGGTGCCTGGGAGGTGGAAGAGAAGCATCACTTTCAGTATGTGAATAAAAGCAAGCACACTATTCAAGGGGGTCCCTGCTCTCTCTGATGTCAGGTACCAGCCAGTGCCATGAAAGAGCAGATGCAGCCAGAGGTCAGAACTTTGTTTAAATAAGATCTGGAGTTAGAAATACTTGAGCTACAATTCGTGGTAAAAACACAAATTCAAATCATAATCATCATTTTATGACTAATTTCAGGAGGGCGAAAAAAAGTTCTTTGCACCTATATGTATGTGTATTTTTATATACTTTCTATATGTATTTTTTTTTTTGTGTGTGTGTGTTTTTAAAATATTATTATTTTTAGGTTTTATATTTATACATGTTCGAGGAAAAGAGGATGCTGGAGTTTTGCTCAGGCCACATTTTAAATATTGCTGGAGGGAAGATGGGCAGTATCCCAGGGAATAAAGGTTCTGCTGACAGAATCCTGAAAGGCACACCGTGTGCTTGCCCATCTTCTCCCTGCTCAGCTGCTCTGGAGGAACGTGGGTGAGTGTCAGCTGGGGCCCAGTGCTGCTGTTTTTAGGGAAATATTTTCATATTTATCCTGCCTGTTTGCCCTGGAAGCTTTCAAGGGGTGCAGCACATCTCTCTCTCATTACTACCCAGCTGCTGGAAGGGTGAGCTGGGGTGCAGCTGCTGCCAGCCCTGTGGGCAGGGCAGTGTCCCTCCAACACCCTGAGCTGCTGGAGGCACACACAGAGAATTCCCAGTCACTCTGAGCTGCCCTCCCTGCAACCCCATGCTGCAACTCCCCTCCAAGGAATCTTCCACATTGCCAGGGCAGCTGTTTTTACAGATCTGCTGTTCCTGTAATTTGTCCAGAGTATATATGGTAGGTTTTCAATGGGATTTGTGCTGCTAATGCGCTTAGGCTCCCTGGAAAATTCCAGTCCAATGTCTTGACATTTACAAAATTGATTTCATGCCATGACTGTTTTAGTGCCCAGGGTGTTGGGGATTTTTTTTTTCTTTTTTTTTTTTTTCTTTAGGAAAAACATGATATATGCTAAACTAGCAGAATAATTTTTATGCATTTTGCCTCATTACAGTTTGCAGGAATGGCTGGAGCAGACCTTGTACCCTGCAATGCTGTATCCAAGAGTAACGGAGCCAGGAGCTAAGAGGAATTTTACGGTCTACAATTAAAACTTCCTAAGTGCTATCAATTCAGGAGGTGAAATTGCTGCTGCTAAGCACATCTCTTTCTACAAAAATTAAATCCATGCTAAGTGAGCATGGCACCTTTTTTTTGAAAAACTCATTTGCTCTTCTGGGTGTTTGTTGAGTCTTGTGTACCATGAAAATAGTCATTTGAAGTATTTTATTGAAATAGCCCTTTAGAACATTTAATAGAAATGCACACAGATGTACCCAGCTCAGATTGCACTCTGCTAATGATCAGCTTTTTTCCCACTAAATTGCAGGTGGTGAAACTATCCTTGTATTTTTTTACATTTTGCCTATTTGTCCAGGATACAAACATGATGTAAATAACGTAGTTTTTTTTTCTTTCTTGTGACATTATCACTATCCTTGCAGCACAAGCTTTAATCTACTTTCATTAATTAAGCAAGGGACCAAATTTTCTGCCTAGTAACATGTTTGGAATTCTGTGATCAAAAAACCATGATGACTTAAAAGATCAGAGGGAAAGCTAATAACCAACACTTCTGCACACAAACACAATTTAAAAATTGCCTTAGGAAGCCTCTCGTGGTAGGAACCACAAGACTCACTTTGCTCTTTCTGAGATTTATGCATTTGCTTTATTTCTGTCCTAGGCTGATTATTAAATCTTGGCATGTCTGGTCATCAGGGACATTTCTTAGTGGAGACAAACTAGAAAGGTTTTGGAATTGAATGCCACACGTTGCAGGCAGCCTGAGGATGGGAGCCAGTGTCCATATGAATTTCAATAAACCTCCCTAAGAGAGAAGCCTTCCTAGGCACTAACAGCACTCAGAGCTTGGGTTTTTCCCTCATAGATATTCAATATATGATGATTCCCTTGATAATGATCCTCAGACTTATTGTTTCAAGCAGACTTAAAAGTGGATGCATTTCCATTGACACATTTTAGTAGGTTCAAATAGTTTTTAAATAATTGGTCTCCAAATAATAAATTATTTTTCCACCACTTCTTTCACATATCAGTGTCCTGATTACCAAAGTGTCAGGTCAGGGTGGTTTCTGTACATTCACAAAAGTCTCAACTGACTCAATGAGACTGACACAAATTCTGAGTTTGACTGTGCTGATCACCATTTTCTACTTGAAATGCAGTATTTAAAGGTGCAGAATTGGTTATTTACAGACTAAATCCTTCAAACCAAAGGTTAGTGCTATATATCTTGTACAAAACATCTCTTAGCTCACTCTCTTATAACAATAAATAAGTTAGATATGTCAAAAATCACTTGTTACTCGCCTTGTGCCAGCTATGCCATGTGTTATATGGAAATGGTCAGTTCTTAATGGCTCTCCTGCACTTTCCCTTCACACTTTATTTGTGCCATAAGCTATTCAAAATATGTCCTTTCCCAATCAGGTGAGCCAGAAGTGGTTCTGTAGCTTTGCACCCCCTCTTTAAATTCACTCTCCCTGACATTTCCATGTCCTTTACTACAGTTTTCACAGGGAAAATATTCTCCCTGGAACATGGTCTGAAATTTATTTTATTTTATATCTTTTCATTAAAAACTGCTGGTAGACTCACTCAATGTAACATGGTATCCAGCCATGACATATGCACCACAACAGTAATTTGTATTCCAAGAATATCCAGTAATGTCACATTTTTCAGCAGAAAAATTCCAAGGCTAGAGGACAGACTCTGTTAAACTACCTGATCAGCTCCTCCTCCTCCTAGACAAGTCCCTTAGCCTGCAGAGCCTCCTTGCAAATTAAATGCAGAACTAACCAACCCTGTTCTGATTTGGGGCACACAGGAAAAAAAAAGAAGAAATCCTCACTGTTTTCTCTATTCTGCACTGTCCCCATCAGGAGCCCCAGGGATACAGGCAGGGGGAGATGACACAATCCTGACCCACTGGCATTAATGGTAGAACTCATTTTCCCCAGGATCACAATCTGTAATGCAGAGGCTCTGCAGGACAGAAAGCCATTTTGGCAGGACACAGTTGTTCTTTTCAAAGTGCTTCTTGCGTCTTCCTCACTTACCATCCCGCTTTGAGGAGAGCATCCCACCACCTCAGCTCCATGCTTGTTTGTCCCTGCATTAGGTTACCTTCCTCTGCAAGGGGGTTCTATGCAGAAAGGCTCACATCAGACAAAAACCCCCATCCTGTCCAATGCCACCTAACCCTCCCCCTCCTCACAGTGTAACCTTTGCCTCCTACCTCTCAGCTCTTCTGCCACCTCTTTGTGGCTAACTCTGAATTTAGCTCTCTGAAACTACCACATTTGAAAAGTTGGTCCTAGAGGGAAAATATCTCAGTTCAAGGTAATGCTTTTAATTCCCTTGTAAGTTACTAGAAAAGGGACATTTAAAATATCATTAATAAAATCACTCAGATATCCTACAAAAAGTAAAACAAAATCCCTTAATTAGATATTAGATTAACGACTCTTAATAAACTTACATAAAGTTAGTCAATCAATACTGTTCTCTCTTAGTATCCCCAGAGCAATTAAAATTCAGTGCTCTGCAAGATCCATTTAATGATTTGGCAAGGTCTACTTTGGAACCATGTGGACAGTATTAGCAACAGAACAGCCTGTATACATTGTACAAGATTCCTACCCAGCACATCTGGGGGTCTTTCAAACAAAAGGACTCACCAAGAGACCCATCTACTCCATCTCCAGTGTTAATTGTAGGCATCACCAGTGGCTTTGAGGCCATTCCATACAATTGGCATTATGTGACCAAGATCATTAGAGTACCCATCAACAGCATGATCAGTCTGACAGTGTGGATCTTGCAGGAAATGTGGCTGTGAAGAATAAATAGGCACAACTTTGCCTGCAGATACTTTGTCAGAGGTCACAGGACTGAAACATGTCATTTTTCCTTACTAAATAGGAAAAAACATTCACAAGTATCCCTATTTTACCTGTCCCTCCAGCAGCTGCTGTACATATACAGCTATCACTTTTCAATATGAAAGTGCTTGTGGCAGAATTCAGCAGCCACACATTGGTCCTTTTTAAAGCAGGTTTGAAGTATAAAAGTTCTTGAATTTGATGTAAGGCCATAATTAAAAACAAAGTAAAAGACTAAATTAGTTTTAGGAAAAGATCTCATTCTTGCTAAGATGTGTACTTGCATGGAGTCATTTGCTGTGAGTGGGTGACAGTAAATATATTTTGTAATTTTGTCTGTAGTCATTTAATTCCTAAGTACTCAGCAATTATTAAAGAAAATACAGGCTTTATGTGAAGAGCATCCACCTGTCAGCTCAGCTCACAGGAAGCCTGCGAAGCTCTATGGTGGTTTGGGACAGAGGAACACTCTCCTAGGAGCCCAAAGTAAAAAGATAATCTATATTCCGTAAACCTACACTTTAAAATTTGTTCCTTCCTATCAGGAGGACAGAATTAACAGGAAATTCACTGCCTAAAAAAAATAAATTGAAAAACAGTGAAGTGCATGACAATCCTTAATCTGCCAGCAGGAAAGATGCTGGATGCATAATTAGTGTTGTCCATGTCCCAGTGCCACTGCAGGCCCTCCAGTTCTGGAGTAGGAAAGGAAGAGTGGCACGGATATGAACATTTACTTACCACAGTGATCATGACACTGAACTGAAAAATCTGGGGAGGAACACAGAAATAGATCATCTTCCTCCTTGATAATATGTGGGGCTGTTTGGGTTCAGGGTGCTTGCTGGGTTTTGTTTTCCCCTTAAAGAGCAGAGACAGTTGATGGTATCTGATGGTATCTGAAGGCTTTCTGCAGTTCTGCCTTATTAAACCTTATTAAACCAGCTGAGGTCGGTGGAGAACCCAAGGCATCCCAGGATCTAATGGCTTCTAGATGCAAGGGAAGAGTCATTGGATATAAATTGGCAGCAAATCATGGTAAAATATTTCGGCACTTAGCCTAACCTCAAGAGATAAACATGAATGGTGATTTCTTGGTGTTTGACGCAAGGCACCAGCCCCAAAGTATTTCAGAACTTTTGGTTCTGCAAACTAAGCTGATAAAATAATCTAGAGAATCACACATAATCATTTTGTGCTTTGTCAGGCTTATTTGAGTACTATTTTCATAAAGGAAGCATTTTCCAAAGGGGCTGTTGTCCTACTTCTAGAAATAACTGAAAAATGACTTATTTTTCTCTAATGCCTATAGCCTAATTTAAATAGGAACACACTCCAGGTCTATCAGTTGAGAACAGGGAATGTACAAAATGCAACAGCATTAGAGAGTGAGTCTTAACAGGCAAAACTAGAAATCAATTCAATGTTTTGAAACCAGAGGAAAACTCTTCCTCTTGTAGGCAGAAACACCATCCAAAGTGTCCCTGTAAGGACTGGATTTGTTGAACTCTTGGAGCTTTGTGTCTTTAGCTGATTCAAACTCAGAGACCCATGGGTCCAGCTCCTCTGGTTTCATCTGTGCTCTATCCACTCTATCCCTTGAGCACTATATCCCTTCAGCCCACGCTCTGTGTGATCCAGCAAGAGCACTGTGATTTTGTTACTTTGAAAGCTCTGTCTTTTCAGTAAAACACAGTCTCTCTTCAAGAAACAAAAGTGCAGAAGGACTTTCCTTAGGATCCAACACGTCAGACCAAAGAAGATATTTTAAATAACAAAGATCTGTGATTGCTGTGCACATAGCTAGAACTCCTTCATCAGCACAGCAGTATAACAACCTAGAAATATAAATACTAAAATATACTGTGTGAGTGGTACACAGTCATAAAATGTAAACCACAATCCAGACATTATTTTCCATTACATTCAAAACATTCTTACAGAGATATAAATTAAACCATATTCTGAAAGCTGCCTAAGGAGATAGAAGCTTTTTCTCCTCTTTCAGGTGAAAGTGTGATCAATCTCTGCTAAGTATCTTTATACATTCCCCAGGTTTACTCATTTAAAAATGGCCTTTTTACTTCAGAAAATATCTTAAAATTTTTTGTCTCTATTTAAAACAAGTGCTTTAGGGCCTGGATGTTTTCCTCCTCTCTGTGCTCAGTGTCTTCCCTATCAGACCCAGGATCTCCACTGAGATCACCAAAGTATTAAGCAAGAACACCAACACCACATGACTGGGTATCCCTACAAGCCACACAAGCAGTAATAATTTATATGACCTTCTCTGTTGCTGATACTCTTAGCTCAGCTCTTGCCCTGCTCTTTCCCTTCTCTGCAGGGAACATCAGAAGTTATTCATCTCCTACATGTTAAAAAAAAACACTTGAGCTTGCCTCAAATGCATCAGGGGATCAGTGAAAGTTTGTCACAGATTATGTGTCAATGTAGGCACTTTTACTTAGAGGGTACATTATTGATAAAAGCTAAATATTTCATCTTCCTGCACCATGTCTAAACAAAACTGGCATTTACTTACCAGGAGGCTGAAAGTTCAGCCTTTTCAATATTATAACAAGGAAACACTTGCAATTTCTCTCTCAAGAAAAGCAGGTACCAGGCCTCTCTGCAGCTGTAGCCAAGGAAAGTCTCTCAGTGCTCATTCCCTTCCCAAGGAGGGGTCTGAAGCTCCAGAGGTGTCCCCAGCAGCTGTGCCCTGTGGCAGACTCCACACAGAGCCCAAGGGACACCAAGGGGGAGGAGGGACAGCTTCAATTCTACATTTCTAGCACTCTTACAGGCCAAGTCCAACCCATCCTATTAGCTGCATGCAGGTGTTTCTGAGTGTGTTTGTGCTTTAATTATTCATAACATCAGCTTCATATTTTATGGATTATTCTGCATCAGTGCTGGTACTTGCCTCATGCATTATGCATGCACCTGAATCTGTTCTGATGGGAGGCACAAAAGACACAAAGCATGTCTCTCACCTGTATGCTTCTGATTAGAAGGGAGCGTTTGTAACCCTGAGCCTGAATTGAATCCCAAATGTGTTCTCCTTTGTCCCATAACTGCACATCCCCTGATGAACAAAATATATCTTTTTACTCTTCTCACTCACTCAAACTCTTCTAATTTTACTTTTTAGCCAATGTCAGCTTCTAAAAAAATTATTTCCCTTATAAAACGTACATTTTTCTGAGCGCTGGCTCAGAAGTACAGTATGCTAAAAATCATAGCAAAGGCCACTTTTAAATAATATCCCTCAATGAACAAAAGTCATCCAATCTAAAGTCTCTAAACACAGTACACTGCAATTTGCTCCAACAAAGACATGGAGAAGACACAGTGGGGTGTTACATTCTTCTCAGCCTGCTAATGCACCTTCCTGTTTAAAAGATGTGACAAATTACTCAGAATTTTGAGGAAAAATCTAAGTTTTTGTGGGCTTTTTTAATTGCTCATTGTTTCATTGTGTCTCACACCTTGTTAGCAATGCTGGATTGCTTTCCTCTCTTTTTCAGCATAACTAAATGACAGATTGCCTTTCCCACAGGGCCCTAACTTTTAAAAAATCACACATTGCCAAAGTTGCCCTGGTCAAGGAGGAAACAATTTTGTGGCACAAGGAATACTCAGGTTGGATGGGGAGACAGTGCTGCCAGAGGGATGTGGGCTGGCACTGCTCCCACTCAGGCTGGCACCTGGGAAAGGGCTGTGCCACCTCCTCTCCCCTGCCCCCAGGGAACCTCCATCAGCCACACAGGGGGGCCTTTCCTTTTCCCTTGAAATCTACCTTTCCACTAAAATTGCCAGTATAGCTCTAGCAAAGGACAGCCCAGGAAAGAGTTCTTCAATCACAGAGAAATATTTTAAGAAAAACGTACCAAAATTATGTAAATAGATTTAAATATCTTCCTATACACAGAGCACTGAATTCTGAGCATGGAGAAAAGCTTGAAGCTAATTATAACCAACTGACAACAGCCCTGGGCCCTACCAGACAATAATCAGTGTCCTGCATTCAAAACACTATGAATGCTAAACATGGAGAGAACTCTGATTTGGGTGTAATTCTTCCCCATTGCTTTCAGCAGGACTCTTAGCTGCCTGTACTGAGGTGCCTGACAGGTTTTCTCCACTATCCTAGCTAGTCTCCAGCTGGTGTCTGCAAACCAAGAGGAAATTATGTCACTCAAAAAATGTCAGACCCTCTTGTTGTTAATCCAATTTAAATAAACTAAACCTTACCTGCCTTCTCTGCTATGCTCCCTTATTTGTCAGGTTGAAATGAATCTCAACCTGGTTTCATCAAATGATGATTTTTTTTCCAATCACACTTAGGAAACAAAAAGAATTTAAAAGAAACCTGTGCTTCTACTCATGGAAAACTTGACTGAACAGCCTCCTTTTGTGCTCCTGTTGGTAAATGTCATGCTCTGATGGTAGTGGTGGTTTGCACCAGTCTCCACCACAGACAGATCTCTCCTCTGCAAAGCCACATTTTGAGCTCACTGTTGGTAACACCCAAAAAACCAAACTGCTCTTCAGCCTTCCAAGGTGACCCCACTCTTCCCTCACTGAACTATGGCACAGTTTTTTTCCACCCCTGTATTTGGCAGTGTTGGAATATCCCCACCCTCCTGGTTTTGACTTTGAGCTGTCAGATCCTACTACCATCTGTAATCTTCCCTTCTATCACTTTGGACTGTGCTTTGTCAGGATTCCAGACCTTCTCCCATCCAGGCAACTTTGAGTCTGAAACCCCTACACAAATGGCCACGGTGTCCTCACTAAGCCTCCTCATGAGTGGGAGGCCTATTGCACTTACAGTTTAATAGAGACTTCATCATTTTGACAGGCCTGGTTTAAAACACATCCAGATCTCTTCAGCAAAACTTTCAGATGAATTTGGAAGATTTATGCATAAACCCAAAAGTCAACTCATTCAAGTATTTTGTATAGTAGGTTTTAATAAGTTGTTTGTAGGTTGGGAAAGGTTTTTAAGCAGAGACTTTTAGGGAGAACATGACTTCTTCTACATTGCAAAATCCAGGACTCTGATAAATAAACCTTCTCCAAGAATATATGAACTGGATGTTTTTATTCCTCAAATTTTTTTAATGGCTGAGAAAGGTGCTGCATACCAGCAGGCAGCTGAGAAGGATGCTGGCAAAAATGACACTTAAGGAAACAACTTTTGCTATGTTTCATCTCCTACTTAAACCTGAACAGTTCCCATAACTCAGACACAGAAAGTAAAAGGAGCAAGGGAGACTGGGGATAAACACAACACCTTTGTTTTGAGGGGTTCACCTCTCCCAGTGATTGCTTATGGCCAAGCTCAGCAGAATGCTCACCTGCACAACTTTCTGTAACATGCAGCTGTGGTTTCCTAAGTTGCCATTTCACTTTTTCTAACCTGTCCAAAAGAAGATCTTCAGTAAAAATGAGGTGTTCTAGGAAAGGTGACTGTGACTCACTCATCAATTTAAAAGGGACATGTTGAGGGGTTTTGTAGCAATGCTGATGTGCAGGGAAAGCTTGCACTTGACTTTTTACTTTTCTACAACAATCCTCTTCCCTCAGTCCCTCATTAGACAGTAGATCTTCATTTGTATAATTGTGTGAGGTAAGAATGGTTTCTGCAGCACCAATTATGACATTTTAATTAGCTGGCCAAATGTTCCCAATCCTGGTTTTTACCTAATTAGTTAGTATATTCTGAGGTTTGAGCAGTATCCTCATTACCATACAAATGTTTCTAATAGTGCAAACTTCAAAAGCTGGTTGAAGAAAAAGACAAGACTGTTATAGACCTCAGCAAGTTTAGAATGAATATTACACTCCTGATATCAGAAGCATCAGGCACCTGCCTCTCCTGATAACCCAAACTGCTTCTCTATCCTTCTGTATCCAGCTAAGATAAGGCAAGGAGTAAATATCCTACATTTGGATTTATAGAGCACTTTTTATCTCTAAAGTGGTTTGCAGGCATTAACCACATAATCATTAAATATTGATATTTGCATGATTAATGCTTTGTTGTTACATTATAAGAGAAGAAAGATACAAATGTTGGGAGAAGTTATCTGCCTTGGAAGCAAGCCACGAATTTGTGCAAGGCAACTCTGTACCTTGTATATGCTCCTGATAAATATCTGGCAGATTTAGAAGTGGAACTGTGGATATAGAGGTCCTGGTGCAATATCCTCAGCTTCACTTCTTCCTGTATCAATAATTTGTTTTAAATTCAAACATTAAGTCTAGATGGATCATTTCCCACAGCAAGCATTCTTTCAGGATTCATGCAGTACTAAGCCTGATGCATCTCATGTCAGCATCCTGGTTTGGGAATTTTATGGCTCCCATCACCATCACATCTATAATGTGTCCTTTTCTGCAGCAAAGGGAAAGGAGAACAACTGCTAACAAGATATTTTTCTTCCATCTGAGTTTAAAAACATCTTGCATGTTCTATTTTGTGACTTCGGACATAACTTTTTTTAGTCCATTGACTACAGAGGAGAGAAATAAACACATAAATTTCTTCATTTTACTCATAAGTTTCTTACTTATTACATAACAAAGACAAAACTTAGCTGCACCAAGTAAGCAAGCTATAAGGAGCAGAGCCTCAGCTGTTATAATTTAGAACAACTTTGAGAAGCTTTTCCAATTTACCACAGCTGAGGATAGAATCCCAGAGGATCTCCTTGATATTTATTTCTCTATATCACATCTCTGCTAGGCCAGAAGTTCCTGGTTTTCATTAATACCCTTCCCACAAGAGTTACACAGAGGTAACAAATGAAACCCAAAAAGATCCTTTCTAATTGAGTTGACCTGCTTTATCCAGCATCTTTCCCCTCCTTTTAATATTCTCCTAAGACTCAGGGTACAAAGAGCCCATTTAAGCTAATCATGGCTTGAAGAGAAGCAACTGAAGATTTTTTTAATTTAGCATTTAAATTTCCTTGGAAAGTTTGTTCATTGTAAAATACAAGTGATTGTGCTGGCATTTTAATACTTAGCCAAAAAGAAAATTTTTCCTTCTTCTTCTCAATGACTTTATAACAGATTCTGAAAGAAGGAAGAACTACAGAATGCAGCAAAATGAAGAAATAATACAAATTCCCAGCTCATACCTGGTGATTGAGTGTTCCTATCAGAAGTGACACACTTTTTGCTACACTCAATCTGCAAATAGTTTGGTGCCTTACCCAGCCCAGAGCTTGCTCTTCCCTGGGGAGGCTCAGAGGTGGCTTAGCTTTGGGGCTGTGAGCAGGGGAAGGCAGAGCCTGCAGGAGGCCCTGCTGCATGAGCAATATTGCCATGACACACTAGAGATGGCTCTTGTATTGTTCCTTACATGAACTCCCTGGCTTCGGTTTTTATGCATCATCCAAATTCCGGCTAGAGGCAATAGACACACTTTCATTTTTATGATAAACCATAAAAATATGTCACAGCTAGTAGACAGCTAGACATAGCCACTAAAATAATGCAGCAGAGGGATGGTAGCCAAGATATACCAGCTCTGTGCCATATTACTCATTATTACAAATACCCTCTGATGTCAACACCTCACACTTTTTTCATTTTTCTCTTAGCTTTTAACAGGCAGGATGGCAAGTGGCTTACCAGCAAACTACAAACCTCCTGCACTGCTGGAGAGGTGTTGGCTGGTATAAATAGCAGGGGCTTGATGAACAACACCAAAGTCTCTGCTCTGTGCAGTGCAGAGGTAAGGAATAAATGTGTCCAGTGAGTAACTCACCCCAGCGAGAGCTTTCCTGGTTCTCCGAGCATTATTGAGCAGAAACCAGTGCTCAGGATTTACCCAGAACAGAATCCCTGCTCACAGCTGGCAGGTGCACAGAAGGAACCCTGGACTACACTGGAGGAGCATTCTCTGGCACACACAGCCATAGCCAGTCCCCACTGACTTAAATCTGTACATGCTGTTGGATGCACTATGTCTTTTCAGGGCTTGCAATGACATTTTTATATATTATTAAGTAACACAGGTTTCTCAGGCTCCCCTCTTTGCCCCACTCTGGATCTGTGATCTGTCCCAGTGCTCCCAGCGTGGTTTGGCTCTGTGATGGTGCCCATTGGGAACTGGCCTAGATTGTATTTACAAACACTGGCACCAGTTTTGCATTTCACAAGGAGATTTCTAAAAGCAAACCAAGGTCCCAACAGTGACAAGCTCATTCTACAGCCAGGCAGCTCTGAAGAGCAACACTTCTCTCCTGTGCAATCACCACCAGCATCAGCCAAACAACTATTATTATTATTACTATTTATTATTATTATTATTGTTATTCAGAGTCACAGCATCAATTTCTCAACCAAACACATGTCATTATAGCTTGCTACAATCTTGGCACCACCGCATGGTGCTGATGTTATTTTTGGCCTGATAACAAAGGCCAAGGACAGCTGTAGCACAATTCCTGATCTTGCTGATAGCAGTCTGGAATGTGAGATGGAAGGAGATACCCAGGAGCAGAGAGCAGAAACTGAAAAGAACAGAAAAGCACACCCTATCATATTTTGGGTTGGCAGGACCAGTGTAAACAGGTATGGATATTACCACACAATAATTTAAGGAAAATACAGAATTTGTGAGAGTTTCCTTCTAAGAGTTGTGGCAGACTCTCATTCACGCCCTTGAGAGCAGGACTGGTGTGCAGTGTGTTCAAAATGACTCCCTGTGAAGTGCTGCAGGCAATAGAGGCCAGCAGGACCCCCTTCACAATGAATTCATGTTGGAACAGCCTGTGGAAGGAATGTGAAACTGTTTTTAAGGGAAAATTTTGCTCTGCAATGCTGAAGTGACAGCAATGCTGGACAAAACATGATTATTCTTCAACCTTTGGTGGGGATTTGTAGTTTTGTTTTGGGTTTGAGGTTTCTTAATGCACAGAAAACAAGTTAGAGGAGTGGGCTTTGGAAAGACTCTCTTGAAGCACAGTTTCCCTCTCCAGAGAAAAGCAGCAGTTTGTTAAATCTTGGTGTTCAACCATTCCTTTATGGCCCCAAATAAGACATTTCCTCAGAACCTTACTTTGGTCAAGAAGACCAAATATCTTCTTGGCAGAAGATATTTCTCTAGCCCATGTCGGATACACCCAGCATGTAAATCATCCTTAGAGCACAGAAAATTAAGGAGACAATAGATGGCAGGAGAAGAGGGGCAGTAGTACCACAAAGCTTAGTTGCACAAGGACTATTGTATAAAATTTGCCTTATGTTAAAGCCAAACTGCTCTACTTAGATTACAGTTCTAAACTTCCAGAGTCTTGTTTTGATCTACAGCCATTAGCATTCATCATCAAAATTAATTATTTACCAATTTGCACGTCCTAAAAGCAAAACATTTTTACATGGGAAGAGAAATCAAATATTTTCTCATGGCAGAATGTTCATATTGGTTATCTGAGTTTGGCTTTCTCTTACAGCTTTATCCTGTTACCCTGTTTCAGCACAGTCAGGCTGTAATTTTTGCAGCACACCACACAATCAGACATCCCAGCTGTGGGAAGCTCTTACATTTACCTGTGTATTACATTTTCCTGTGTATCACATTTACCAGCTGCAGATTTACCCTGTGGCTCTCCACAAAGACTTGGGAGTGTAATGCCAGGATTTGTTCTACCCAACTGCTGTGTTTGACAAGGATGAGGCTTGTCTGACAAGTGAGCTCAACAGAGAGATTTTAGCAAAAAGATTTGTTATTTATATTTTTTTTATTTTGCCTTGGATTGAAACATTGCTTGGGGGCTCAAATATATTATCAATTATTTTCATTCTGGCCACTGTTTTTATGCTTCCTTATGAAGAAATTAAAACTAAAAAGTATCTTTTACCTTTTGATATCCCTAGAAAAATATTGGTTGGGGAAAAATAACCTAATTTCCCTCAAACTATTAAAACCAGTTGACATTTTTACCATCTCCAGTGATTATATAAAGTTCTTTAAACCATGTTTAATCTGGACACAACAGACTTAGTGTTTTGTCTACTCCCTGAACAACATTTTAAACTGCATTCCACAATTTCTCATCCTTTTCAAATTTATAGATTTTTAAATGTTGTTTTTTAGAAATTTTTTTTCACATCTTCTTTGCATTGGACCTCTACTATAGTGTTTGCTGCTTACTGAAAATAACAAGGAACACCAAAGAAAGGAAAAATAAAACCCTAATATTTACAATTTCTCTTAAACTGACTCAAGATGAACACCTCTGACTGCAGGCATAGTAAAGCACTACATCATTAGGACCTCATTTTGAAGAACTTTGGTGTTTAATATTTAAATCTCACTAAAATAAATTATGTTTATATATGCCAGAGCAATTATCCCATCAAACAGAGGTGCTTTCACACAGCTCAAGTATATGTAACAGTGGTAGGCTTTTCATATTTTTAATACAGTTGGAATAATTTATTTTAGTAGCTATTCAACAGGAAAGAAACACTTCATGCTGCCATTTCCAACATCCTTAAAGTATTATTTTTAAAACCACCTAAAGAATTCAAAAGCGGGGGCACAATTCTCTGTTGATTACATTTTATAAGTTGTTATAAATTTTTTATAAAAAGGAATTGCTTGCTATTAAATACTCCAGGGTTTTTAAGTTATTTCTATAGAGCTATTTTTAATTTATACACACACACAAAAATAGCTACATTAAAGGACGCAGCAAAGTCACCCAATTGAAAGTTAGCACATGCCAGAATTAGAGAGGCCCAAGAAATCTTCCCTCTGTCACTTCTGTGGGCAACTTCTCTGCTGCAAGCAGCACCACAAACCCAGGACACCACTGAGGAGCTAGAAATTAGACCACAAATTCTGGGGGAAGATTTAATGTTCTCTGGGCAAACTTAAATCTCTAATTTTGGAGGGCAGGATGGCAAATCCATTGGCTCTCGGTTTGGAATATTGTGAGAAATCATTAAACAATCAGATAACACTATTAAACTTTTATTTCTCCAGCTATTTCCTTCAGTTCAGCACTGCCACTGCCACTGGGGGATGTCACAGACTTTGGGGGCACAGGAAAGGTGTGGGTGGGATGGGAGCCCAGCAGCTCTCCTCAAGCTGGGATTGCTGCTCTGCACTGTGTGTTTTATGTAGCATTGCAGTGTTACTGCTGCTACTTAGGCTAAATTAAGTTTTAGCTCTTCAGAGAGTTTCATATTCATATATTAATTAGGGTAGATACCATAATTTTCTTGGGGAATACAAGAATGTGGAAGAGAAACAGCAACTTGTAAGAGCTTATAACCCAGTTAACTGGAATACACAGGAGAAAGAACTGTGGCTTTTCTGTAAACCCAGGGGCTTCCAGTTAAATATCAAACTCCTTCTGTGAAAGTCAAAGACATTTGACATAATTTATAAAATTTTTAAAAAATCTTCTCTACAAGAAAAGGGCTGGGCAACCTCTGTCAGCAGGATGTTTTCTGGACATACTAACTTCACAAATTTCTGAGCAAGTTTCCACATTCCACACCAACAGTTCCATGCTCTTGCAGAGCAACAAAAAAAAATCCAGACTGAGAATCAGCTCCATGAAAACTATCTCCAGCTGGATGTCCCCACACGCAGAGCATGCCAAGACCTGGCACAGCAGTCAGGTTGCAATTAACATGTACCATGACTGTAATTAGATTAAAATCAACATGAAGGGGAGCTCAATCAGCTGCACATAGTTGAATCCTTAGCAAAGTGCCTGAGCACATACTCCAGACCAAGGAAGAGAAGTCTTGAGTGCAGTCTTGAGAAAAGAGAAGTCAGACCCTTAGCTGGAAGATGTGTATAAGATTAGGAGGCCAGATTATCCTTCCTCCCTTGTTTTCCCTTTTTCCCTCTTTCCTTTTCTTCAATTTTTTCTCTTTTTTTTAATATTTTTCCTGTTGTTTTGCCTTTGCTGTTCTAATTTGTGGTGTTCTGCAGAAGACAAAAGCCCAGAAGAACTCAGTATGCTGGCACCATGCCTGGAAAAGCAACATATTGCACATATATTTTTCATACGTTTTCAAAAATACCCATGCGATGGTTTTTGTGCATGAATTACCCTGCGTGCTTGGCACAGCAACATCCCTGCCTTCATCCTGGGCAACTGCACAAGGACATTCTGCCTTCAGCTCCTGCTGAAGCTTCCCACAGAAAGAGACTCCTTCAGAAAAGCATCCCTTGCTCAGAGCAGCTCTGGGCTATTCTAGTACCTGTCAGCAAGTGCTTGAGGAGAAGCAGTGGGAATGTGCTGTTTTATAATAAGTGGGGCCTGACACGCAGCAAAAAGCAAGTACAGATATCAGGGCATGGTTCAAATCACAGGCAGAGCCACCAAACCACACATTCCACGGATTCCTCATCTGAGAATTATCTTATTTTATCCTTATTCTTAAGCTGCCTTCAAGTGCTAGCATGAAAAAAGGCTCAACTCAAATAATAATCCCTATCCCCCAAACGAAAGATTTTTAAACAAATGGGGTAAAATCCACTTGGATTTGAGCCTGAATTAACTTTAAAATGAGCCTGTGCAATTTTTCTTCACGGCTCTGTATTGGTCCTATCTGCACTCCTGTTATCTGAACACCTGTCAGGCTGAATCCAAAGCTGCTGCATTTTTGGGCAGCTTCATGAGCTTTTCCAAGTGCAGCACTGACATTCTCTGTATCTCCATGGGCTCCCCTTGGAGCTGCCCAAGCTGGATTGGGTGGTGAAGAGGGTTCAGCAGGTGTGCAGAGGACTCATGGCAAGGTGGGAAATGCTTATTATCTTCACACAGCAATTCAGAGCTCACATTTTATACCTTCAATTTTGGTGTAGTGACTACAAAAATTAAGTTAAAATCCAGCAGTGAACACAGGCATTTTGGAATTTCTAAGACTAAAATTTCTGTTCTTTGAAAGCCTGAAAACACATTCTCCTGGAAAAAAAGCTCTCTATAGTTTTCTTTGTTCAGTCCTCCTTCAATTCGCACTTCAGATGCCAAAGGTCTACATATAAACCTCTGTATTTCATTTAAGAGCCAAAATTGATATTATTTAGGATATTTGACTCGATGGTGAAACTGAAAGCTGCCATAAGGTAACTGAAGGAGAAAACAGTATTGTAGCACAGTCCATGAAGATTTAGTGAAGATTTAGTGAAGTGTAATTTTATCCATGTAGTGCCAATGGCATTTCCTCCAGAATCAAGGATTTTATCCATAGATGCATACATTTGAAAACTCTTGTATTAAACTGTTAAGAACTGGGGAAATTTCCTTTTTGAAGTTTAGCTTTAGGAATCATTGTGCTGCAGTTCAACTACTATGCAATACCCATAGATGGAAGACACAACAGACCTAAAAACCCTCCTTGTATCTCCTCAGATATCCAATAAGACATTTGTCTTTCTAACCATTGAAATTGCTCTTCAAAATCAGTGCAAAAGCCAAAAACACCTCCAGTGTTCTGTGAATATGCACATCCCTTTCCACTGATGGCAAATACTCCCAGCAGGGTCAGCCAGGTTTGGATCAGACAGGAGAGGCCTCAGCAGACACATCCTGAAGTCAGGAGAAGCAACTTACAGCAAAGGTAGTGGCTCTTTCCCAAGTTTACATTTGCTCACAACGAATTTCATCTGCCACTTTATTGTCCAACCACTCAGTGTTACTTGCTGTACTCTCATACACTGAATAACTTAAGCCTCAGCAGGAAAATTTTGAAAAAAAAGTAATTTTTAAGTGTCTTTTTTTTTTTTTTTGAGAGAAGTTTTCCTGAGTGCACATGGGCATGATGGATAACACAGACTAATCTACCCCTGCTGTACCCAGCAGCAAGGTCAGAGCACGGAGGAACAGCCCCCAGCAGGAAATACTGCTCTGAGTTTTATTCACTGGGACACCACAGTTAATCTATCAGTTATATCTTAATGTACTTATTTACTGCTAACTCTTTTTATTTCTTTATTTAATCTTCTGCACACTGATAGCTCTTTCCATAGCCACTAAAGGTCAATGCTAATTTTAAAAGCAATATTGAATGAAAACAGCCAAGTGAAATAAAGAAAGGTACTGTGTCATCTGTACAGCTCTGGATTTTAAACTGTTGGAAATAAAACAATATATTCTTTCCCCACTGAACTAGCACCCTTGGTGCTAGTCTATGTTCACTAGACATAACTAGAGAGATCACTCTCTTTTATTGTTCTTTTTGCTTTCTGTTTGCAGCACGGACAAGGCCAGGAAAGTGCTTAATAATGAAAAATAAAAATTAGTGTAAATGTCACTTTTTCCCCTTGATCTTTTGAAACAAGCCTGCACTGCAGAGTTTGCAGCATCTGTTTCAGCAGCAGCACACAGGACTCGGAACTCCCTGCATTCCAGGAAATGTTATGTTTTTCTGAGTTGGCATGAAGTAGTTGTAAGAGGAATCCACCATGCAGCAAAAAGAAGGAAAATTATGCCAATGTAACAAAACAAAATAGATCACAACTTGTTTACAAAGAAGAGTTACTCAAGATGCCAAAGAGCTGAAGGTCAGATTTCAAATCTCTGTGTATATATACCTCTACATATTTATGTATCTGTACTTACCCCTGCTCCAAACACTGCAGTGATACAACTGCTGGCATGAACCAGCAGAATCCAACCCAACCAAATCAATTATTACTGAGTGAGACAAGAGACAATCTTCTGTGAGCTGTGAGGAGCAACACTGGAACCACTGGGCAAGTGATGGGCAGAGAGCCAGTCTGCCCTTCACCCTGCATCCTTTTTCTGTTGTTTGGGGTTTTTTTACAACTCAAGATGAGTGAAAACCATCTTTGCTCATGGCTTTGCAGGGAAGCCATCTGCCCATACAGCTTTTTACATGTAATTATCCATAAGTACCCCAGGACTGTTATATCCTCATCCAGGTATTACACCATGGATTTAAAGGATGACTGCTAGAATCACTAATCCAATGGATATTCATCCCTTTAGATTCAGGCTTTAATTTCTAGCACAGATTTTGCCATCATTTCAATTTTGGTAGCTCATAGAGGAAAAAAAATGGTTTCAAAGAAGAAACCACAGACCTGGAAAATCTAAAGGAAATAAGACAAAAACTGTGAAATGCCTTGTGCTGACAGATTATTATCATTATTAATGGAAGAATGGGGGAAAAGAGTACATCCTATATCAACCCAGACTAAATCTCTATTGGGCATCTACTATAGGCCTTAATGATTTAGGACATGACACAGGAAGACTGAGAGGCATATTGTTCAGAAAAATGTGACAAAAATGAGTGTCTCCACAGCAACTTCCTCAGTTCCTCATGCCTGTGACAGCACATCCACCTCTGGAAACATGACAGATCACAACAGAGCAGGGTCATAAAAACATGGGCAGAGTTCAGAAAAAGAGCTTATAAGAGTGCTGTAAAAAATTTCTCACAGGTTGGTAATGTATTCCTCATTCCCAGGGGGGTTTATATTTCTTGGTGGTGTCCCAGTGTCTGTCACCACTTACTCCAGGGCAGCCAGAGTTACCACCCTGTTTTTATCTGAGCACACCTTGATAGGAAAGCTGACCAGATCCAAGTAAAATCTGTTCCATTGCCATGAAACGGAAAAAGATGAAATAACATCTTCAAAAGGCACTTTGGAACTTTTGCTGACTTCCCTGGGATTGCCTGACAGGGTCGAGACTCTCAGTGAATACAGCCCTACTTTTCCAAGTTTGACTCCATGAATTATTCTTTGGAGATTCCAGGTACCTCACATGTGTGTGCCCCACAGAGGGGCAGGGGGACCATGGCAGTGCCAACACCCCCTGGGAGCCCCAGGGATCCCTCAGATTCCTAAACAGCCTCTGCTGACACCTCCCAGCCCCTTCAGGGTGCTCTAGGTTGCAGGTACAAAATACAGAAAATTTAGAACAAGTTCAGGAAGAATCCACAGCAACATCCTGGTCCCAGCCTAAGCAGAAATTAATACATACTGGTAGGAGAAGCAGGTTAATGTTTCTCATAGAACCATGGCATAATTCAGCCCAATTCTAACACCTCCACTGCAAACACCTGTTGCTCTTTGTTCTGAGCAACTCAATTCGTCCATCAGGGAAAATACAGAAAATCCTGACTGAAATCCTCTGGGAACTGCATCCTTCCAGCAGGTGCCCAAAGTGCATCCTCAGCAACATCTTTAGAGAAAGGATAAGCTGCTTCTGACAAAAGCATTTCTCTCTTCACCTCCTGCAGGATGCCCCATGGAGGTGAAGCAGAAGATGACTGGGTGGGGAAAAAAAAACACAACCCTTTTCCAACAATAGCAGAGGATCTGGTAAAGTTCAGTTTGATAGTTTCAGTGATGTGTCTTTGCTACCCAGAGATTTTGCAATATCCATCTTTGGATTCCAAGAGAGAGAGACAAAGACACTAATTTTCATGGTATATTAACAACCCCTTTCATATTAGGCTGATTACTGAGGTTTGTTATTGTTCTCTGGCTTGCACAATGTATGTTTATATACAAACAAATATAAGGAGCAGCCACATTTTGTAGTAGATGGTTTGATGATCTTAACTTTTTTTTGGTTTGTTTTTCTATAAGGAGGAACATACGGCACCAAGAAAAAAAGTGCACCAATAAAAACATCCTATGCATAGTAAAAGCAGGGATTTTAACTAATTCTGACAATTCAGAATCCTGTTTGATCACATGTAGCCAGAAATGCCCATTTCAGACATTGAGTTGTTCCAAAAGTAAATAAAGCAGATCTCATTCTCCTCTCATGGTAATTTTCACAGGTATAATTCTAGTTACTTAACTGAATTCACTCCTGATTTAGAGTGATGTGAGTGAGAATTTGGGTCCATTATTCTTCCAAGACAAATCTCCTGACTGGGTGACATTCTACACTTATTGTTCACACTGAGTACAGTCTATTGGCAACTTCACTATGATGGACTTGTATTGCAAGCTTAAGATTCTGGCCCTAAACAAAAGCTTCTGAATTTCAAAACCAGCAACTGAATGCCAGGACACAAATGCTTTAACAGATGCAAGACATATTACTTTTACTCTTATATAATTTGTATAGATCTGAATTAAATGCTAAGGGACCAACATAGAGCTCTTCAAAATGCCCTTTTGTGTTCCTTGGTCATGCAGGATTGTAAAGTTCACTGTGGGCTATGGTCAAGTGCTTCTGCATTTCCAGGTCAGTTTGAGACCTCTCTCAAATGCTTGCATTCATAGTTATAGGACTGAATCAAATGTAGGAACACAAGTATCAGACAGACCTCTTAGCTCTTGACACCACAAGGGATTATCAGAGAAAAACAAAACTCTAAAATAACAACAGCTTTGTGAGTTTTTTAAAGACAAATGGCACACTACAAGAGCCTACATTTCCCAGTGCAATGGAAAGTTCTTTGAATCATGCTTTGTATTCCACAGAAACAAAATTAGGAAAACAAAAAGCTGATTATGCCTCTGCCATCTACAGTGGAGAAGCAAGTCCTCTGTGCTAAGAGATACCAGCTGCTCGAGATGTTTTGAACAAGAGCTTCCTGAGAAGCAGAGGAAATGAGACAGGCCCTGCCTGTGAGGGGAAATGCAGAGCTTTTAGTCTCAGGCTCTGTTGCTAAGAGGAACAAATGCTTCTGTCCATGATGCCAAGTATAAAAAAAAAAAAGTTTGAAAAAAAATACAAAGGACTAGAATATCCTATTTAAACAGTTTAAATTAATATTTGTATTAGTTCTAGATTTACCCTTCAAAAATTCAATTGTTTTGATTTTGGGAGCCTTAAAAATGTCTCAGGAAGTACCTGATACAGGACTAATGTACCTTACTGATGGCTTGTAGCCAGGGGTGCTGCTGCTCTTGCTGTTTGTTAGGATTTGCACTGTCAGGTGAACCTAGAGCTCTAAAATCAGCCAAGACATGCCAGATTCCTCCACACAGGTAATTATGAAAATGGGAACCACACACAAATTGGGGATTGGTGTATTACTGCATTTCCCTTCCTCCTCTGGAATATTTCTTTTAGGGGAGGCTCACACAGCTTTCACTTTTCTGCTTCTCATCTTTTGTAGGCAGAAACCCAGACAAGGTTTTGTGCGGGAGGAAACTGCACTGAGATGTATCACGCCTGATTTGTTGATGCTGTCATGGAGTTAAACACCCATTTGCTGTTGTTTTCATCTGATTTGTTTGTCAAAAAAAATGAAGGGCTATCATTCTTCTAAAATAATAGTCAATTTAATAGGACACAGCGGTGTAATTAGACTTTCTCTCTTAAAAAGAAGCAATAGCTATGCCTGCATTTACTCACACAGAATTTCAATGATTCAAACCCTTTTTCCACACACTCAGCATCCAATGAAGTCCTCAAGGGCAGGTCTGTGTTCCAAGGACATGTGGTAGTAACCCAAAATTTCTAATTTGGAGGCTTCTGCTGTTCCTTATGCTTCCTAATGTTCTAAAAGAGGAAGCAAAACCCACAAGACTGGAAGGATGCAATGGCAATGAATCACACAAGTGACCCAAAAGCCCCTTAAGCCCCTTGGTTTATTTTCTTATGTAAATAAACACGAGTTTTTTTCTGGCTCATGTTCTGTCAGACCCCTAGTGCCCAGTGACACATTGGCTACAGCAGAACCCCTTTCCCATGGTCCATCTCCATCACAGCTGAAGGTTAAGCCTATGATGTTGTACCCAGGCTCCCAAATCACCAGGAGCAGGTTCTCTGTTCCCTTTAGTTTGAGGGGCCCTGCAGAGCAAGGTGCAGACGTTGCCACATGAATTTCAGCAATATCTGTGTGTGTTTGCCCTTCCCTGTAACTCACTCTCCTCTCAGCCCAGAGTGTTTCTAGCTGAAGAACACAGGGTTAGAGCACTAAGCTTTCTGCTCCTGTGAGCTAAATGTGTTTTGGCTGTGAACCCCAAGCTGACATTTCCCTCTGTCACACGAATGCTGTGTATCTGTCAGGATGGGCACCAGATTGTATTTTGATAGCTCCCACGTCAGTGGAATATGCTCAGCCAAAAATATGGATGTCTGGCAGCTTGCTTTTCCTGTGTCCGGTTGACAAAAAACATCAGTTTGCATTTATCCCCAAATCTCAGACTTTAAGGAACGTATTTCAAAAGCAGAAATACCTGGTTTTTGTAATGACTGAACCAGCACATGAGCAGTTTGCTGGATTGTAAAGCAGGCACAGGGAGAGCACCATTAAACCAGAATGACTGAACAGGGCTGGGACTATTCTATCTGATGAGAGTCTCTCAGGTTGGCTATTTCTGTGTGCTGAGTTGGGTGCAGGTTAATTTAAGATATTTTCTTAATCTGTTTAACTTAAGACATTAATCCAATAAATGGATTCCAGAAGTACATGAGAATAGGCTACAATTACTGTCAAGTTTCTCAAAAGCAAAATTAGGCTAAAGGAAACACAATTTTTAGTTATGAAAGGCTCTTAAAGCTTCTCAGCTTCTCTACAGAGCAGTAGCTATCACGGAGGCTGGGAAGTTGCTGGTTAGAAGATCTAGAGCAAAACCTAAAATATTACACTTTTCCCTGTTAAAATCCCCTGGTGATGGAAGAATAGTGACTCTTCCTGTAATTTGTCACCATAAGGTAGTGGCAGCCTCTTGTTCCTTGTTATAACAATATGCCACAGGTTTACCATGAATCATTAGTTATGAAGGTGATCAATTAAAAAAGACATACCAAGACCAAACAAAAAGCAAAAGAAAAAGCCTCCCTTAGCTTACACTTGCATTTAGCATTCATTCAGCCTCAGTGCACCTGGTATCCCCAGTAAGGCTACTCCCTGTGAGCTCCCAATATCTCCATTATAGAAAGTTTTATGTTGAGGTACATAAAAAAAAAAATAGAATAAAAATAATGGAAACCAAAGTGCTTTACTAAAGTGGGTACCCTTTCATTATTTATGATGGCTAGAAATTTTATTTTCTGTATCTGGGTGGGATTTTAAGTGATTTAGGAGAAGAAAGCAATGTCAGATGGAAGCTAATTTTTAAAAGTAACAAAAACCCCACTTTTTTCTCTTATCTTTCCTAACCTGAGAAATTATTTACACTAAAATATATTGAAATGGGAGAACTGATATAATTTTAATTTTTCCCCCAGTACTCCTACTCCTGGCAGAAAGTTCAAGTCAAAGCCATCAGGGACCCATGAATGTGATCCACATATTTAGGAAGTTCAGTGCATGCTTCGTAGAATTATTGAAACAAACATGCACATAAAGGGGACTTTAGTCACAAATGAGAATGGGACATGAAGCAGTAGTGTGGTGCTAACCCAAAGCATGTCCTCAGTACTTTGGCACATGACTTACTGTGAAAAGGACAGCAGCCTTTGGACTGCTTGTTCCAGCAGCAGCTCCTGTGCCAGGGCTGCCCCACATGATGGCAGACTGGCAGCAGGGCTGGACAGGCACTGTGCCTCCTGATTAATATATAGACTCTGCTGGAAAACAAAATGATCCAGAGGGACTTGGGGCAGCAGGATCTCTTAAGAGGCACCTTTCTCACCCTCATACCCAAGCTAACCTCACGTGAAGCAGCTGGTGCCCTGACAAACTGCCACCTTTGCCCACCTGTGAGGTATCTCTGCATTTCTCCTTCAGCTGAACGTGAGAAATGCAGAGCTCTTCCTCTGCAGGTCACAGACACAGCCAAACCCATTTCACACCTCTTACCCTGCCCGGGAAAGAAGCAATCCCCAAGCAAAAAAAGCCACCCGCTGCTGACTCAGAGCTCCCGACACAACCAGATAAAACAGCCAAAAAGCTAAAGCTGGATAACCTCGTGTCAGCTTAGTGCTGGTGAGGCAGATCAACCTCTCCTTGATTCAGGATCCCTAATCCAAGCCAGCAAGCACAGATGTCATCTAATACGTCAGTGAATCAGACTTTGCAGCTCCTTCTCCAGGAGGCTGACACATGGCACCCCAGGGAAGAGTATAAAAGAAAGAACTGTAAACTTTAATACACTGCCACATTAAGTGGCATCTGTGCTCCCTGGCTGGGCCTGTTTATTTATTTATTTATCACACCACTCTAATGTTTGCAGATCTCTGTGTTCAAGGAGATTCTTTTCTTTTGAACTAACTGAACCTTCATAGCACAGCTGCACTTGAAATTGGCAAAATTTGGGTAATTGCAACGCTAAAGCTGCCATTTGTTTGTATTCCTAAAACTTGGTTTTCTGTTACTTGTTTATCTCAGAAAATCCAGCATTCACTTTCTCACAGAGTATTTTATTTGCATTGTCTGGTTTTGATTGTTTTGTGTCATGGATGCAGCTCAGTTTAAAACTCAGAATTTCAACAGCTCTCTAGTCAAGGATAATGGATCATTCTCAAATTTAGCAGAGCACAGTTAGAGCCATAACTACCACCATTACTACATTTTTTCTGCTCTCGATGGTGTATCATTAAAGCAAAATGTGTTTCCAGCCCTTTAAAGGCAGAATTTAAAGCAAAGGTTGCTTAGCCAAGGTCCCCTCGGGAGTGCAGCTGTGGAAAGGCAATACCTCTTGTACTGTCCCATTGATCATTGTGATCTTCAGTGGAATTTCAGACAGATGATGTGCATGAGGATCACAGCAGTGCTGCAGAGACTTTTGCTCTTACTCCTCTTAGGCAACACTTCCCAGTCATTCTCTACTGCCCCTGTAAACCAAAGAACACTGGAGTATTTCTTTGTCACCTGCCATGAAACATCTTTGGGCCAGCAGTGGCTCCAGTGATACTTCACAACTCCACACCCAAACACACAGAGTGATTCTGTGTCTCTCAACACCTCTTGTACAGACCTCTCTTCACACAGAGTGACAGTGCTCCCTGAACTGCTGCTTCATGAAAGGAGAACTGGCCCAAAGATTACAACATCAATTATTTATATAGCACCAGCATTATTTTTGAATTCCCTCCAGTACTCTGAACAACAGCAATAACAGTGCCATGTGGGGATTTTTTTTAACTTTTTACTCCTTTATTATCTGCCTCCATTATTAAACTACAAGAGAGCAATCAGAACAAAAATCCATCATCTCTGGCTGTGCCATGAGGAGTGAGCTGGGCAAGAGCACTTCCATTGTTACTGAGACACCTTTCATCAAAGCCTGACCCAGTGCCCCAGTGCACCCAGATTTCAGGTACATTTTACAGTACATTGCACATTTCAGCACATATCACATCCCAGGGATGTGTGTGTATACAAAGGTGAAGGAAGAGGAGCTTTGAAGTCGACGATAACGACAAAAAAAGAGATTGCATTTCCATGGGGTTCAACTTTTTAAAAGTTTTTATGAGACAGTCACTAGTTTACAATTCTTTTAGCTAAAAAAACATAAAATATAAATTATACAATGTTATCTGCAAATTGAGAGTTAACCCACCAAGATTAAATGATTCATCCAAGTCACATAAAGGAAGCTGTAGCAAAAAAAAAAAAAAGTGACTTTTGATCTCAATCTGATGCCAAAAGGCCATTTTTACACCTTGGATCCAGACAGATTTATCAAAACAGGCAGGATTGAGAATGGGGAAAAAAGGGATTACTTTATTTCATATGCTGTAGAGGTAGCATTGGCCCCTGACATTGCTCTATGTGATCATTAAGTGAATAGCTGGAGATATTTCCAGTCTGTTATTAATGCAAACTGTAATATCATTCATAATCTGAGCTGTGATAAACACCACAAAAGTTAAAAAAAAAAAATAAAATCTAAACTATCTTCAGTTAATGATATCTTACAAATTTCATAATCTAAACTGAAGTCTTTCTTTCATGGAAAAATATATGTGAAGTTGAGAAATGTTGTTTGGGTTATCTTTTCAACACTGAACAGGAGAGAGGTTTGCAGAGGAGGCTCTGCAAGTGCTTGTCAGACTAATATGGAACATAAAATAGCAAGTACCATGGCTTTCCATTCCTGGTGTTTCCTCACATTAATTAGATGTGAATCTTGTAAATTATTCAGCACTTCTTCAGTAATATGTTATCCTGAAGAAAGTGGCCCTGAAATTAAGTTAGAACACCAGCCATTGCAAACAATTAATATAAACTCTGCATGGCCATGAGAGGTGCTGCTGTTTCCCTGGGGACACTGTGCTGAGTAACTTTGATATGGTAACACAGACAGCAGCAAGAGCAAGTGTCAAAATAATCTGCTTAGCAAAACCTTTCCAGGAAATCTAAATAAAAGGCACTCTCCAACTATATGATAGAAATCAAATTTTCTAGAAGACATTCATTACCATGGCAATGAGAAGATTCTGTGCCCACAGTTAGCTCAGCCCTTCCAGTAGGACAAATAAGGAACATCTGCCATTACCCCTCTCCAGGGGAAGGGATGTGAGCAGTCTTAGGGAATCTTGCCCTCCTACCACTCACTCAAACATATGCACACATGGACATAAATATAGAGATACTGCTGCAGGCTTATCCAGGCAAGGAGCAGCCAGAGAAATGCACTGCAGTCCTGACAGTGTAGATCATATCTTCTGCAATGCTCACCTCCCTGAAAAGCTCATCTCCTCCTAGATCAGGATGCCAGGGAAGCAGAGTGTAGACTTTAGCCCAGAATTTCTTTGGCTTTTTGAAAAAGGACAGATAAGTATATAAAAAAACCCCAAACTTAGAAGCAAAGAACTGTCCAGACCAACAGCCACCAAACAGGCTCCTTAGTGAGACATATGCCTTGCCAAGGGGCTAAATAGAACTGCTGACTGAAAAGGCACACATTTCAACATGGTCCTGGCAGAAAAACTGGCATCAGTTCTGCCCAGTGAAAATCCACCTGCTGCATAAAGCCTTATGACAAATGGTGAATTCACAGGGGTGGATTTACACTGCTTCGTTTAATGCCCCTAACAATAGGTGTCAAAGCTGGAAACTAGTCTTCCTGGGAACCTTGCAGAGAGGAAGAAAGAAGGGTGTTGAAAAAATGATTGAAAGTAATACAAGTAATACAGTGACTTAGATTCCTACCTGGAGGTGGTCAGCCCCAGAGCTCTTTTCCTTTCAACTGCACAGTTTTCACCTCCCACATTATTCACCGTGCACTTACATTTACCACTTTCCACAATCAATATTCCTCAATTTGGAGTAGCTGCCTGTTTTCTTAAACAAGCTGTGTGCTTCCCTTGATATGAAACCAGTTGTTCGTGTCACCAAATCCATCAGGAGTCTCAAGGCACTGAATTTCTACAAATATTGCCAAAGCCCAGGGCTGGGTGGAGGAGAGAGCTCCCTTTGCATCACATGCTGAGCCATGAGCAGCAGCCTTTCCAGGACATGAGGGATCCACACAAAAACCTCACCTCCAAAGCAAACTCATAAGAAGCCTGGGGTTGTTTTGTTGGTTGCTCATTGCAACCAGCAGAGCTCAACTCTTCTTCCACAAAGAAATAAACCTCACATCAAATTCGGGTGCTTTATCTTATAGCTTCTTTTTTATTTCCTTGCATACAATGAAGTCTGCCTTTCAGGTATCTGGGATTATTTATTTCAAACAGTGCTGCATATCTCAAGTAACACAGTCCAATGAGAACGTCAATGCCTATTTCCAAAGAACTCACTGAGCACAGACTTACTTGACAATAAAATGTCTCCCAGCTAATCTTAAAACTTGGAATGAGAGTTGATTGAGCTGTGATTTATTTTATATGGCAGTTCTTCTTTAAAAAAAAAAGGGAAAGGAAAAGAAAAGAAAGGAAACAAAACATGAGAAAAGTTGAAAATACAGAAATATTTTCCATAATATTCATTTGGAAAAAAAAAAAGAAAAAGAAAAGCGTTATTTGGCTTTAAACTAAAAATATATGTTTGGCTTCAAAAGGAAGTATTTCTGGTTGTGTCTGTGTTGTGAAGAAGGATGGGACAAAAAGTTTCCAATTCTTTTTCATTATTATTATTATATTTTACTGAAAAATGCCATTTCCAAAGTGACAGTCAAAACCCAGTTTTAAAAGGTATGAAAATAAAAATTTTCTTCCTAGGGAAAGATTTCAGCTTTGTCAAAATGAAATATTTAATTGCAATGTGTTCAGAAGAGAAGAGGCTCGCTTTCATTCACCTGACCCTGGCCAGCCCTGCAGATTGCTACATTTTCTCTTCCTAACAAAAAAAAACCCAAAAAACCCCACAAATTTGGAACAAAACCATCTCCTCTTTAGCATTCTATGGAACAAGCCAACAGTGCAGTAACGTAGCTGAACAAATTGAAGGAATTTTCTTAGGAGATTCAATTCTCAGTTAATATCTCCTCTCTTTACGCTGCCTACACTCAATAAGCAGTCGAGGCCAAAGAATACAATGCTGGTGTTTAGTTCCTTCTGCCTTTGTGTTGAGCTCCACTTCCCTGGCTCCCTTGCCAGGACATCTGCCTGCTTCTTCCATGAAGACATCAGGAAGGACACAGAAAAGCCATTTGCCATCCCAAAGGGGTCTGTATCTGGTATCCAGCACTGTGGTTTCACTGCTGTGTCCCAGATTAAACGCAAGTTATCAGCTGCCACAGGGCTTTTGTCTTCTTTTTCACAGCCTGTGCCTTCCTGGAGTGCAGCAAGAGGACAGGACTCCTGCAGCCCTGCACTCCTGGGAGCTGTAAAAGGACTCCATGATAGGACACTCAGAGCTCTCTAAGGCTGCAGGCTTCTTCAGCTCCACAAAACTGTAAATATTTTTGCCCCTGGATTTCTACAGCAGCTCCTTACCACATTCATTCCTGACAGGATTGCTCAGCCTGCTGCTGTCTGAGGATGGATAAATGCAAGAGCTTTCTACTACTTTTCAAAGTTGTCCTCCTGGGTGAAAGCAAAATTCCTTCTCTTCCTCTGACATTTCAGTAGCTTGAGTTGAAAAGCCTCTGAAAAATCAGTTCATTTCAAATACTCACCCAAAAGACTGGAAATTTTTGAGGATTGTCCCAGACCATGGGGTTTAGCTTTTCTTCTCAGTCTTCAAGACTTTTTTCTCCAAAACAACTCCCATTCCATCTCATCTGTTTTCCTTCGTCTGAGCTAAGCAACAATGACAAATCTCCTGCTTCCTCCACTCCTAAGTTTCATATTCACTTCCAGAAGGAACCTTGGTACTCCTTGTGTTTAATACAATTTCCTGTGCTCTGCCTCAGAGGGAAGCAATATTGGTAAAACCTCTAAGTAGACAGAATTTGATTTTTCAGCCACCCCCACAGAAGCCTGACCCAAACAATTATTGGTAGCAATAATGTACATCAAAGAAACTGCTTTAAATTATTTACCTGCTGTTACACGGCAAAACACAGCTTCCTTCCTTTACCTAAAGACTGGCAAAATTAGGTTTTTCTATCACTATTCCCAAGGTGATGAGCTGGATGAGGAATCACAAACTCCACCCAAAATGTAAAGATTTCAAAAGCTTTCAACATTTTTTACTTGGAGGAAAAGGAAGCCAAAGACAAAAAGAGCAGGGTTTGGAGATGTTATTCAGGGTAAAGATATGAATCTGGTTCCCTCATGTCTCAGTTTGAATATCCTGGGCTCTAAGCTAGCATCTGTTCCAAGATCTTCCTCCTGTCAACTGATATGTTTCCACAAAAAGTTTTCATTTTGATGAGTTTGCCAAGGAGACAGCTCTGCTGAAAGTGCCTCTACCGAGTTTGTGTTCATCTCCATGGTAATTCACATGTTTCTGGTTTCCCTGCTGGCACTTTGTGTGTATCCAACAGTAGTACCCACTGCTGCAGAAACTGTTCTGTCTGACCCCAAAGCTGGGATGCTCCTGAGCTGCCATTTGCTCCTAAAAAGTCAGAGTTCTTCTCTAGAAGAGTCTGAGGAGGTTTAGCTAAAATGCTTTCAAATACAAGGAGTTCTAGAGAATGTCCAGAAAATCTGGCAAATTGAGTAAAGGGCAGTGTCCCATCCCTCCAGCTTTGCATGTTGGTTCAGGTGGAATCTTTGGTTGGTTCCTGGAACTCCTTTCAAGCAAATTACACACTGAAACAAAAACTGTATTTAGAAGGTTTACGATAGATATTAATCAACATGCCAGCTACTAATGATGATTCACTGACTTGAAAACAGAAAAAAATATTGTGTCTACACTTCTACAAGAGCCCTGGATGAAGGGAATATTTTTCACTATTACTATATTTTCACTGCCCAAAACTAAACCAAAAGTTTGGTGATACAGTAGCAAATAAAAAATATAAAAGGCAAGAAATAATACAATCCAGGGAAATAGATTCCCATCCAAGAGTTATACCAAAATAAAACCCCTAAAATTACATTAAGATGCTTACAACTAGGACAAGAATATAATGCATCCACACATTAAATCAACTTAATGCATGCAGAGCAAAAGATCTTTTCCCTAAGCCTCATACCAGGCAGGACAAAGATTTGAAATGAGTAGCAAATAGCTGCAATTTTTGCTTTCAGCAGTTCTCTTTCCCTCCCTCAGAACATTCCTCCTCTAAACAAAAAGTCTAAATTCTTCTGACTGGCAGATCACACATCACAGGCAGTCAATAGAAATGTTTGCTTTCTTTCGTTATCTTCCCTTCTACAAAGCACAGAGCCAGAATGCTGAATTCAGTTATGAAAATAAATGCATCACTGCTTAATGTGTGACTAAAGCATAAAGAAGTTTAATACCAGACACCAGCAAAATATACAGTGAGGGTTTAGTCATGCACTTTGATACACACAAATCAAAAAGGCTCTTTCTACAGGCTATTACAACATGCTGCATGTTAGAAGTTGTCAAACCTTGAAACACGGAATCAAGGCCCCCAAACAGACACAGAAATGATAGGAGAGCAAGAAAAGATGCAAGATATTTGCAGCAGAATCAAACAGAAGTTGCCTCTGTTTCAACACAAATATATGGTAATACTCAAAGGAAAAAAAAAATAGAAGAAGAAGAAAAAAAGAAAGACCTGACTGTTATTCTCCTGGTCCACTGTACTGTAAAAATGACACTGACACACCTTTCAAGTCTTCAATTTCTTTTATATGCATTCTGGCTAAGACCAACACTAGCAGTAAGACTGCTTTGAGCAAGACTGGAGACTGAGAATTATGACATACTTGCAAAGCTACCGAGAAACAGCAATCTGCAAATTGGATCACCATTGGTTTTACCTGCAATAATTGCACCCAGGGGGCACAGGCTGGTAGGTTAAATAAAGAGAATGGCATTCCCTTCCTCTGGATAAGAGCGGTGATGACTCCATGCAGCATTTCTTATTTAAGTTGTATACAACTTGCATGTGTAAGGGATTTTGAAAGTAGGCCAGTAACAAACATTAAAGCATTAGGCTCACTTATTATACCTGATAACTGAACTGGCAGTAAACAGTATAGATGATTAAAGGCACTCAGGTTACAGGAGCATTAAGAAGAAATTGAGATTACATTTTAATTTTATTAAGATTTTGTGAACACCAGCTTTATCAAGGGGACCAATTTTGTGCATTTCTTTCAGCATGTGTCTGGACCAGATAAGGAAACACCAGGATCAGAGGAAGTACAGTGTAGATTTCACAGGAACACGTGAGCTGCACTGTGTTTAACTCAGCATTAGAGTTAATAACACCAGAGCTGCAAATGAAACAAACTGCAAAATCACTTCCCACAAGCACGGATGTACAAATCCCTAGGTCACGATTGCCATCTCTGAAAATCATGAGCAGCCTGAAAGAGGCACTGGAGCTCAGAGAGCAGCTCCCAAGGCCAGAACACACGGAGCTGTGCCATGGCTGTGTGAGACCTGCTCAGACCCTGGTGACTTCTCACAGGCTGCAGCTCTCCCTGCCCTCACTCCCCCAGGAGCAGTCCTCAAGGCGGGACTGTCACAAAGCAGACACAGCAGAAACCAGCAGCGCTAGGAAATCGCTGTTTCTGTCACTCTTAATGTGAGTCCTGGAACTACATGGTCTTGTACCTGGCGGGGGAAAACAGCTGGCAGCCCTCATTCCCAGCCTGGCTGGGACAGCTCTGACCTGCAGGGCAGCCAACACCCTCCTGGGCACCCACGTCCCTTCAGAGCCACGGGAGTGCCACACAGGGGAGAAACCAAAGTCAATCATGCACCAGAGCAAGGCCCAGAGTCTGATTAATATGGGAAAGGAAGTGCATACACTCATCACTTGGGGAGTCAGATGTTCACCTCAAAGATGTGTAACTGCCTGACCACCATGAACAGCAACGTGCTTTTCACATCCACGAGTCTGAGAGGGATCTTAACATAGTCTGCTCATTACTGCAATCTAACCTGTTAGATTTAACCTGAGGAGATGTGTGTTCAAAGGAAGATCGCACAGGGAGCAGCGCATGCCTGTCCCACTGAGCTAATAAATCACAGGTTTGTGATTCCATGACCATATTTGTTCCATTCAACCTCTTTCAGGTTTTGTGGCAAAATAATGTGACATCTTTTCGGAAAAAACAGGCAATAATAAGAGAGTAAGTGACATTCTCAATACCCCATGAAGCACAAAATATCAGAAGCCAATAAAGAACTCATAATACATACTTCATAGTCCCACACACTGCCTATCCCCCTTATCCTGCACTTCTCACTTCAAAGCAGCTTAAAATACCTCCCTGACTGAAAATAATTTCCAGACTTTGCACAGAGATTATTTCACCCATCAGTAAAAGGCAGTCATTTCTGAAGTAGCATTTAACAGAACACAGCAGCCTGGAACAAAAGGTGAAGAATAACTTATTTAAATGAAATGTGGGAGGAAATCTAGAAAGGCAGAACTTTCCTTTCAAAATTAGCTTAGGATATTCAGTTTAAAAAATTCTGCACATTGTGGAAATTACAAGTCGTTGAAAGAACAAAATCTGAGATGTTTCATGAGTTGCTCAGTCCATCTCCCCCCACCATCCTGATATAGCAGCTGCATATTAACTCCACCGCTGGAGGCTTTTAGCTGGAAAGCTACCAACTGCAGCAAAAAGCATTCCTTGGTGACCCCTCATCCAACACTGAGTAGGTTAATTCAAACAGCCCAGGGAAATCAGGCAAAGGCAAGGCAAAGTACAACAAGACTGCCTTTTATATGGCAGTTCTAGAGCAAATTAAAGATCTCCCCACTCGAGCATGAGCTTGCTGACCTGAAGCAAAACCCTGTGGTTTCTTTTTGGGAAGCTATTTGTCATGTTGAAGTGTGTCCTGGATTCTACCATGTCCTTCTCAGCGTAGGTGTGGGAGCACACTGTGGGCAGCTGTGTGGCCTGGGAATCCTTCCCATAATAAACACACTCACTGCACACAACTGTTTCAGCAGCCTGGAGCCATTCCTGCCTTCCCCACACCCACACCAGGAGATGTCTGCCAAGGGATACAGGTCCCAGGCTGCTGAGGGGCTTTGCTGGCTGTCCCACTGCACACAGACCTTCCTGCTGGAGGACCCAGGGTTGGTATCACATCCTCTGAGACCTCCCCAGCCCTGCTCATGCAAAAACAACCAGCAGAGAGGAGGAGGGCACAGAGCCCCTGGGCACTGCAGGCTTGCAGTGAGGCAGCTCTCACTGCCTCTCAGGACTAGAGAGCCATGAAGGTCAAGGCATCTCACTGCCTGCAGGCCAGCACTGGGAAGGAACACGCAGGGAAAGGTTCTGATGTGAAATTTCATCGCACAGAAGAGAGAAGGGAGACACAAGCTTGGACATCACAGTCGCACAAAGCTGATCCCACACAAGAAGCAAACGAAAACTGAAGCAAATGGACAATAACCTGACTTGGAAACAACACACAGGCACCTTAATTTTTCTCTGTAAAATCTCTGCATTCTGAGTATTTGAATGGCAAAAAGGAAGGGAAGGCTCCTCCTTGCAGTAGCAGTTTCTATGGCACCCAGACAACTGTCCATGCTGTCATTTCAGGATTCTCTGCCACCCTTCTGTTCCGTGGGGGGTTCGTGGAGTGCAGAGGAGTTGCAGGGTGCAGTGGTGGGCGCTTGCTGTCAGCTTGCACAGCTTCCCCCAGCCAGGCAGCAGGGAGGGGGCTGCTCAGGATTTTATCCCATGAAAGCTGGAGCTGCTTCAGGGGCAATTTTAGGGCAGAGTGAAAGACAGTTTAAATTATTACTCTGTTAACAGGAATAGACATCTTTCTTAAAGATGTTCACAGATATCCAATTTAGAAATGTTTTTATACAAAAAAAAAGCTAAAACAAAAAAACCAAAAAACCCAGAGCAATAGCATTCTGCTCAGTCAATAAGCCTTTGCTTATCTGGGATATTCTCAAAGATAATTACCCTTGTAAAAAAAAAAGTAATTTATTGAGGTTTTCCCCTCCCAACTAATTTATCTTGACTGCTCTTGCAATGAAATTAAAATCTCTTTCTCTTCTTAGGATTTAAAGTAATCTATTGCCTGAAACCAACCATCAGAAATCCACATTATAATTTCGATTGAAGAGTAAAGAGGACTAGATAAAGAGAGATAAGTCCCTTCTTTGAGATACAATTACCTTTCATAGCTTAAAAAAGAAAGGAACAATGGTGTAAGAAATCATATACTATAAATTATTAAATACTGCAACATGAAAATCAGCCTGTAACAAAAACCCACTCCAGAGAATATTCCTGAATACCAGTATCATCACTTTCTCGCATGATCAGAATTCAGGATTTGTGTATTCCTCCACACTAGGTGTTAACTACTCTATGTAAAGCTGATAGTGTTTCTATCTAGCAACAATAAGAAGATGGATCACTTCATCAGCAGCCTCAGGAAGGAACTACAGTCACAAGTTATAATGCTGTGAGTTAGTTTCATTACTTTCATGCCTGGAATAGAATATTATTTTATATTAATACTGCTTGCCTTGTGTTAATGAAAACTTAAATATGGTTTATGTGTAGATTTCAAACATTAGTGTTTCACAGAGAATATTATGTCCATGGTGATATGTGTATATTTATTGCAGGCTTACTATATAAATACATTTACTGTAAATCCAAAGGCTCATTATTGATTATATAAGGAATTCTAAGTGCTCCAAATCCTCTCCTTCCTCCTTTTTAATAAGTGTAAGCAAAATATCGTAATAGGCAATTCTCAGAAAGAACTTCTTCAAATGGTATTTGTAAAATAGCCTTTGGTGGATTGCTCAAGTTAGGAAATAAATAAATTCAGCACCATGAAATAAAACCCCAAATAAGAACTAGAATATGGATTTCTATGTTTTTTCTTAAAAGCAGATCTGCCCACAGCTCCAAATCACTGTGCTGTTTGTATGCAATCAAAAACAAACAGCAATAAGCTTGTGCCTGTGTCTCCACCAGCTGCACAGAGCCCTTAGCATTTTTACTTGATTTTCTTTCCACTTCATCTTTGGGCCCTCAGCTCATTGCAAATCCAAGTCCTCCAGCTCCTGAGCATCTCCATCACCCTTCTTCCCCATTCTTGGGGCAGCACTCAAAGGTCTGTGCTGCCAGCAGCCAGGGCTCAGTTATGGGATCCAGATGGATGCTCTCGTTAGTTCATGCTGGTGTCACACATGATTCAACTCAGAGCCAAATAATTAGACCATCATCTCCTGCCTTCTGCCTGCAGTTCTTGCTGTGGGAGAGACACAGGCAGCTTATATAATATTTGGGCTGCCTCCCTAGAGGGTGTCCCTAGAGAAAATCTGCCAGCCAGATACACAGACACCAGTAGCCTCTCAATGCTCAGCACAACAGCACAAAGGAATTGGTGCAATCACTTCAATCAGGTCACCTCCACTTTAAATACAGAACCAAGCTTAATAAAAATTCACTCCCTGACCTGTCTTAGCCTTTGGCCCCTTCCAGCCATCATTTACTCCTTTACAAGGGCACTGCTATGGATTCTTAGCATGGCTTTGTATTATCTGAAGACTGAAAATTATTTTGAAAAACATTTTGAAAAAGCAACTTCTCTTCAAAGAAGTATTTCTCTTCTCTCAGTAAAACTGCTACTAAATATAAGCAATGCTGTCTTTGAAACCTACAGAGAGCTGGGAAATGAGACACGATTCCTTAAATATAGCTTCCTATTTCTGAAGTATACCTTTACCTAATACGTCCATAATGGCTAGAAAAGAATAGGACTGTGTAGGCACTTGAGCAGTGCTAGAAATGGGGAGGAGGAGGTGTTGCTTGCCTAGATTCTTTCTAATAATTAAAGGGTTTTCATGCAGCCTTTAACCTGCTAGAAATTGTATAATACATATTAAATCTCCTTTTCGCAGATCTTCATAATCTGTCCAATGAAGGCAATGCTATTATCAACTGTCATTGAAGTTAATGATTCATTTTATAATTTCATGGATATTTTTTGAAAGATTATCCTTCACAAAGATGATCACTACTTCCTTCTAACACCATTTGTGTTATTTCCTTCTTTAAACTGCAGATTCTCATCGGAGCAGAGCTTAATTCTGTTGGCCATATCCCACTACTAAGAATTACTGTCTCAGAATTTCATCTCTTAGGACTTAATACATCAAATTCAGACACAGGATACTGATAGTAAACACAGGGTTTAAAAAAAATATTCATGGCTAAATTTGTTTTTGTTTTTGTTGCTTGGGGATTTTTCATTCAGTTTTTCTGTTCAGAATTATTTTTGTTCCTAAAATAGTTCATTTTAGGTCAGTGCTGCCCTTACCCAGTGTCAAAGCACTGCCACAATTTATTGAAGTTTTTCACTCAATACTGAGCATCTTTCTAGGTGAAACACTAACTTTAGCATGAATTACCAGGTGGGGTCCCACAGTGTGCAGTACAGGGGCCATCACAGGGGGTGCCTTGTGTTGGTCATCTCAGACTCATCGTGGCTTTATCACCCTCTCCCATTTTTAACAAGCTGTGTCCATCCTGAGGACAGCTTGGCTCATCACACCCAAAGCCACTCATCACACCCAAAGCCACTCATCACACCCAAAGCCACTCATCAGCTCCTGCATGTATCCTTTTTAGCAAAAGGGCCTGGTGAATAACAAAAGCACCAAAGCCATCCCTGTGTTACTCCCTCTGTCCTTCTCTCTTGATCTCAAGCCTTGCTGCATTCAGTGCAGTGATCTTCCTGAACTGCCCCAGATCACCCTTCACAGGAAAGTGATGGAATCACTTTTTAATTAATTTTTCCTGAAAGCTATGGGCATGCAAAGTTCGACTGCAGACTGAATTCACAAAGCACCTTCCACAAACAGTGCTATTGCTTTTCCTCTCCTGCCCAAGTTAAACCAACAAGGCATCTGAAACATATTGCCAATTCTAAAACTGCTTACAAAAGCCATATTAATGTATTCTGAAGCAAATTCCAGATAACATCTGTAGTGGATTACGTAAAAAGCAGCCCTCATTTTCTCTTTAGCTATACAGGCAAATTCACCTGCTGTTCCCTGCATAGCAAACTCTTAATGATAAACAAAAACTCACAAGTTGAGACAAGACGTTTCATTGCTGTGGTGATAACACTGTCCATGTTATTAGAATTTCAGTTTCTATCTACATCCCACAAAGGAACAAATTACTAGAAATCAAATAGCTCCACCATGGTCTATTGAGAAACAATAACCTGCAAGGACCAGTGGAAAAAGCTTAGCTCTTTTTCTCAGTGAAAGACACAAAAACAGAACTTGCTGTGTCAACTCTGTGGTGTCTTATCACAGACAATCTGCTTAGATAATAGGTACTTGGTTCAGCTGGTGATTTCTGCTCAATCTCCCCAGACTCACAGATGCCTTATTTCAGCATTGAACTTCTCTCTGAAGTGTTTTGAGTGCAGCTTTCAGCACATTGCCTTGCCCACTTGGCTGGACACATTGGATTCCAGGATATGAATATGTAGCACATACTGCATGCATCTTCTTCATCTTTGTTGTCAATTGACAGTCAATGAGTGAAATTCCTCAAAGAAAACTTGGAAACTATATTTCTGTGCTAGACATTGACTTTTTTTGTCAGTTGGCTGTCCTTTGTTTCAGGAGAAAACCATTAAATTTAACCCAGGGTACCCATATTCCAGAATGACTTGCACTGCTTTATATCAACAGATTGCTAGAAGGAGTCACAGAATGATAAAAGACTTGTTTCTGCCAATTAGAAGCAACCAAGTCCTACACTATGCATGCCACCTCCCAGATTAGTTATTTCTACAACTTTGATTTAGGTTTAGTAAGACACCCGTTCCCTTCTCATGGGCCTTGCCATGAAAAAGACACCAAGCTGCCTGCTGGCTGCATCACATAACCAATTTCAAAGACATCAGGAAGCAACACACAGGATTCAAACTACTGCAAGAGTTTCCCAATATTAACTATGGTGTAGTCACTGCATTTCACACAGAAACATCACCCTTTTCCTGTCCATTCACTACAACACTTCCCTTGCCCACCTGCCCTTACACAATGCCAAGCCACCTTCCTGCTTCCAGCCTATTCATTCTTTCTGCCCCCACAGGAGGTGTGCAGTGGTGTGAGGCAGCTTTGGTGAGCAGCAGGAGCTGAGCTCTGAGCCATCTCCACCCTTTAAACTGAAGGAGTGTCCCACAGGGACAGCCTCAGTGCTGATCATGATGCCTTAGGCTTTAACTTTTATATTTTTCAAATCCTGTACTGCTAGTGTGACTCTGAAGTTTCCTGTAGCTGTTCAGTGCTGTTCTCTATGCTAAGATAGACATAACAAAACCTCTAACTTGCTCTCCAAGGACACCCAGAACAAGAACTGCAAACCACAATCTTGGGGAGAGGGGGGCAAGCTTGGGCAAATTCCATCCTTGCCTGGGTTCTGCTTGAGGAATTGATGCTGATATCCAAGTGGGAAGAACTCGTGAGCTGTCATTGTCCATGTTGGGATGCACTGAGGCAGGAGCCTCTGGAGCCCAGAGTGTACCTCTGAAGACCTTTCAAATAAATACCTCCTTTTTCCTTTATTCCTGCCTAGTCTCTGTTTCTAGGTAGCCATTTAAGGCATCCATCACACAGCTCAAGCAGAAGGATTAGGAGCTGGTCTAGAAGAGAACATAAACCATCAGCTGAATCTGCTCGTGGGGCAGGAAGAAAAGCTGACTTTAGGAAGAAGTTCTCCTGAAGTCCCAGCCTAGGGCAGGAGTGAGCAGTGCTGGGGCAGTGTGTTTGGCTGGCACAGCCCTGGCACAGCCCCTGGGGCACACACACCTCAGCACAAAGCTTTTTAACCCTCTCCATTCCACCCTGATTCTCTTCTGTCTGAACATGAGCAGATCAGGTGCACACAGAAAAATTCCCTCCCACTAAACAGGCAAGTTATGAATGATTCGAACTTGGGACACAACTCTGCTCAGCCTGCCTGATGAACTCTCTAGCAGGGACAAAATTTCTCCAAGCTATTTTATTTTTATGCACTTTCTTAATTTCTTTGTGTTTTCTTTTATTGATAGTTTCTTCTTGATGAAAGATGAGTAGCAAATACATTTTCCCATTTCATTCTACAAATATTTTGGTAATATGGGTGTATAACATCAATGACAAAGGTATACAATAGAAACTGTCTTTGGTTTATTTATTAGCATTTACCAATGCTTTAGGAATCCATATTCAGAATGTGATTACAGGTTGCTTCCTTTATCATTTGCAATGACATTGACTCTATATTCAACTTAAATCTTATTCACACTCACATCATAGCCTGACTTATTTATGATGTATCAATTTACTGGCACAGGAGAGTAGTACAAAGTTAAACAAAAACGTCCAGAAAGCGAAAAATTGGTTGTGCTGAAAATGACAATGTAAGTACTGGCCACAAGTATCACAAGAGAAATAGCATGAAGAAAAGTAAGGGGAAAAAAATACAAGGAAACAAGAAAAATCAGCTGATCAAAATACTCTGCTGCCAAGTTTGCATTGGTCACCTTGAAAAGATGTCTTTTAAGGTGAGGTGGCTCCACAGAAAAGGGCCACGAGCTGAAAAGACTCAGAATAAATGCAAATTTAGATGTATCCTTGAAATGATTAAGAATTCCCATAACCTAATTATCTCCAAAGGTCAAAGATTATATAAGATTATTCAAAAACCTTAATTTTACAAGCAATTTCTAAGATCCAGATGAACACGTGTTTTTCTAATCATTCAATTTAAGAATTTCAGATTCTAAAAGCTGATTCAATTTCATTTCAATTTGCATATGCATTTGAAACAGTATTCAGAAATATCCCATTCTCTAGAGGCACATGAGTACAGACACTGCAGGAGTTGGAACTGGAATTTATCCCTCTACAGACTTAGTGCATGATCTTGATCAAGAGCCTTTTGAATTCATTACAAATTAGAGATTCTGGTGTCTTCACAGAACAGTGACCTGTCTGCTCTAATACTCAATATAATTTTAGGTCTACATGGAAAACATTTCCTTAATTATAGGGTCATTGTACAAACAAATTTCTTAAAGCTGCAATTAATTAAAATATGATGATGATTGCTGTACATAGATAAGTTGTGAATATGCTTCTGAATAGAATCTGCAGTTTCTGATTGGACACTTTGTTCTTTTTCTTTCCCTAATTTTAAGGTGCACAAACCAAATTCCTTCTCAGTTACTCTGAAGTGAATATGAAGTAACTAGAAATAATCCTTAAGGTACTGAACTCTTGTTCCTATATCAGGTACAGACAACTATATCCAAGATGACAGCAGAGTGCCCATAACTGCTAAAGCAAAAAGCCTAAATTTTTAGGTATGAAACATTGAATGATACAAAATCTGAAGCCAAGCTAAGTTTCACAGAATCCTTTCAGAAGCGTAGCTCTGAAATGACAAATATAACATTAGATGCTGGGAATTATATCAGCTACATCAGGTTTCCTTTTATAGATTTCATAATAAGAAAAATCTCATGAGGATAAGCCAAATGATCCCCATTTAAGATAATTCCTCCAACAAACATGAGTTCTAAAATTCACTTGTGAGAATTGTGTCATCTGCTTCACACTCGAACTCATGGACAAAAAATCCCACCATTGACAAACTGCAGGGGAAACCATAGGAATCTGTCAGCAAAGGACAAGTGACAACACTAGAAAAGTGTAGATCAAAACTATTTCCATAGATAAACTCTTCAGCTCTTGTCTACAGATAAATGTTGCCAAGCATTAATTACTATGATACATTCATATTTTTCCCACCTTCATTACAGTAATATTAAAATTAAAGTCCATTTTTGGCAATACAGTTGATAATGACTGGCATCAAATTGCCATGAAAAAGCTGACAACCATTCAAGCAATGCACCCTATGGAATATGCTCCATCAAAGTTGATGCAAAGCTCTCCAGTGAGTCAAATACTGAATAGTCAATCTAGAGTAATTTCTGAACTGAGGCTGCTCCTGGCATTGCCAATCCTCTGACCTATAATGCTTCCCCCTGAAGATCTCCATGCCAGTCATGTTCAAATGTGTATCTGTAGATCCATCTTCATGGCATTTGTTAACAGCTCAGGGGAAAAGTGATTTTTATTTTCCATTTGATTGATGTTGCAACGTTCCAGATGAGAACAGATGATAAGAACCAATTGTAGAGTGGACAAAGATTCTCTCTCAGCTACTTGTTTCCTGAATATAAAGAACACCAACATTCATAAACCATAAAAAGGACCTGTATCTGCCAAAATGTGCCCACGAACTATATAGGATATACCTCAAAAACCATCTACAGTGATACCATCTGCAAAGGTACTCACCCTTTTCAAAATGTTACATATTCCTTGCATTAAGAATCAGCCAGAATCTGAAGACAGATGATGAAAAGAAACCTCAAGAGTAGCAGTCTTAAATGGGAATAATTTAATTTGAACTCTTTGGTGGAGTTTTGCTCCTTTTTTTTGTTTCAAAATTTAAAAACCATCCTAGTTTGAGAAACACTGTTTGCAATATGGTCAGGATTTCCCCTTAAGCCTCCACGAATTAAAGGTCCTTAGCCTAGAAATATCTCCTCAAGACTGTCAAGGTTGAGCAGCAGGTACTTCTGTTATTCTCCCTGTCATACCCTGTCTTCACAGACTCCAAAGGTACTGCTCCACTCCTCAGGGGGAGAATGGCTTTGCTACCAAACAGTATTTAGTTGATGAGCTCTGAATGCTTCACTGCAGCCATCAAAGCCACACATCCTTTGTGAGGGTATATACAGAAATAAAATAAATAGAATAGTGTGGAAAAAATTAATCCTTTCTAATATCACCTGATAATCCACAATTCCAGATATGCCCATCACGAAACAAGCAATATACTTCCTCTTACACGAGCATGAAGTGACAAGGAAAGTTAGAAAAAAATATTAACTTATCTTTCTTTTGTATGATGATCTCCTAGAAGTTTGTAATGAGGAATGAATAGTTCTTTGCAGAGGGGTGGCCTGAGATGGAGGACACCTCACTGGCAAAGTCCCACAATGATCCATGACACAGCTCTGACATTGCAATTCCTCTGCTTGCACCTTTCTAGTACTTTCTGTTACCTCCAGACAACTCTGTTCAGGAGACTCCTGAACATTCCTGCAGGGGAGGGTGACTCAAGGAAAGTCTTTTGTCTTTCTTAACCCTTCCTGCACACAGCAGGACCCACCAACAGCTGTGGTTCTGTTACCCAAAGCATGTGTCCTTAACCAAGCAGGTTAGTGTGGTCCAGTCATTGCTTCTGATGAAAGGCTTTAATTCACTGAAAGAGAACTTTGGTTTGTACATCTGTTAATGCCCCTCAGTCTGTAAGTGGAATAAAAACGTGGATTACTTGAATCCTGAGTCATCCCCTGTGAAAAGCTGCTGCAACATCAGAAATATTGGGCCTCGAGGCTACTGCAACAGGAGCGTGGTTGTTTAGTCTCTGCTTACAGTGACAGCAACTGCCTGGCACCAGGCATTGCCAGGATATCAGCAACCTGCACATATTTTAGACCCCTTAGGAGTCTGTCTAACTGCTCAACTTCTCTGGAAAGGCTTTTCAGTTTCATCTTTATTATATAAACCCAACTAACTTAGTTAAGGGACTATTTCTTCTATTTCTCTTGACCCTTCCTATGTCTCTGCTTTTAAAGTAAGTCAACAAGCTAAAGAGACTATGAAATAAATCTGCCCAAGGGTAATGCCAGAAGGCACACAGATTTTCAATAGCCCTCAACAAGTCTCAACAATCCATCTTTGAAACCAAATTTGCAAAAGCTTACCACTCTGATGCCAACCTAAAATTGCTAATTTTAAATTCAGGAGCAATTAATATCAGAATCTATTCTGACCACTTACAATGAACAGACTGTAAAACTTCAACCAGGAATTTCTGCATCAACCTCACAGCTTTTCTTTTTACTCTATAGTAATAATTTACAAGCAATGTGGAATAAAATCCACCATATCTTTAAATGATTTGGTTCAATGGCGAATTTCCCTCCCTGATAAAATATTTTCTATCATGTTCAGCCTTTTGTGGCTATCACAGAACCTTTACCTTGTGTTTTACTACATATGAAACACAATCTTGAGTAGGCAAGCTACACTCAAAATCATGATGTGGACCTATAAAAAAGCCTCTGTAATTTAAGTTTGAATTACAGGAACCTTTTTAGATATACACTAAAATCTATAAAGAAGTTTACAGAGCAAAAAAAGAAAACCAACACTTTTTCTTTTATTCTGTTGGATTTTGGGTGTCTTAGTCACTAAAAGTTGTTATAAAAACACAGTGCTATATTGACAGAAATAATAGCTCTATTGCAACTATATCAACTATGCTGTGGAACTCAGAGCAATGCAGAGAGCAAGAAAACAAAGGAAAAAAAAAAAGGACTAACCACCTGCACTGCACAGAGCACCATTAAGCAGAGTGAGGAGCAGGCAGAGTGCAAAGCAGCTCAGGAATTTCAGCTCTTGTGGAAGCAGGGGAAGGGACATGCCCTGTTCTGAACAGCCACCCTGGGAGCTGCCCACGCTGCTGGAGAGGCTTTTGCTGAGGATGTGGAGGCAGACAGCTCCTGGGGTGAGGCACCACGCTCTGACCCAATGCACTGACTCCCCTGCACCTTGGCTAATATCTCTGCCCCCTGGAAGCTGCTGAAATATGCTCCTTCCTTTCTTAGGCATGGATACAATCCTGACTATTTATATTGGTGATAACTTATTAATATCAACATATGTCAATATTAGCACACATGGGCTTCCATCTCAAAAGATAAGCTGAATAAAGGGCGACTTAATAGTACTAGTAATCTTCAGACAGATGCAGCTTGTTAAGCAAAACCATCTGCAGCAATCTGCTCCAAAGGGTTTTTCTGTTTACTAAAAATATTTTTGAAAATATTTTCACAGAGATAAGGAAAAACAAAGGCCAGACAGCATTAATAATCCCCCTTTCTTTTCCAAAACACTTTTTTCATTTTAAGCTTAATACACAAAGACCACAACTGTTCAGGCAGTGCCGATACCCCTCCCTGTCAGTCTGACCAGTGTTAACTCCTTTGCTCCTCCGTGCTTCTTCCCCTACCAACTTTCCCTTGCTTTCTCCACAAAATCCAGCCTCCTGGGAGCATAATCTGTCTTCTGTGTTTGGGACACAGCATGACAGGGTATCTCATCTCTTCTGTGAGGTACAGCACAGGTATACTAAACTAAGAACCTTTGTGAAGTAAAAACAAAGAGAAACTGACCCACGACAGACCCATTTCCAATTCAGTGACCCCAGTGAATGCCAGGTTTCTCTCTTATGCTTATATATAAGGAGAAACTCCTGACATGTGTGGTACCTAACAATTGCAGGTAGCTCAGCTGAAGCAGCACTGTCAGCAGTTCAAGAGATAGAGAAACCCCTCTCTTGTATTGAATTGACTCATCACGATCCCCATGTTGATTTACAGTCTCTTAATGATTGGTTTGTTCCTGCTTTACAGAAAGCTGACATCACCCTGGCGGTGAGGAACAATCCAAACACAGATCCAGATCCCTGAAGAAATCCTCCCAAGATGCTCACATTGAAAACTTTGACTTCCACACCCCTATCCAAGTGCTTAGGGCAGAAGGTGAGGGTGGGAGTCCAGACACCAACAGTTTAACACTCAGACACTCTTCATTAATGGCTGTGGAACTTGGAAACATGCAATCTTCCCTAAGAAATGCTGTGTACAACTTCCAGTCAAGTCCTGATTTAACACTGGCAAAGAAGACACAAACCTCTCACATCCCCAGACTGTTTAGAGTGGGAGACCAGCATAATTTTCAGACAAGAGGGGCAAGAGCAGTGGCTGACACTACTACAGTATTCATTAAAGACTTATTTAATTTTATTCAAGGGCATCCAGACCATGTGATCAAAGAACATGCACTGTTCTGGTGAGGGAACCAAAAATCTTCAATAACCACGGGGATCCTTCTCTAATTTTTGATACTTAATTTCTGCCCTTGGCTAGATTTTACTGTAACTGATTTCTCCACCTCTGAAACAGGGATAATGCTCATTACCAAGAAGAGCTTTCACAGTAATTGTTTTGGAGCAACTGGGGAAAAAAAGAAAAAAAAAGAGAAGTACTGTTTTTGATAATATTGGCTCAATTTGTCAGTGTTGGCAGATGACTGGAAATGCACCCACATTAGCAGAGTGGTTTCTTTTTCTTCAATAATATGTTCATATTTGCCAAATGAAGAGCCTCAGTTTCTTCCAGATGACAGAAAGTCTTAGCAAAATCAATAAGAAATTCCTAAATAAAAGAATCTGTGCACATAGTACCATATTTTTATATAATTGCTTCATTTCAGAAAGGCACAAGCAGGCTGATAGAAGATCCATACACCAGAATTAATTATGGCCAAACACTTTTGTTAGCTTTTCAGACATTATTCCAGTGGAGCATTTGAAAAAGGGCTGGAGGTGTGTTGAGTTTATACATCTAGGCTGTTCCTCATTGACAAGTTAATGACTGTCCTTTGCCATAAACTTCTTCAAGCTACTGCATGAACAATCAATATCAGCCAGAGTGATGAAAAACCCAAATTACTTAGTGCAATTTTCAGCTAAAATGTATAAACAATCATTGTAATTAAAGAGATTTTTAAAAAGATGGATAATTTAGAAGCCTATTCTCTTAATACCTTTCTTTTCCTTGGCCTAGATTAGCCCCTGAAAATGAAGCTCAGGAATAAGGAAATGAGAAGAAGGAAAAACAGTGGGAGCTCTGCATTTATTAAAAAAGAAAAAGAAAAAAAGTTGTTACGTTTTGAGCTTCAACCTAGCAGTCAGGATTATTCTTTACTTCTTTCCCATAAATCTGCTTTTTCAAGTGGTGTTTTTACTTCTCCTTCTTTCAATATGGGCATTTTAACACTGTGCTGAGACCATATTGCTGCTATAAGAATGCCCACAGAAGAAAAATGAGTCATAAACTCATTCAAAATGACTTAGCCACTGTTTCTGGAAGAAAAAAAAAATCCAACCCAAAAAAAAATCCCCCACCTGTTTGCTCCAACTATTTTCTGTAGCAATGAAATACTGATAGATATTTGTGTTATCAGAGTTCAGTTTCATGCTGGTGTTCCAGTGAACTGCACACAAGCAGAAGAATTTAGTTATAAAACAAATCCTGCCACTGCAATTGTGTCCTTCTTAAGAACTTCTCTTGACAGAATGGCATAACATGACACCTCTGAACAATATCACTTTGCCAGCTAAAACTGCTGCAGGTGTGACCTTATTCAAACCTATGCTTTATTTAAACAGCAAATGGACAAGCATTAAATATTGTCATTGATCCAGGCAGCCACTCAAGATCTGAACAAGAAAATACTCAAATAAGAATTGCTTAGTGAAAGACATCCATAAAATCTGTAAAGTGAAATTTGCTTGCCATCAAATCGCTGTGATTAACTAATATCAAAGTTTATCAACAGATATTTCAGTTGCAGAGTCAGAAAAATGCCCATGGCAAACACTGGACCCCATTCTGCTTCTCTAGAAATTGTATCTTATCAATGGTAATAGTAGAAATGTAGCCACTACTAAGACTTTGTCACAAAAGTTTAGCTGATGTAGTCATCCTAAGACAAAAAGGTCAAATCTCTCTCGAAGCCAAACTTTTAGAAGTTAATTGGAGTTTTTTTCCAAGAATAGCCAATTGACATACACTGCTTCTACTTTTCACTGGTTGTCAGAGAATAGCTCTTGGAGGTTTCCTTCTTGTGAACACTATGCATTAGAACTTTTTTTAAAGAAGCAGGAAAATAGAAACAGAAACAGATATCAGCAGGAGAGGGAGAGAGGGGCATAGGAGGAACAAGCTTTTCTACAAATTGGATCATGGTGCAGGAATTAAAGCCATGCTGCTGCATTCACAAGTTCTTGCTAGGAGAAAGTCCAGCTGGTTGCTGGCAATGCCAGAGACACCAAGAGACAATGCCAGACCCTCTGGAGAGGTGGAACACAGGGTGTGGGTTACAGCATAAGCCACCTGCTGCTTGAGCATCCCACCAGCCAGCAGAGAGAGACCCTGGAAACAGCACCTGGGACACCTGCACACCCTGGGGCCATGGGTGTATTTAGCACACAAAGCAAGGAGCCACTTCAGATTACACAACACTGCAAAAAATAAGCAAAAAATTGCTTGAGTAGAGCTGGGCATTTCAAGAGACTGGTGCTAAATGGGAACCACAGAACTAGTGCTGGCTCACAGGTGTCCTCTTCAAAACAGAGACCACATTTTCATCCCTTACATGCAAAGCAGCAAAATCACACTGATGAAATCCCTTCAATCTTCTGTGGCCATAGCAGAGCCTGTTCTGACACTCCTCACATAGTCTAGTACTTGATAGCCTCTAGATGAGAGCTGCTCACTCCAAGAATCATTTCTGTATGATGCACCCTGACACACTAATCCATTACTGAGAATACACATTCAGGGGCATGGACAAATGACCTACATACATTCACTTTTGAAACAGTGCAGGGAATTTTCACAAGGTCAGTTTATCAAGACAAGCACCCAGAAAATGCATGTAGGTGTCAGTGGGCATGATGGACACCTTAGGAATACACTTCCATGTACCACCTCATTACCTCTTTTCAGAGGCAGCCTGGTTCTTTTCCAATGGAGAACTTTTCCCTCACTAAATCAAATAAGCTGCAATGACTAGCTGAGAAATCCTATTCTAAACAACTAACCACCAATTATTAATTGCATCTTACTGGCATATTAAATTCTGGTGGCCTTGAAAAGGGAGACCAAAACATGACTTATCCCAGTGTTTAGGCTTCCTTCTTCTTTCAAAACATCTTTGCATACACTCACAAAATGGCAGAACAAACATTATGGCAAAGAACAAATTTGAGATGGATCTCATGAGAACCAACAAAACAACCCTTCAGAGGTTTGCAGCTACATCACAGCAGCTTCACTCACCCACTTGTTCTCTTTGTTACCAACATCCGTTCCTGGAAAAAAAAAAACAACTGAAAGTGCTTAAATTGATAATTCCTAAAATACCTTCTAAGATATTGATAGTCCCTCAAGCTTCACAAAAATGCAGTACTTTATTCAGCAAAAAACCAAATTACTTTCTTTGTTACCAGTATTTCTTGGAGGGTTCTTACTCTTCTTAGCCCTTATTTGGCCAGAGAAAAAACAAGGAACAAAAACCAGAAATAATTAAGAAATTGCTCAAGGAAGATTATTAAGAAAAGAATCATTAAAGAGATGTTTTGTTTATTCAGTTACAAAGCTTCAGCTCTGTCATGCTGTGCAAGTTCTTCCCTCAGATTCTCATTAAGAAGGAAAGTTCTGCATTAGCCTATACACATTTCCACTCGGTGGAAGCTCCCTTACACCACAAGAAGGTGGGAAGGTCTAAGAAGTTCGTCCCCAGATCTCCCAGGTGGGAGGAAGCTGCAGCCAGGAAGCTGGGATAAAGCTCATTGCCAAGAATTTCTGAACCTGGATCATTTGTTCACCCTGGATTGAATTTAAGGACATGAGACATGCATACAGCTGTGCAGGAAGGGAAGTTCTAGCCCTGCCATTGAAAAGCAGAGCCTAGCAGAGTCCTTCTCCATGTGTTTTTCTGTGGCAGGTTGTTAAGACAAGGAGGTTCCAGCACGAATTCACTTAACCATGTGGCCTTTGGTGGCTTTGAGGCTATGCCAAGGACTAGAGCAGGATCTACACAAGGTGCAGAAGGCATGAAATACATGCTCCCACACCAAGCTGGAACTGCAAGAGCCACGTTGGTGCCGTGGATGTGCACAGAGAACTGTGGGGGCACAGCCCAATCCCCACCATTCATGGGTCTACTACACAAAACATCCCTCAGTTCTGCTGGCATCTTTCCTCTGGGTACCAGAACCTCTGTCATGGAAAAAAAGGTCAATAAAACCAACTAAATGAAATACAATGCTGCCCTAATTAACTACCTTAGTGGGCATAAATCGCTTATCTGAGGAATCCCTTGATGTTTTTCTGGGTTGATTCAGGTGCCTCGCCTTCTAGGGTTGGAGGTACAGGCTAGCAAAACCTCATGCAAATGTTTTGGAACAAAAAGATTTGCTGAGAAAAAAAATTAGTAAATTAATGACTTTACCTTTCCAGAGACAAAAATAAATATAGTTATAATGAAATAATTGAGAGTTTAAAAAAAATTCTGAAGATATATCGGGAAAAATATTTTATCCCGAGCCAAAGTTCTTCATTTTTCACTTTGATTTATTTATGCAGCAGCACTTTGGGATATGGTAAAATTACAGAGCAACAGTCTTCTGAAATTTGACAAATTTGTCATGTGAACAGATGGGCTGTAAGAACAGAAGCTCTGAACTGGGATTAAGGATGATTTGGTCTTGAAGGATTCCATCTAACTGCTAGTTACAGCTAAAACAGCCAGATATAAACTTAGATTGTTATCCATCTATTATAAATCATTCTGTCCATGACATTCCTTGTTCAGAAAGACTACATGTATATCTCTTGTAAACTTTCCCCCACCCTTCTGATTCTTTGAAAAAAATTACCTTGGACATCAGGTAGGGGAATTAATACTGGCTGACCAGAGAAATGAATGCCTTCCCCTCTTGACATTCCAGCCATCACATTGAGTTACATTGCCTAAATCTAATCATAGCCTGCTACCTTGTACCATGCTGCTCCAGCTGATGCAATAAATCACTGAGTCCTGTTTAAATCAATCCATGCTCAGCTCAGCACTGTTATTGTTCCCCACTGGCTTGTAGCATGTTTAAGAGATCCAGCACAAAACTTATACTGCAGCAGACTGCTCCATTTCATGAGTGTTGGAATAGGATTTCAGTAACAGTAGAAGCCAAGGGGTATATTCAGATACTTTTATGTATCTAAATACAATCCCTTGGCTTGGAAAATCATGCTCTGCTGCATGAACCTGTTCATGACTGCCAGCAGACACGTGTGAAGAAAGCCTCCCATGCACTGTGCCTTTGATCTCTGACTTCTTCATCCAGATCAACACAAGGTTGCTGCACCCAGTGTAAACATGGTTGTCTTTAAGTACCAGGAGCCATTTCCCAGTTAGGTTTTCCAAGGGGTCTCTGCTGGAAATAAAATGTCTGATAGATGTGTGTGCGTGTGTCTGCAGATGTTATTTCAAGCCTAGAAATCTCCAAGTACTAGAATGACCTAGAAAAAAAAAAAAGTTGGTATTTCACAGCTAGCCTAACCAATAATAACTTTGGACTGAAGTGTTAAAAAAAAAAAAAATCAAAAAAAAACCACCCACCCACAAAACCTCCACTAGTCTGTGACCAGAGCTTCCATAAATAAATCTCCAAACCCAGGCAAGGTAATAAAACTCTCCTAGCTGGCATTAAGGATTACTAATAAGAAAAATGACTCAAATAATAATCTGTTAGAGTACTTCATTAATTAGATCTTCACCTTGTAGAGCACAATTTGGAGGAAATACCATGCAGTTATGTACAGTAATTTACACAAAGACTGCTTGTCACAATCCATTTGTTTGGCTCATAATTTTCTTCTCTGCTCTGTCTTATTCACTCATTAACTGCTATAACAATTTCCAAGCATGAATCTACTGAAGCTTTCAAAGAATGTTTGCACACCTTGATGTACACAGACACTGCAAACTGAATGGTCAACACAAATCAACTTCACCATATGTCACTGCAAGCGAATAAAACCTAATCCCAGGCTTCCTGCAGCCTGCCACTGAGAATCTTCCCCTAAAATAAAAAGCAAACAAAAATCATCAGGCCAGCCATTAGAATCCTAATTCCTGAGCAGCTGAGTGCACTTGCAACCTTACTACACTCATGGGAGTTGCTTGATGATAGCTAAGAGGGTTACCCACAGAAGTATTAGGACCAGAAAACTTTTAAAATGTCATCAATAAGACAAATGAAAAGAAGATCTACTTCTAGCCTTCAGTGATCAAGTTCTTGACCAAATTTAAACAGGAATGATTCAAGTTGCAGAAAATTAGTACACTTTAAGGTAAGTATCATTGCAAGGAGATACTTTCCTTCCTTGCTTACACCTGCTATTTTCCACCTCACAGTATTAACCCCAGTGTAATGTCACTGACATCTATAATTCCCATTTTCATCACACAGGACCCCAAAACTCTATTACATGTGGCACTAGAGAGAGCTGAGTGTATTCCCAATTAAACCTGCAGATTGACAAAGATGTATGTACTGCTCATTACAAAAATACATTACTCATCTAAAGCTGTCGTGGGATGATTCATGAGCAATTCATTGGTAAGCTATGCCAAAAGTGTCCCTGTTCAGAGTTTCTTTCTAAATTTAGATTCCACAGCAGTTCACTTTAAAAGAAATATTAAATCAGTGATGAGATGTGGAACATTATTCTTTTAGATAAAAATAAGAGGTAGTCTGGGGATTCTAATTAGTTCAATAAGCTATGAATGAGTATAACCAACTTTAAATATGAAGAATAACTTTGCATTCCTGTTCTATTAATTACAAAATACCTTCAGTTGTTGTTGAACTGAAGAGTTCTGCTAACTGTAACTAATATGCCAAGGCTAGTTTTGATGACAATTGTGACTAGATAAACACATTAGAACTTTTTCTGCATTGGAAACAGTAAAGCTTTAGCTTCACAGTCTTGCCTTGAGCAATGCTTTACATAACTTCATTTCATAAAATGTCATCAGCTCTTTCAGTGCCTGAGGACCTACCATGAGGGAATGCCACAGTTCTATACATGCCACACATATTCTGACTACTTGCCAAAATAATAGGACCATGGTTAACTTGATGGCTGCATATTGGATCAAGAAGGGTTAAATTGTCCTTTCTATAACTTGACCCCAACAAAAAAGTTTGCATAAAAAATTTAACTAGATTCAAATTTTCAACCAGACTTCAATTTTGCCTTTGGATGTCTGCTGCAGATCTTGCATAAACTTGCATTTACAGTTGAATGCCAAGGCATTGTATTGTTCCTTAAAACCAATGTATGAACAAGCATCCTCTTCCTTCTGCCTACATGCCCTACATGCCTAATTAAATATTCCTATTCAACAAGGAAATTGTTGAAATTCAAGACTTCTATTGCCAACAAAGTGGGCTGAGGTATATTTTACTTGCTAGGTCCTTGTACTCTGTAAGGTGGTAAGGCTCCTGACACATCTGGGGTTTATGGGACAGACCAGGAATTCCCTAATGGCACCAGGTCCCACAGAGCAGCCCTAGCACGAGACTGCAGACATTTGGCATAAAACTGTTTCTGTCCTAAGTTTCTAGGGTTCCAGTTGCAGAACAGGAGCCTTCGCAGTCTGGGAAGCCCCAGCTCAAAATAGAGCTCTCAGTACTTTTCCCTATTTGTAAGGTTAGTTTGGCTGCCCTTGCTGGGTAGAGGATACAGCAAATTCTAAAACATCTGATTTAGTCCCTTTGAAACAGAGATTTTTCTTCTGTAAGAGGCATTATTTAACACTTTTAGAAGCTAATTTTATCATAACATTCTTAAGTATTTCACAACATTTAAATACAAATAAATATTGGAGAAAAGATTTAACCATAAAGTGAGATTTTGGGGGAAATATGTAATGCTTAATTAATAATTGCACCCTGGAAACACTCTGCAGGAGGTCATGTAGGCAAATAGGTATCACAATTCCATATTGCCAGCAGAGTGCAGAGACAAAAGAGAGAACAGTGAAATTATATCTGAGGAAGGAGACAGAAAAGCATTTACATGGCCTTTCATCTCTGGCAGAAAACACGATGATGTGGGAATTCACCTTAGCAGTCTTATCATTAGCTCACAGCCTGCCTAAGATGCACAGAAGAGTGCAGAAAAAACATGCATACAGCTTGGAGAGAAAAAACAGCATCTTGTTTCACTGAGATCTATGTATTGCCAAAGGACACTGACATTAAAAAAACAGGAGGATGGCCAAGAGCAGCCCCTATAGCAAGTTTATGGCAAGCACTTGCAGGTGTGTGAGCTGTAGAGAAATCCAGCAAGGAGCATCTGTTGCTTTGATTTCATATTAGGCACTTTCTACCAAGCCAAATGAATCTGAAATCCAATGCAAATCAGAGTAACTCTGTGTTTTTTCTCTTGGAAAAAAATAAAAATTGTACCAGGTCAGATAACTCAACCAGTTGGGAATAAAACCAAGAACTGTGTCAGGGAATAAAATAAAAAGCACTCTAATCCTGAATAATACTCTCCAAATGCAGTTCATAAAACACACTGAATAAAGAAAATCTACAGTGTTTCATCCAAATTGCTTCCAAGGTTATGTTCTTCATGAATCCAGCACACAAATGAATGCAGGGAGCTGTTTATTCTCACACTAATTTTTTTTCTTACTTCATATAACAGACCTGAGCACACTGAATGTTGAGACCCAGAATGTTGCTTTCCTTAACCATTTTATTTGAAAAGCTGCATATCCACTCAGGACTCAATAGCAGCAGTCATGGCCTTTCACCTCACAGGGTGCAGGTCAAACCATGTCCTATTTCATGTCTCAAACTAATTCAAAAACTGCCTGAAAAACCCTCCAATTTCTTTCATACTCAGGATTACTCTTACCAGCACAAAGAGCACCCAAGAGCAAAGGTGGTGGGAAATGACATATTGTTGGAGATAGAGGAGTCAAATATTAAAAGCTGTTCTTACAACCAGAAAGGAGAACATCTGGTGAGCAAATGTGCTGCTATTGTGCATTTCCTAGGGCTGAGAGACAGATCAGGGAGGACATTTGATGAGAAGAATGAGTGGTAAAAATTGCACAGCGTTAGAGGGCAGAGAGATCTGCACAAAGGCCAAACTGCCCTCAGCTACTCTGCTCTGCCAGCCATGCCTGCCAATACTGCTGGGTTTTATAACTCCATCAGAAAACATCATAAAAAAAGATTTTTAAAAAGGGAATGGGGAGGGGAGGGGATAAACAGCCCAAGCCTATGGAATGCATAAATTGCCTGAGTCCCACGTCTTTAAGTTGTGGCAAATATGAAAAAAATCCCCATTAAACTAAGAGAGTCCAAACAAATTAAAAGGAGTACTGTGCCAGAGGACAATATGTCCATTGCCAAAGGCAAAAAAGGAGTTGATGAATGATACAACTACAGCAGACAAAATATAAATCCCTATTTCCCATTCCAAATCTTTTTAACAAATTAGTCATGTCATCAGAAGCAGAGATACCTGTGCTTCCATCCTGGCTGATCTACACCAAGAGCAGATGATGTTAGACACAACTGAGCAGGATTCAAAGCTTTGTATTATGTACAGTCAGGAAACTGAAATGCTATTTCTTTTTCAGCTTTTAGGTACCATGTCCCGCTCAGCATTCACTCTTGCCTACTGATGCCCTTTGCAAAGGATCCTGAGCAATTTTTACCCCTAAACTATGCTTCTGTGACTTCATTATTCTTTTAATTCTCTTGTTAGCACAAGATAGGAATAAAATTTTTCACATTGTTCATCTTCCAAGACCCTATGAATCAAACACAAGCATGAAAGAAAGGCCAGGTGAAACAACATGCTGCTCCTTTCAGTTCCAGCCTCTCCTGCAAACCACACACTCCTCAAAAGAAGTTAATCTGCCTTTAAACAGGAGCCTTTTTCTTGTGAAAGAATCGGGTGTGAGTGTATAGCACTGGGTTTCTGTTCTGGATACCAGTAGAGCTCTGCAGCCAAGCTTGGTAGAAATGAAAGCCTGAAGCCTTGATCTTGAAATAAATGCAAGTTGGTAGCAAAGCTTCCCTCAATTTTAGGAGTACAGTCCTCTAGCTGACTTGCTCAAACCATCAATCAATGAACACCTCAGTCCCTGGTTGCTAAGCCTGTGGGAGAAACTTTGCAGATTGGCCACGGTGACCCTTTCAATATCACATTTAAATGTGTAGTATATCCCATCTTACCCAATAGGAAGATTTGCTTAACTTGAAATATATTCCCTGAGATAATATTATTCAAAGGAAATTTTATTTTCTTAATTGAAAAAGATAAAAGAGAGCATAGGTGTGTGTCTCTAACATCTCCTACCTCCCCCAAAAGACAAAATGTTGCATCCAGATTAAGTGGGTTATAACTTCCAGGCTCCATTCATCTATTGTGCTTTGGGAGATAATTCCCCATTCTCTGAATTGTCCAGTAATATAAACTTGTTTTTCAGAAAAATTCCCCCTGATTGCTAAAGCCATTCAAGCTGTCTATGATATCAATGGTACTAATCACATTTCCCCTCCATGGCCCTTCCTCTCTTTTCCTCTGAAATCCAGAGATGCTTCTATACCAACATTAAATGAACTTGTTTGCTGCCTAGAAGCCAAATTAAATGTGCTCTTTTATACTCAGCACTCACAGAATAGGGAGAAATAAGAATAAATGAGAGCCATTAATTAAATCTCACAGGGAACCACATTGCTGCAAATGAAAAACAAAACCTATTTTTCCCGTAACTATTATTTTATGCTAAATGCATCATAATTGCTATTCAAGACCAGATTAAGAGTTTGTTTTTCCAAAATTCACTTTGTTTTTATTTGTGATCAGACTGCAGACTAAGTCTGACTCTTTCTATTCAAACCTAGGCACGAGTTTTCAGAGCCCTGGCCATGTCTGGTGCTGCTGTGACTGTAGAGACCCAACAGAAAGGCTGAGCAGTGTGACTTGGGGTCATTCTGTGCTCCTTCACAAATTCTTCACCCTATATTCATATCCACCTTCTCAGGATAAGGAGGGCAGAGCCTCTCTGGTCGATAAGCTGCAGTTGTGGTGCAGATGGACCCCATGCCCTGCATGTCTTTGGGCACAGAGCTCACAGACAGAGCCTGGGCCAATGGGTCTGCAAGACTTGAAGATGTTTTTAGGCCTGGCCACAGAAAAATTCTTCCCTTGCTAAAAGCCCTTCAAGTAAGCATGACTTTAATCTATCTAATTGAAAGGCTTCCCATTTCTAATTTACAGAGATAAATTGTGCTGAAATATCTAAGTCCACTTTGTTCATTTAGGTTTCTGTCCCAATGCATTTTCCCTCACCATAAACTGGTCAGAGAGAACATCTTAAAAATCATCCTTTGTGTGAAACAGCTTTTTTTTCTTTTTTACTGAGGAGATAACCCATCTTGCTGTATTTTGTTATATTACACATATATGAAAGCCCTTCTGAGCTTACCAGTCTTTTATGACACTAATTACAGCTGGCCATATAAAACTAAGCACAAGACACCCTGGAAAGCACCAGGAAGCACAAATTCTGAAACCACAACATTTATTTAGAGCTAAATAGATGTTTTTCTGCTTGCTCTGGGGCAGTATAATCACTCCTGCTCCCTATACTGGTCAACATTTTATAATCAACTCCCCCTCAAAAGCCTGGCATCACTGTGACCTCTCCTCTCCCCAGAGTGGAACTGCAGCTCCCTGCACACCAGTGCTTTGCATCACAGAGGGATTACCAACAGACAGCAGTCACTCCCCCAGGGGCATGTTCAACCCTTGTAATACTCCTAATCCCTCAAAGGCTCAAGTCAAACTCAAATCAAATAAGAAAGGAACTTTATTACAGGGAGGATGCAGGATCTCCACTCTCAAATTTGAGAGCAGGAAAGCAGCAGAGGACATGCAATCCTCACGTAGTTGTAATCACAGGGAAGGCCTGGCAGAGCTGTGACCTGCCAGCAGCTGCACAGATGTTATTTCTAAACTGTACTGCCTATCACAGTGAGTAGTTAAGCTGTATGATCCTGTCCTCCATGGCAAATAGGCTTCAAAGCCAACTTCTAACAGATGACAGCACAAAGGAGAGGAAGGAAAATCTTCCACTTAATAGGGAGCAGGAAGAGACCTCATAGTTTTAGAGTGACAGCAAAAGACAAGGACAAGACAGCTTGGAACACCTGGAAAATAATACTCAGAAATATGTGAGGAGCAAAGGAACTAAATAAGTGTGTGTGCCCCCAGCTATGCCCATCTAAAGACAGAGCTCTCTCTGTACACACACAAATACCAGAAGCTGCTAACCTAGTGCATTCATGTGCACACAGAGGTAAGAATGCTACACCTTATATTATATTCAGAGCTTTCTCCACAGTTAGGTGGTTTCTGCCCTCTCACAAGCCAGACCACAGGCTTTCCTGGTTTGGATTGACTTAGATACTACAACCCAGAAGTTCATCCTAAAACTCCTATTCGACAGCCCCTGATACACTTAAACATGGATTTCTCTAATCCACTGTGAATCCATGTGTATTTGTTTTCACAGCTCTTTACAGTAAGTGGCTCCATGATTTTTACTTTGTATTAAATCAAGGAATACTTTCTTTGCTTTAAGCCTTGTACTGTCTTGTTCTCCAGTTGAAGTAACCATTCCCAGTTTTAGAGGCAACTGTAATTCACACAGATACAAAATCCTTTCAAAGACCAGTTTTTCTGTTCAGAATCCCTTTATTTTACCCACACATGAAAGCCACTCCATCTCTTTCATCCCAGATACACCACCCCTCTTTTCTACTTCTGTTTTGTGATGTGATGGAATCAGAAAAATGTGTTGCATCCCACATGCAAATCTATGCCTGTGTAAATAATTCAAAAAGAAACAGAATGCAACTTGTGTTCAAGTTCACATAATAATTTCTAAGACTGTATTTACATTTTGACTACCAAGCACCTCAGGTTTGATATATTCACAGAATTACCAAGAAGTCAGAATCTCTCTGTGTGTACAGCTCATCATTATGTGGGCATTGATGTATTATTATTTTTCCACCACGCATCACATCTACATTTAGCCCAAGGCTCTAAAACCACTGACTTATATTGTGATGTTTACATTATAAGCACATTTGTAACTCAGTTAATGACAGTGAGGCCACTGATTGTCTTAAACAACCCTTTCCTTCTTACTATTGCTCTGGAATATGGAAAAGATTGATCATGGCATACAAGAACAAATAACCTTCCACAGGCATCTTCTCTTACAGGCCCACAGAGGAACATTTGAAGTCTAGCAAAGCAGTGTTTTACATGACAGCATCAATTCCAACAATACTCAGCTGGCCAAAAAGAAAATCATTCCAGTCAATCACAGCATGAAAAAATAAAATCCTGTATTCCCTGAGCTCTCTTTTAACCAAATTATACCAATAATCATTAATTAATATTCTCAAGTCTTTAAATGCTGTATAATTTAACAAGAGCAGTGACTTTTCAACAGTTTGATCTAATTGTTGTTAATAATACACACAAAAAAAAGAGGATATAATGGCACCAAATTATTACAAATGCTAGTTTGGGTTTTGGGGTTTTTTAAAATTCTCTCTGCCAATTGAAAATCAAAGTAATTGCTAATAAATTACTGATTTCAAGGTTTTTTCTACTGAAACCTGTTGGGTTTGTGCTGTAATTCCAAAGCATGGCAAGTGGGTTTTTTTTAACACCAACTCTTCTCACAAGTAATGGTGCACAAAATTTTGCATTTATCATATGGCAATTCACACATCCTCAAACATCCCCAAAAGATCACACAAAATTATATTGTAATGCATTCCAATCTTCACAGTGAGATTGCCACTTAAGCAGTAGTTTTACTTTGGAGGTGGTTATGGCATTGGGAGCTCACAGCAGTGCAGCCCTCGAGTGAGTACCCAACTCCTCCATGGGCAAATCACCAGAGGAGCCAAGATAAACTTCTCAAGTGCCCAAACCACCTCATCCCAGAGCTGTTTTCCCCTCAGTAAGAACTGAAGAAGCAACAAGCCTGTGTCATGCAAAATTAAGAAATATGAGCTGGCTGCATATAAGCACAGGGGTACTGAAAACAGTGTGGATGCAGAGCCATAAAGTCTCATTAAAGCCATACGTGCTTAAAGTCTGATTTACCTCACCAGAATTATTTCATTCTCTTAAAATTCTCTGCATTTTTTATTCTTACAGCATTTAATTATAGTTTAAATATTTCTCCAAGCCAAGAAAACTGCCACTTGCATGTTGAAAATGTTGAAATGAGATGCTCCCAGCA